>OY986041.1:10369839-10477339 GCA_963920215.1 Nineta flava | reverse complement strand
AAGCCGAATAAATAAGACACAAATGAATTATAAAATCTTAAAATTATAATGCGACTTTTGACGCAGTCTATAAATACAGGTAGGTATCAAAAATGTATAAAATAATATGTTATTTGCAAAATTTTTCTAATTTTCCAATATTACTAATAACAAAACGAGTTCAAATTTTATTATTTATTTCTTATTACTTTAGGTATGCCTATTAGTTTACATATGTAAATTAATTTCGTAAAATTGTGTATAATTGTTTTTTTTCTTTAGTTTGTAGTTTATGTTAAGAAATTGGAATGTGCAAGTAATAAATTCTAATCTTACAAAATAATTTATATAATATTTGTTATCATTAACATTTATTTAAAGTGTTCATAATTGATTAACTTTACAATAGGACCCCGACCATTAATTATAATATATCAAAAGACGAACCACACCAGAATTATTTCCTATATATATTGTGTTCATTACCACTGCATCAAAATGTTATTGTATTGACACTAAGGATGTCTCAATTTATTTACTATTTATAAACTTATTAGCGAATTTTCTCCAAAGGAAATGCAGCTATATATATATATATATATATATATATATATATATATATATATATATATATATATATGTATATATATGTATATATATATACAAATTTTAGCGATAATGATTTTTAACATCTAGGTAGGATCGTAGGACATTTGAAGAAATTTTTACGAAATTCCAACATTGTTGCAAAATCAATAGCTGCATTTCCTTTGGAGATAATTCGCTAATATAGAGTTCACAGCCATGAGTGACTATGGTTACACGCTTTAAGTGCTATCAAGCGTTGTTTTTCGTGTTCGTCTTAACGCTATGTACTTATGCTTACAAAGCGTTCTAATGGTTAAGTTCCACGATAGACACCACGCTCAAACAGTGAAACTTATTTCTCAATCCAGGTAGAGCATCAAAAGTGTCAGCCCCAAACAGTGTTAGCATTTATGGTAGGGATAATTATGTGTTCATAGCCGTAAAATTATCGTTTTTCATCCAAAATTAGCAAACACTAACTAAAAAAAAGTTTATTATTTATAAGATCTATAACAATTTATAAGATAAATAGAACAAATAATTAAATGTATTATTAATAATAGTTATAATTACTAATTTTTCTAATTTTTAAAATTTAATCTTTTAATTTAAAAATACGAATATTTGAATTGAAAACCAATTTTTTTGTTGTTGATTTATTAGAGTCAAATTGCCGCCCTGAATATGATCTTAAATTTTTACGGTCCGACTCGTGACGGAACAGGGTCAAAATTGAATTTGTTTATAACAAATGAAGGGTTTTTTCTTATTATCTTTTTTTTAACTAAAAATTTAAAAAATGACATAAAATATTAATCAATTTTATACAAAAAAAATAAAAATATGCTCATGAACATTAAAATCGGTGTATTAGAATTCGAGGAAAAAATTCCCAAAGTTCGAAAAACGCAAAAATTTTAAATTAAAATAAAAAATCTAAAAATTACATCATTATTTAATATAAAAATAATGTACCCAATTTTAGCCGCCCTTATAAAAGTTAGGTCCCCGATTTTATTTTTATAAATCAAATGGGTGCATTTGATCCGAGACGAATAATTCTTTTTTAAATGCAAGGTCTTCAAAATATTGATAAAATGAAAAAGAAAAATATTATTAAACTGTATTTTTACCCATTATTTTTCAATCCGATCAAAAACATAAATGTAAAAAAGGAACGAGTTTTCGAGGAGATGCAATAGTTGCTCCTTAAAAAGTGATGATATCCCATTAAAGAGCCGAGCTATTTATAAAGTAAATAGCGGAAACTAAAATGTAAGTGCAAAGTAAAATGAAAAAAATAATTTGGTTGAAAAAATTTATTTCGTAAGTTTTCTCTTAGTATGTTTTTAAAATTTTATATCGCGGCAAGTTTTAATTTAAAATATTAGTATCAAAAGAGAACAAATTTCTTGCCGCGATATAAAATTTTAAAACTTGCCGCGTAATAAAACTTTAAAAACATACTAAAAGAAAACTTACGAAATAAATTTTTTCAAGCAATTTTTTTAATTTCATTTTACTTTGCACTTACATTCTTACATTTTAGTTTTTGCTATTTACTTTATAAATAGCTCGGCTCTTTAATGAGATATCATCACTTTTTAAGGAGCAACTATTATATGAAGTATCTCCCCGAAGAGTAGGCCCTTTTTTACATTTATGTTTTTGATTTATAAAAAAATTGAAACTTTTTGTGGGAAAAAATGTTGTTTTTTATAGTATGAATTTTTTATACTGTTTATACAAAAAACCATTAATTTTAAACATTGAAAAAAACATTAATTTAAAAAATGACAAGATTTTAATTCTGAAGAAGGGACTGTGTTCCGAAATAGGAATAAAATATTTATTTTGTTGCACTTAATCAAAGACTACAATATACATAGAAGCGTATAAGTACGATTTTTGTGTCACCTAAAATTTTTAGTACGTATGCTGACCGCTAGACTATTTAGTGCCATTACCAGCACAACCAACTGTATTCTTTGGCAGAACTTAGTACCAGTTGGCTGGATCACATCGAAGCGGGGATGTACTTCAAAATTATATTAAAAGGGAATTCACCAATATTAATGAAATTTTTTTGAATTTTTAGAATTAATTAGTCAAAATTTTTTAATTTTTTTTTTTCAAGCTGTATAAAATATTAATATTTGTACTGGTTCGTTTTATTTAACTCGACTTGTTTGAATTCTTTTGGAAAAAATATACTTCAATTATTCGTATTTGTTAAAATGAGTCCACTAGAAGAGAAAGCATTCAAAATGGTAAAAATGAAAAAACTGCACTCAAATAAAAAAAAAAACCATAAGAAACGCATTCGCGGAAAATCATATTTAACTAATAGAGGAAAATAAGAACTTTTTTTAATTAATTTTTTCCCTTTACAGCTTAGTAAATATTAGTCCACAGTACAGCACGGTTTTTTTTTATTGATTAGTAACAGGATAAATTTTTGTCAGTAGCTTCCTTTTGACGAGACGCCCAAGTTTTTTCTCGCAAAAATTTTCGATGATAGTGACTAGCGAAGCGCGTAAGAGAGTAACTTGTTTGTTTGACGATAGCAAATATTTTATCAGTAACAGTTAATTTGTTAGTTAAATTGAGAGATAATGTACTAAAGACTATAGAATAAAATTTGCTTCAAATTATGATCATCTGCATGTGTACAAGGAAAACCGAGTAAAGTTCACAAACTAAACATGAAGCTCTTTTAGGCTACAAAAGTATGTGTTTATTGATTTTTTATATAAATAATTGAAAATAAACTTTTTGCCAATTATCTACTTTAGCTATTCCAGTATTCTGTTCTTAACTATGTTAGATGAAAATCGGTACAGTCGTTTAACAATCGTTACAGCTCTTTTCATTGTTGGTGTAGGGGTTTTTAATGAGTGGGAGCGCAGGGAAGGTATAATCTGCATAATAAATTTGCACAGAAGTTTCTTATATGACGTACTCATAAGAATAAGAATGGAGTTTTTAAACTCTAAGGGGTTAAATTGGGAGCAAGTTAACAATTCCACCCCTAGAGTGTCTGGGGCACCCTCAAATAGACAGCAAAAGTCGACGATTTCCTTGTCGACGATTATGTCCTGGCTGGCGTCAACTTAAACCACCAGATCAGAACGAAATGTACTGCGTACGTCGGGTACGTGTTTGTTGATGTTAAGTACCCGTGTGTAGACCGCTGCGCGAGCAAGACGGTTTTGTACAGCATTTTGACCTCGTTGACACGCTGCCCAATGGAGAATACAATGATTCAGTAAATGTAGTATTGTCTCTCAGGCATATCCACAACATCGAGAACTTTTGTCACCGTCCCCAAATCGACGTGTTCCATTTAATAGAACAACGTCGAGCACGCGGTTCAAAGCGGTAATCACAAAATCAAATGTATCGCATATTCAATAGAAAGTGGTTGCTCGTTCCCCTAATGAGCGTGCATGATTACGCCTATTCATGATCTAGTTTGAGAGACTACTGTTCACTAGACTACTGTGATCTGATCTAGTTTTCACAGTAGTCTAGTAAGATAATATGTCCGTATGCCTGAACGTAACATGCGCTCGTAGTAAACACTGCGGTGTTTTCCCAGGGCAATTGATAATGATGACAGGTGGCGGACCATTATCAGGCATAGAACTGTCCTTCAACCTCATGAGGATTCCTTTTAAGCCTGCAGTGCGCGTTTATCACCCCAACCAAAAGGTTTATCTCTTTCCGGTATTTGCCAATGATCAAGTTTGACCTTGCATAACCATGCGTAAGTTTTATGTGAATTTTTTAATTTTTTTTTAAATTTTCTACAATTTTCTTTCGAGTGTTGTGATAAAATACTTAATAATTGAATAACTATGCCTTAACTCTAAATCAAAAAATGCTCATTATATAGTTTGAACTTATTCGAAAACTTTCAAAGAATTCGAAAATTAAATCCATGGTTTATAGATTACTTCAGAAGGATGTTCTTGGAGTGAAATAAGTTCTTCTTTAGAGGCTACATAAACCAGAACGTATGTATTCTTTCGGACAGTCAAGCTGCTTAAAAATCCTTGCCTAGAACTGAGGTCACCTCAAGGGTAGTCAAGGATTGTCTGGAGGAAACTCTAAAACTGGCAAAACGGAACAATGTTAAATTGATCTCGGAGGAGGAGGAGTCGGAATGCCCTTCATAGGCCCAGAGCCTATTTTAGGAATTCCAAGGACTGCATGTAAACAGGTGATCAACGAGTGGTCAAACACCGTGAACACTGGAAAAAAGTACCGCGGAAAGAGCTCGGGAAGGTACTGTTTCAGAGTGCAACAAAGAGACTATTATTTTTCGATGCACTGAAGCTGAACAAGATGCAACTGCGGAGAGTTACCGGATTCATTACCGGACATTATCCCGTGCGGAAGCATTTACACACACTGGGACTCCATAACGGGTCCACTGTGTGCAGATTATGTGTCGAGGAGGAAGAAACATCTAGCCAAATTATCTTTGACTACGAACCTCTAGGTTACAGCAGATACAGGATATTCGATGCATATCACTCCGAATATATGACCCTTCAGGAAGACCTGATAAGCAAGCTCCTGGCTACATATGGGAGAAGCGAATCTCGTCGGACTAAAGTAGAAGGGGGAGCACAACGGACCATAAGGTCGAAGTGTAATAGTTTTAAACCCCAATATTGAATCAACCAATCAATCAAAATAAGTTCTTGATTATACCGGAATATTTAAATGGCACCAGAATATTTCTCACCAGATTTTAAATATTATAGAACTTATTTAATATATTTATATAACACCCCCGCACCGTTATATATAATACTAGTTTGTTCTTAATACTCATTGTGATATATATATATATATATATATATATATATATATATATATATATATATATATATATATATATATATATATATATATTATGTATATATATATATATATAAAATATACATATATATATATATATATATATATATATACGTTGTTGCGAATCATGCATACAGAAGAATAAAGGAAAATTAAAGCTTGCGCAATCTCACCAAACATCAATAGCCGGAGCCGTATAGTTCCAGTCACCGGAGTATGTATATACTAGTATAATACTAGATTGTTATTATACTAGAGTGGTGCATATGTATCTATCTATCTATCTATATATGTTACATGTGGAAAACATTCAACATTCTCCGGGTAATGGTGAATGATGATAATATATATTATTGTTGTTGACGTGTATGGTATAAAATAAAATAGAATATGCTTACCGGTGTTATCATTACTGGTACCTGCTGCAAACGGTTATTTTCATCATCAATCAGTTGTTGTGGTTGTTGGTTGTTTAATAAATAGTTGTGCTGCTAGCTCGCCGTTTTATTTTAGCGGCGTGTCTACCACCACCGAAAATTACAAATCTTTATTTACAAAACAAAATTAACAAAATATATATTTAATCATCAATTCATTTATTCAACATCATTCCAATCGGTTTAAGTTTTGTTAAATGTTAATAATTTCGAATTTGTGAAAATATATCTCAACAAAAGTTGTTAAAACAGTCGATTGTTTATATTTCAAAAACAAAAAATTCAACAATCGTAATGTTTATTGTTGTTATTAATCTTCTAATAAATATGACGGATATTTTGTGATTATTATAAAATTTTGTGATAAGTTTCTTCAATAATTTTCTGTTTTAAAAGGTAAGTACTTAACGTTAGTGCTTAAACTGCAGTGGTAAATAATGGCACTGCATTTATATAGGGAGGCCAAAAGCATGCAGCTTTTATAACAATTATATAAACAATATGTTTAAAGAGACAATGTTAGGCCACTGTAGTCGCTGTTCAGTGCTGTATATGGCCTAGCATCACTTATAGATAAACTGTTAAGGTAGTTCTTGTGCTAATGGGCATAATTATAGAATGTTCCAAATTTTTGCACACTTATCATAGTACTGGAAATGAGTTCAAAAAAAGGCATTTTTATGACACTTCTCCGTAATATTTGCGAATTGCATATTCTTGTAGGGCTGATAGCCGAGATTAAGACATACTATTTTCCAACCACCGATTCACCTCCCATTTTTTTTGCCACGCGTTCAAAGTTTGCGAAATCGAAAAAAAAGAGGTTTTTCAGCGATAGCAACGAAACTGTGAATTTGAAAGAAAAAAAGTAAAGGAACCATTTTTAGGTATTAGCAAGACAAACAATTTGGCGTATCGGAAATTAAAATCGATTAATTAGTTCACTCGCAAAGTTATAAAAACTGGTCATTTCTGAAATAACTAATTATTAATGCGATTAGTAGATAGTGTTTGAAATTATTACTGAACGTATTTACTTATTAAGATGGTTTATTTATTACATGAAAACGTTCTGAGCAATACCCAAACGAAACATATCAACGTAAACAAGCGTTACAAAGTCGGGACTAAACTTAATATACCTTGTTTATTTACATATACAGGATATAAAAATAGTATGTACGGTTGTTATGTATACCTACGGGTCCATGGAGACCATGCCTTCATTCGCCTATCAATTGTATTTCTCATTTTTTTTCAACTTTGAGGACAAATTTTGAGAAAACTATTGAGTTTATAAAAAATTTTTCAAACAAAAATTGTTTATTTTAAAGAGAAAAAGATTTTTTGTCAACAAATTTTTTTCTTTCTCTTACGGTTTCAAAGATATAATTTTTCCTCCCTGGCGAGGGGAAACACTTTCCGATTTTTCTCACTAACGAACTTAATCTTACTTTCTTGGTCTAGAACACGCAAAAAGTTTTTAGCTCGTCATCTCTTTTCGTTTTTGAGTTAGCGGCTTCACAGACAGACGGACATGTGAAAATGGCCGAATTAGGCCATTTTATGAATATCTTTGTGAAGCATTTTTGTCAACGATTAATATTTTCAAGCGTTAAAAAGTCGGGACTAAACTTAATATACCTTTTATATTTACAAATATACTGGGTATAAACAGATTGACAATCGGATATTTTTGGTTTTTCTTTTGGGATTTTTTATTTTATTTTAAATTCCGACACGCCATATTGTTTGTCTTGTTAATACCTAAAAATGGATCCTTTATTTTTTGTCTGTCAAATTCACAGTTTCGTCGCTATCGCTCAAAAACCTCTTTTTTTCCGTTTTGCCAAAATGGTTGGTGAATCGGTGGTTGGAAAATAGTTGGTTTTCATCTGGGCAATCAGCCCTACAAGAATATGCAATTCGCAAATATTCTGGAGAAGTGTTATGCAAATCTACCATTTCTTGGCCTATTAAGAATATTATTGTACACTCACACTTAAAGTACCCATTTTAAGCAGTATTTCTACCAGTTGTCAATGAAATTTACTGAATTCGATAAATTATTGTATTTCTTCTGCGTATTTAAAAGAAAAAACGAGAATTATTGATCGTCTCATTGTTTAGTTATAACAACGCAACTGTACGTGACTTTACATTGTACTACGAATACATGTATGTAAACAAACAGCATATCAACTGGCGGAATATAAGCGACGTTGCCAGATTATAACTTATAAAAATATTAGGTAGTGTTTGTATATACGCATAGACAAGTATCGAATGTGTAACGTGTCCACCGGTACAGTCTTGGACAAAAATTATGGCTTATTATGCTAAGCGTTCCTTTAATCTTAATATATGCATGTGCTCCACAAATTTAATGACAATATTATATGACGACACCTACCTTCATGAACCCATCTAAATAATAATCTCCATATGATATATACGCCAGCCAAAATCAACAAAAAAAATCGCTAAATTCGCAAAACATGATGTATCTCTAATTTTTAAGTATGTAGTTTGGACCCATTAGGGCTATGTATATCCAAGTTAGCAACTCTCAAAAAGTTGTGGAAAAATTTTTACACGCGAAAAACCGCGAAATTTTTGGACTTGTTTCATATTCTGCAATATATCTCCTAATCCATGCATTTTTCTTCGAAAGCTATTCTATACGTTTTTTAAGAACATTAAATTTGTGATAAATTAAGCTCAATCGGAACTCTATAGGTCAATTCGTTACCGAATTACGGCACTATAAAAATAGGCCAGTTTTTTCAAAAATTGAAAATTTTTGTTTTAGACCTTCTTTGGACCGAAATTGCGTCGAAACCATTAGTTCTGCGAGTAGAACTGTCATAATTTGTAGTCAATTTAATTAGCTTTAAATTGAGCGCACAGCGAAATCTATAAGCCTCGTAGTTCTCTCAAAAACTTATATAAGGTAAAATCGCATTTTTCCAGAAATGTTCTATAACCTTTCCTGCGGATTCGGATCTGAAGACTGAAAAAGGATTTGCGGCAAATTTATTTCCCGCCACTTAACGCTAGAAATTATTCCTTAGCAATTAACCGCCGAGTTAGCAAAACGCTTTGGCAATTTATAATCCCTAATGATCGCGAACATATTTTTTAATACAGTAAATAAAAATGCATAAGAATTAAATCCATTTTAAAACTTGTGTGGGAATTTGCGGTTGTTGAGTTAGGCGACTCAAGTATCCATCGGATTAATTGGGTCAAATGCAAAATAAACACGGCCATCGATTTTTTGTATGTTAGCAGTTAGCATAATGGTGTGACTATTAATATGATAAACTCAAGTGACAGTACTAGAACGCCAGTCAGTGGAGGTATTGTATGATGCAAAAGGTGGTGTAGTATTTTTTTTAAACTTATATATAGGGTGTCGCATAAGTAACGTTTTGCGCATAAGTAATCGAATGCTAACTTCAAAATAAAATTGAACAACTTTATTACTGAACTTTGGTTCTTTGTTCTGTGCGAAGTTTTTCCGTCATAAATTTCCCAAGTTTTTCCCAAATTTGGTGACAATTTCACCAAATTAGTAACAAGTGAAATTGTCACCAAATTAGTAACAAGTGAAATTGTCACCTAATTAGTCACAAGTATAGCATATCCTGTGACAATATAAGAGTAATTTTAAAAAGATTAAAATTAACAGGAATAAATGTGAATGAAGGATTTTTTAACAAGAGTAATTTCAATATAATTTAAAATTTATTATATTTTAAATCCAGTATATTTTAAATTAGTTAATTTTCTATTTATTTTTATTTTTGTCTATTGATCTCGACTTTCTATCTATTTCTAATTGTCAAAGAGTAAAGTACGACTAGCTAATTTATATTGATGATGATTACATTCTAGTCGAAATACGTATTTATAATACAAAAAACTGATCTAGGTAAAGGGAGCGAATTTGAAATTTTATTTAAAAAAATGTATTCACTAATTAAATCATAACGTAACTTATGCGCCACCTGTATATAGAATACATTTTTTGTTTACATTTTTTTAAATTTTTTTTTTTCAGAATTAACTTTGAAAAACTTGGGAAATTTATGATGGGAAGACTCAGCACAGAACAAAGAACCAAAGTTGTTCAATTTTATTTTGAAAGTCATCATTCGATTATTCAGACACAAAGATCATATCGAAATTTCTTGCATGTTTCGACAATTTACCGATTGGTTCAGCGTTTTCGGCAACATGGTGCTGTCTGTGATCTTCCGCGCCTGGAAGATCTCGTGCAGTTCGAAATGATGTGAAACACTTGCTCGGGTGCAAGCAAGTGTTTAGGAAAACCCCGAAACTTTCACCAGGCGACGTTCTCAGCAGTTGGTGATGTCTAGGTGGTATTTACAAAGAATTTTACATACGTTACACATTTTCCCATAGAAGATTCAATTGGTTAATGAGTTTGAAGCGGTGTCGCTTCATCATTAAATTATTATTATAATTTTGTTCTTCATTTTTTATTTGTTGCTTTTCAACTATAACTTCCCTCTATTATCACGGTTGCTGTGAATGTTAACAACCTTGGTAATTTACGTATAAAAATAATAACATTTCATAAATCAAATTAATAAAGATCAATTATATCTTTTATATATATTTATTATTTATTTAAATAATAATTATTTAATATAACTATTATGTACTTTACTTATGTACTTTAAGTTCAACCAAATGATGCACAAATACGCATTCATTCAATAAATCATAACGTTACTTATGCGCTACCCTATACAAAGTATTTTTCTAACAGTATTTGCACTAGTAGCAATATTAGGATCCATACGAAGTCTTTGGGCAGTCTTAGAATCAGCGGAGAAACGATTCCGAAGAGTGTACATTAAAATAAAACGATCGAAATGAGGATTTTTATATGGCCACAACGTATCCCAGAGTGAAATTCAGTAGAAAATATCTGGAATGAACTTTTACGTTGTATAAGAAGATGAATTAGCCCGCGAGGTAGCTCACAGGAGCTCATAATAGCTTTAGTCCAGGAATGCGTGGTAATCACCCAGCATGGTGTAGCGAACTTAATTAAAAGTATGCCTAGAAGGCTTGAGGATGTCATTAGAGCAAGAGGAGGTAATATCCACTCTTAAAAGTATATTTCCTTCTAAAAAGCTCGAAATAAAAAGCTTTATTAAAATTTTAAAATTTTAAAATTTAAAATTTATTTATATATGAATAGGCAGCCTGGAAATAAGTACTCTAAGAAAAATATTGAAGTAGTAACTTTTCAAATGATCACACATAAATTTTTTGTTCCATGCATCCCTGTTATAACCTTTCTTTTAAACGGTGCGCGATAGACTAATTTTTTATATAAAAATATTTATATTATAAAAACAAACAACTTTTGTTTGAAACATTTTTTCACATAACCCATAGTTTTGGTGTAAAAACGAGGTTTAATTGTGGCGTGAAATTTGTATTTACTCTAGAAATTTTGTATGACTGAAAAAAAAGTTTCAAACAGAAATCGTTTGTTTTTTAGAGACAAATATTTTGTGGTTACAAATTTTTCCTATCTTGTAGCATTCAAAAGATAGACTATACCTAGCAAACTCGAATGCATAGAATAAAAAAATGTTATAGCATATCTTACTCTCAGCTAAATAGAGAACTTCGAAAGTTTACTAAAACTTATTCAGCCAAATTTTAAACAATTGATTTTTCATGTAATTTTACAATTAAAAATTGTTTTTTGAAAATGTACATTCAAACGCTAGTGACGTCATTATATCGCTTTAGTAACGCCACCGCATGGAGAAATGATAAAGCATCCATGTTTACGAGAGAGACAAGAGACTATTACATGATAATATATATATATATATATATATATACACATGGTGATCTGAATATGGAAAATACAAATGTATAGCATGATTCCAATTGGCTCTCAGCCTCAACGGATATAATGACGTCACAATCAATCACAAATCGTTTTTTTATACAAAAATTTATTTATTTCTATTAATAATTAATGAAAAAAGGGAATTGTTAATAAAATAAAATAATCAAAACATACTTCAACTGAATTAATCTTTCATTTATATATGAATTTGTAGCGATAACAAATTAATGCAACTTCTTTATTCTGAACCGTTTGGTAAAAATCGCGTCAAAATCGACTTACTTCTCATACTACTTGATCGATTAATTGGTGGTACTCATTTGAAGCAGAATTTAATTGTCTTTAAATGGTTATTATATTTCGCCTTTGTACTCATTCATTAGGATCCACCATCTAGGAGTTATTTGCTTCCAAAAGTTGTCCCGATATCGCCCGTGTTAGCATTTTTGTGTCTTACTTGTTTGTACCCAGATATATCAGTTGAAAAAATGAAAAATACTGCACCACCTTTTGTTATCATACCCCCTTGTTTTGAACCTCTACTGACTGGCGTATAGGAATTAAATCCCTGCAAAATATACACACCAACTTAAAACTTATTAATCAATATATTTCTATATTATTAAGTTATGGTTGAATACTTATTGATAATTAAAATTGAGAAATTCTTTTAAATGATTGTGTTTATAAAATTAAATATCCTTGAAATTATAATTTAATTTTAAAATTAAAAAAAAATCACGAATTTTTGACTGTGTATATAATGATATTTATAATCATAGCTTATATATTGTATTGAATGGTATTTTGTATGCTGTGTTGCAAAGGCGTCAATTAAAGGTGCAATATTTAAGCAATCGCAGAAATTATGCTAAAAACAAATTAATTTTTTTCTCATTTAGTATTTGAGTCATTCCATGTGAAATCATTTAAAAAAAATTCGTTACGCAGGAGCTGCGCCAACTTAACGAATTTCCTTAGAATACATAAATATCTCTAGTCACAATTTAAGTCTGATCAAAATGAAATGTCGTATCTGATATCATTTTAGTATTTTCAAGGGGGGGGGGGCATAAAGATAGAAGAAAACAAAAATAAAAATAAAATATCTCTCTTAATATTGGAACAATCGAAAAATGTATAACGAGTAAAGTTGTAGAAAATCAAGTTTGCTATAATTCATTACCTGATCATTTTTTCCAAACTGTAATGTGTACAGAGATATTTAGAATTTTAACTTTCAATCCTTAATTGTAAATATTTCTGTAAAAATTAGTGTAACAGAAAAATGTGAATTTCTCTTTCCGAGGAACATTTAATCACATACTATGAGAAAAGTAATGAGTTTATGAAAAAATTCTTCAAACAAAAGTTGTTTATTTTATCTATGTCTTACGGTTTCAAAGATGTATATTTTCCCCTCTGGCGGGGGGAGACACGTTCCAAATTTGCCAATTAACGAACTTGACCTCATTGTTTTGCTATAGAACATACATACAAAATTATCGGCTCAGCTCGTTATCTCTTTTCGTTCTTGAGTTATCGTATCCACAGACGGACGGACGAACGGTCATGCGGAAATGGCCGAATTAGGCCACTTCATGAATAGCTTTATGAAGCATTTTTGTCAACGATTAATATTTTGAAGCGTTACAAAGTTGGGACTGAACTTAATATACCTTGTATATTTACATATACTGGGTATAACAATAAAATCGTTAACACGTGAGATGTAATTAATTCGCAATAATACCATAGATAATAAACTATTATTACACATAGCCTATTAATACACATAGATACTGAATGTTAACCAATATAGTTGTTTATATTCATCTACAGTTTTTATTACCCAAAATTTAAAGCGGGCTATAGGCGAAATATCAAACAGTCTGCAGAGTTTTATTAAGAGTTTTGTTCAATCGTTTAAAGTCATTTGAATTGATAAGAAATTCTTGGTAACCCCTCCGGTAGATAATTGACTTCACACCACTTGCCAAAAAACCCCCACCCCTTGCAACAGCCTCACGACACCCCTTACAGCATCGACAACAATACTTTTATATTCTACATATATATATAAAGGTAAAAATTCGCTCTTCGGTTTTTAAATACTCATTTCCTGTTTATGATAAAATCATTATTAAATAGATTTCATTCAAAACAAATAAATTTGTTAAAATAAATAATTATAATGAAATGAAACTATTAACTATACACAAATAATAATATAAAATGTTAAATACAATTACGTCTAATTTACAAACGTTATTTATATTTAATTTTAATTATTCGTGTTAATTATATGTATGTTTATTATTTATACAAATCACTTCTCCAAATTAAATTATATCAATTATTTGGTCATACAATATAATTTAAAAAATTCGTCACGCAGGAGCTGCGTTAAACTTTTATGTATTCTAATTTCCTTAGAATACATAAAAGCGAGATCATAATTTTAGTGTGATCAAAATGAAATATAATATCTGATATGACTTTAGTATTTGCAAAAATTAAATTTATTAATAGCCAAAATAGAACGATATATAACGATTATAGTTTATAGTTTATATTATGGAAACGACAATCAAAATTGACATTTCTAAATTCTACAAAATAGTTTTATAGTTATCTTATAGAAGTAGAGTTTCTGTGGAGATGACAAAATCAACACAAATTTTAGCCAACTCCAAAAAAAGAAGGAGGAGATTCTATGTTTGACTGTTAAGTAATGTAACAACTAACTGACTTAAATGTTTGAACCACATTCCAATAGTTTCAAAGATAAGCAGTTTTGCCCAAATATAGTCCGATTTTGCCCATTAACGAACTTGACCTTACATTTTTGCTCTAGAACACATTTCAGCTCGTTATCTCTTTTCGTTCTTGAGTTATCGTGTCCACAGACAGACAGGCGGGCATGCGGAAATGGCCAAATTTTATGAACACATATACCAAACATTCATGCCTACGATCAATATTTTTAAGCGTTACAGTCGTGATCAAACTTAATATACCTTGTATATTTACATATACTAAATTATACGTAATAGGATTGGGCAAGAATTGTCTTTTGGATTAAATCTGTAAATTCTTAGTTTTAGCTTTTTGATATAGTGACTTTTAGTGTTTTTTGAAGTCGGTTGAATTTTTTTTATAAAGTTTTTACAATAAAATATATTTCATGTACTCATGTCAAACAAACACAAAATATAAAATATATCTCTTAATATTAGAATAATCGAAAAATGTACAAGGACTAAAGTTTTAGAAGATCAAGTTTGCTATAATTCATTACCTGATCATTTTTCTCAAACTCTAAAATGTGAACAGAGATATTTAGAATTTGAACTTTCAGTCTTTAATTGTAAATATTTCTGTAAATATTAGAAACAGAAAAAAGATAAGAAACAAAATTACAGTAAAACTTAGTACCTACAACTTAACGCCTAGTAAATTTTTCTATTTTTCAAATATTAAGGGAGATATACCAAATTTTGTGTTTTCCCCTGCCTCTAAACACCCTTTCCCCTTGTCCGATTTTACCCATTAACGAACTTGACCTTCATTCCAATCGGAATAAAACTGTCATCGCATCGCTAAAGAGTCCACAGACATTTTAAAAAGTATATATATATATATATATATATATATATATATATATATATATATATATGTATATATATATATATATATATACATAGATATATTTATATATGTATATATATATATTACCTGGTATTTAAACAATTAACTCTGCTAATTGGTATTTTCACATTGGTTTGGTGCTACAATATTGATTTTCCAAATTTGTTCATCTTTGCCAACCCTCTTTGGAATCGGGAGAATACCTGCATTTAAAAGCAAAAATGATTCATTCAATTTCATAACAAAAGAAATCAGATTATTTCTGTGTTTACATTTCGTAACTTGCATAGTGATGTATTTTAACCGGAAATAAGTGTATTTTCCTCATAATAGTGTTAAGAATCTTATAAATATTTTATGAAGTGTGTTAAATTTGAATAAATTATTCACATAAGATTAGATAAAAAGTGTTAATTAACTTTCATAGTTGGTTAATTATTACTTTTTTTTTTTTTGTTAAATTTACTTCTATATGAATACATGACATTTGTGTTCTAATTACGTAAAATTAATAATCGTCGTACAAATTAAAATACCTAATTTGTTTTGTCATTTACAAAAAGATATTACTATGTTATTTTTTTAAATCTTTAATTTCGAAAATAAATTAAGAACTTTCAAAAAATGATCATATTTATAATTTTCTTCAATATGGTTAATGTCATTTAACCACACATATGGATGGCCTCTGTTAAATGTGATTTTTAAAAGTGAAATAAAAATAAATAAGTTTCTATTTAAAAAAAAAAAACATTTTTAAAAACAAGCTTTTTATAGTCAAACTTATTTTCTACAACTTTACTTTTCATTCGATTTTTTCAATATTGAGAGAGATATACCAAATTTTGTGATTCCTCCTCCCTCTAAACTCCTCCTTTTTCGTTGTCGATTCTTGTCATGCAAAAAATGCATTCAAAGCAAAAAAAAAAAGGTCTGGTCATCTTTGACGTAGATACTTCGGATAGGATTAGCCAGTTATAACAATGTTAATGTTTATTGGCCATGTTTTATTTGAGCTTGGATACATAAAAATTCCGGTGTGAATGCCACACAACTTTTTAATTCAGATTATGGTTTTATTTAGATTATGGAGGTTATATCGACATTTTAGACGTACATTTTGATAACAAATTATTATCAAACCTAAATTTGTTTCAAAAAATGATCATCTGCATGTGTACAAAAAAAACCTAGTAAGATAGATAGATAGATTGTAGAGGCTACTCTGGGCGGGCTACACTTCGACTATAAGGTCCATTGTGATGCCTAAGGATGTGAGGATGTGAGTGGAGGGGACTGAATTTTTGTGTATAGACTAGGAAGTGGTAGTGTATGCGGCTGCAGCCGACTATGATAGGAACTATGCCGATATTCATCTGGAGTTCGTGAAGGAAACTGCAGAAAACCTTCTCAAGCATAGCCGATTACTTCGTTCTTGTCCATATCTGACAGTTTAGTCAATTAACCGCCTCTTTTTTTTCTTAACAATTGACAAACTGCCGATGTCGGGATCCGAACACATAACTTCCCAGTTTCCAAGTAGGCATACTGCGCTGATAAAACGCCTTAGACCGCTCGACCACTTGGACTGGTCTTGATTTAGTAACAAGATTAAAACCCAGAGAAAGAACATAGACTCTTTTAAATAAAACCTTACGGGAATAGCTTTGGGGACAGCAGATTGTATGGGTTATAATATTTGCTATTTCATGTAATGTGATGATTGATAGCAGATTAGATCAGATATGTGTATTATTAATGGTCTAAGATCCGGCATTAGTGAAAATCTTCCCTCATCTGTTAATTGAATGAAATAATTTATAAAAGGCAGATAACAATATTATAAATGTATGAGTGCAATGTCTGCACTCATAGAATAGTCCTGCTGGCTATTAAGATTAATTAACTAATTAACATGATATAGTGTCTTTGTTTGTTGCTCGAACAAATATAATTGTCTCTCTCTCTCTCTGCGTAGAACACATTTTATGAAAATTTTATTACTTAAAAATTTTTTTATATAGACTGCAAATAATTTAATTATATATTTATTAAATTTATTATATAAAATATATTTTATAATATCACAGTAATAAAATTTTCAAAAAATTTGTTCTACGCAGAGAGAGAGACAATTATATTTGTTCGAGCAACAAACAAAGACACCATATCATATTAATTAATTAATTAATTAATCTTAATAGCCAGCAAGACTACGGTGGCAGACATTGCACTCATACATTTATAATATTGTTATCTGCCATTTAAACATTATTTCATTCAATTAACAGATGAGGGAAGATTTTTCAAATGCCGGATCTTAGACCATAACGTTGCTATAGAAACGCCTACATGAAGAATATTTTGGAAATGAATTATCTGTCATAACAAAAATTAAATCAAATTTAACATAAAATTTAAAAAATGTTTTGCTTTTGATTGTAAAAAGGCTATATATTTTTTATTTTATCCATAAAATATACACAAAACTGCTCTTAAATATCAATATTATGGTACTGAAAAGTAAGTTATTTTATGATTTACTTTTTTCAAACCAAAACAAATCTCATTTGAACTTGCATTAACAAAATTTTGACAACAAAAAAAGTAAAATAAAACATTTAATAAAAAACCATATTGAGTACAAAATAATTAACTGAAACTTTTTTTAAATTGGAATTGGATATTTACTAGTCTTTATTTGATACCCATGTTGTTAGTGGCTGTGTGCCCAAACAAAGCTAGAATGTGATAAAAATGCACAACACAACTAGACGGTTTGAAAACTGGGCTATAGGTTGTCATGTGGTTAAAAGATGGCTTCTATGTATATTCAATTTTTGAGAGACAATTAATGTCGCAGATGTAGTTTTCTAAATAGATGGATTTTATATAAAAATATTTTATATAAAAAATATTTATAGAAGTCATTATTTTCAAATACAATACCGTACGTCACGCCTTAAATTAAGAGAAATCCTCATATGTTAAAATCCATCCAGCCGTTCAAGCGTGCCACAAAGCATGCCACAGAAATCGACATGCAGACATACATTCATACTCGTATAGACAATCGAACAGTACTGCGTTATTACCTGATAATAAATAATTATTTACCACAAAATTTTAACAAAAATTATCGCTACGAAACACTGCCAAACTGTCAAAAAATCATATGCAAAATGCACAACAATATGTTGTGCATTTTTATCACATGCGACCAAATTCACGCGGCGAAGTCTTTTCTAATGGTATGCTATATTCGGTGTATATATATATATATATAAATATATATATATATATATATATATATATATATATATATATATATATATATATAAATATTTGGCAATTAATGGCCATATTTACGAAAGCATGAATTAAATTACACTTGACGTTTCAATAGCATTAATTTATTATCAAAACGATGAAAAAAAATTCGTTACGCAGGAGCTGCGTCAACTTAGCGAATTTTCTTAGAATACATAAAAATCTCTAGTCACAATTTAAGTCTGATCAAAATGAAAAGTCGTATCTGATATCATTTTAGTATTTTCAAGGGGAATTTTATTAATAAATGGCATACGTCAACGGAAAAGGGGGGCATACAGACAGAAGAACACACAAATTTTAAAATATCTCTCTTAATATTGAAACAATCGAAAAACATATAACGAGTAAAGTTGTAGAAAATCTAGTTTCCTATAAGTCATTACCTGATCATTTTTTCCAAACTCTAATGTGAACAGAGATATTAAGAATTTTAACTTTCAATCTTTAATTGTAAATATTTCTATAAATATTAGTGTAACAGAAAAATGGTAAGAAACAAAATTATAGTAAAACTTAGTACCTACAACTTAACTCCTGAGAAACTTTTCGATTTTTCAAATATTAAGTGAGATATACAAAATTTTGTGTTTCCCCTTCCATTTAAACCCCCGTTTTCCCTTGTCCGAATTTGCCCCTTTAACGAACTTGACCTGAAGCATACCAAAAGCGCCTCAAATACCAAATTTCGTTCCAATTGAAATAAAACTGTGACCGCTAGAGAGTCCACAGACACATAAAAGTACACATATGTATATATATATATATATATATATATATATATATATATATACATTTTAGCGATAGTGATTTTTAACATCTAATAGGTAGGATCGATGGACATTTGAAGAAATTTTTACGATATTCCAACATTGGTGCAAAAACAATAGCTGCATTTCCTTTGGAGCTGCATTTCCTTTGAAAATTCGCTAAAAACCTTAAAACTGTAAAGTAAAATACAGCTTCGGAATGCATCAAACATTTTGAATTTCGATTGTGATATCTTTCTTCAGTTTCAACCCATACAGATGGAGGTCGTGCGATGATGATCATACAATTTTTTAATTCAATTTTCAATTATATAAAGTAGTATATTATTTTTATAATAAATAAGATCATATATATATATGTAATCATTAATTATGTAATATATTACATAATTATATATCAAAATCATTTATTAAAGATACGCCTGAACAAATCAATAGTAATAGTATGAGAGCCCACGAACAAAACCATGTCTCATCGCACCAAGGATAGAACTATATAGAATTGATAGTTTAGATGACTCTAGACCCGCGGTGGATGATTTCTGTTATGAAAAAAAAGAAGCCAGATCGTATTATCATAATATGCCTGATCTTGGAAATGTAGGTAGATTTTGTGATTTTATTACTAAAAATACTGTTTTCAGACATTTTGTGTCTTGCGTTTGACCTGAGCGCATTTTCAAAAATGTCATAAAAATTAGCCGACTCGTATCATAGCAATTAACTTCAAATTTGTTTCCAACATTTTGTATTGCTACCCACATTACTAAAATACAGACATTTTCAATCTTGCCTTCAATGTTAAAAAAGATAAAAACGTTTCATAAATGCAACCCTGTTTTATTTTGTAAAATTTATTTTAAAAGTCCTTCAACTTCAGTTCGACGGTTGCTGGTAACCTGTTTTTAATCAACATCGAACAATTTGAGGGGTGCAACTTATTGCGGAGACTTTAATACGTATAAATACGATTTTTTTTTATAAATATCGAAAAATTGTCTCATAGGACCCGTGCAATACTCAATTTGTCGGATATCGGTTATTTATAAATCTGGGCAACTCATTTTATCATGTCGAATAGTTTTCAGACGTTTTGCGATAACACCGACCGGTAAAATTTTATTAAATTTTTGAAATGCTCTCAAAATGTCCGGCAAGTAGATTTTTGTCTGAAAACTGGTTATTTCGCATCAATTAACTCTAACATATAAAAATAATTTTCAGACGGAGTGCTATGTATTTTTTTAACCCGACTTCAAAAAGAAGATGGTTCTCAATTCGTCTGTATTTTTTTTTTTTTTTTTTTTATGTATGTCACCTCAGAATTCCATCATTTATGAACCGATTTTGAATTTTTTTTTGTTTTAATGGGTTTGGTTTCCCATCGGTCCCATTGGCACTAAATCGCATTCTGATGAGGGGATCCCCGGGAAATCGAGGAAAATCCTCAATTTATATGTGATAACCGATTTCTGCGAAAGTTTTTTTTTTTGGAAGGGTATACTAATTCATAATGGGAAAATAAAAAAAATTTTTTAAAAACCGACTTCAAAAAAATTTTTTACAAAAAAAAAAATATTTTTACAAAATAAAAACAAAATGCATGTAAAAAAAACTGAAAATCTGTTATGAAAAAAATGCACTAAAAAAAAAAACAACGGATAAAAAAAATGTGTTATAAAAAAATGCACTAAAAGTTAGTAGGTCGTTTAGCCGGTCTACCCATATTTAGACAAATAAAATCAGTTATAGAACTTCAAAGTCACTAAAAAGCGAGAAATAAAACCTATTTTGACAAAATGGAAGCCCGGCTTCAAAAATCAAATATTCTATAACAAAAAAATGCACTAAAAAGTAAAAAAATAATTGCATATTCTTGTGCCAATTTTAGTTCACCTAAGCAAAAATTTTTAAATATATATGTACAATTATTGTTATTTTTGGAGGCGGTGTCAGCATAGAGAAATTCACATAACTTTTGGACACCGCCTCCAAAAATAACAATAATTGTACATATATATTTAAAAATTTTTGCTTAGGTGACCTAAAATTGACACGATAATATGCAATTATTTTTTTACTTTTTAGTGCATTTTTTGTTATAGAATATTTGATTTTTGAAGTCGGGTTTCCACTTTGTCAAAATAGGTTTTATTTTAAATCGCATTTTTGGGCTCAGAGTCATCTAAACTATTGATTCTATATGGTTTCATCATTGGTGTGATGAGACAAAAATCTTGATCGTGGGATCTCGTACTATAAAGTTAAATTGTAAATTTACATACAATGTAAGAGATACTGTTTCACATTATCTAATATTGATTTTTTTAAATAATAAATAAAAACTCTATATTCATGGAAATACGATCCATACTTAATTATTTATTGATAATTAATATTCATTCATTAATTATTAGCGTGAAATCAATAGATGTGATAAATTATTCCATACCATTTGTAGTTATCGTAACAGTAAATTACTTGTAAAACTATTTGTTTAGATTGTCTAGAATTCAGAGGTGGGCGTAGACGGCTCTCCGGAGCCACGGTGCTCCCCGTAAGAAAGTGAGAGTAAGTAAGCAAGGTATGTTTTGAAGTAAGACGGAACGATGTTTCAATACAGGTTGTCCTACCAATGCATCATTATTAATATAAAATTTTTTGGCGGACGATGATTCAAAATAAGTATTTTTAAAAATAGCAACTACGCGATTGCGTTCTGCTGTCCCTATTTCGAATTTATCAAACTCGGCAGAATGTTTCGCGGTAATAATAATAATAATAAAGGTCTTTATTTAAATATTATACAAATAAGCTTTATTTCGCGGTATAATGACGTTGGAAATTACTTCTTTTTAAACAAATAAACGTTTTACCACAAAACAGGCAAATTACCTCTTTATCAGTTTTGTTAAATATACCAAAACGATGCTCCCACTCGTTGATAAAACATCCTCCTTTTCAAAAAATATCCTCCTTTTCTTCGCAGACGCCGCCAGTGCTTATCCAAGACTGCTTGTGATGTATTCTCCATTATTAAAATCACTACTTTTATTTTTTTTGAAAAAAAAAATTATGCGAAAAATAATTTTCAATAGCACGAATTGTACTTTTCACTTTTTTAACTCAAAGTAGACTAAATCAAAACAACTCAGTCAGGTTGAGTAAGGTATCATAAAATTCCCACTTTATGTAAAATTTAACCATTTAGAAATTAGTAACAAATTACCAATCCTTCCCCCCATCCAGCTTTATCATTGGCATGTTTATTGTATCCAGTGTCATCAAACTCCTATGACATTATACCCTCTACTAAGAAAAAATAATTAAATCAGGTAAATAATTGTTTATTAGTTCTTCGATATGAATACTTTTGGCAAATTATACGGAATTTCCAAAAACCTAATTCAAAAATCTAAACTAAAGCTAAACCATCAATAAATTTACAAGCGGTTTACAATTGTCAAGCGGTAAACGTAAAAGATCCAAATATTTATATTTTATTCATACACAAATATATTAAAAAGGTACATTTTATGCCCCAAATTCCAGAGTATGTATTCAATGTATTGTATGTATTGTATAGTCAATAGCGTATACTTTGTATAATTATAATAGATAGTGACCATAAAAAGGGTTGGTATTACTATATTTTTTTCAGAAAATGTTTTAATTAAAAAAAGAAAATATTAATTGGGTAGGTACCCTGTATTTACTCTATCTCTCTTCCTACCTCTCACTCAGAGCTTGTAAACTCAAACCCTGCCCACCTATGGTATAGATCAAAGACAGTCACAACTAGTAGTGACTTGTTCACTAGTCATTGACTAGTGACTTGACATTAGTAAATTATTATGACGCTTAAGGGTCGATCCACACTATAGTGCCGATCACGGTTCGTTCTCGGTCCGATCTCGGTCTGGTAAAATATTATCAAGTTAAGAAACAATGTGTGCATTCATACTATCGGTCACAGTCAAGTCCCGGTCTAATCACACTCCAGTCACGAAGAATAAAAATATTTTTGAGTGAGATCGAACTTGTAACGGCATGTGAATGATAGTGTGAATACTCTCTGTTCCCGGTTCAGCCAACTATTACCCACTGAAGCGTATGTTACCGCTTAATATTATCAAACCGAGAACGAACCGTGATCGGCATTATAATATGAACATGAAGTTGATAATATTTTACCAGACCGAGATCGAACCGAGAACGAACTGTGATCGGCACTATAGTGTGGATCGACCCTAAGGCAGACACAAATGTTAATGTGTGGAATAATAAGTTAATGTTGACTTCAAAGTAATACGGTCAATAATATGAAAAAAATTGACTCGTTTATCAATATCATCCGTGGTGTAGCGGTAACATATTGGGCTAGAAATCCAGAGGTCTAGTATTCAATACCTGGTAGATGAGTAAATTTATTCATATAAATATAAATTCAAAATTCAATGACATGTTTGTCTATATAGTATACGCTAGTTCTGTCATACTATGTTTTCATAACTTTAATGGAAACTGACCTAAGTTAACTATTGTGAAGCTAAATATTATATTATCAAATGATAATTAATGAGAACTCTAGGTTTTTGAAATAAAATTTCAAATTCACCCCTTTACCTAGATCAGTTTATTACAAAAACGTATTTCGACTACAAAGTAGTCATCATCAGTATAAATTAGCTAGTCGTAATTTACTCTTTGACAATTAAAAATAGATAGAAAGTTGAGATCAATAGACAAAAATAAAAATTAATTGAAAATTAACTAAAATATAGTAAATTTTAAAATATAATAAATTTTAAATTTTATTGAAATTACTCTTGTTAAAATTTCTTTCATTCACATTTACTCCTATTAACCTTACTCTTATTAAAATTACTCTTATATTGTCTCAAGATATGTTACTCGTTGCTAACTTGGTGGCAGTTTCACAATATTTCCAAGTTCAAGTTCAAAATGAAATTATTAAATCTTCCGTTTTCCGTTAATTATTACAAAACATCTTAAAGTTATAGTACCTAGCCTAGACTTCACCTATACAATCATCTTATGAATAAAATACATCGAGTTATTGTAGAATTTAATATACATCGTTTAAATTTAATGGAAAAAACTTATATAAAAACCATTGAAATCATAACTTAACCTAATTTGGGTGGATAAGCCACCCCTAAGAACTAAACCTTAAATAAATAAATAAATAAGTTAATAAATAAGTATGTACAAATTAGATTACAACAGAATTAGTTGCAATCGACATCGTGTGGCATTCGGTATCTGTTTCTGAAGAGCAACGTATTTGGGTCAAAACGGCCCAGTTCGTTGATCTCCGGGAACGGGTTTGTGCGGGATGATTGGAAGAAGGATTTAGCGGTTGTTTGGATAAATGTTCGGATAGTAGGGTGCCCAGTTTCTCGGTGGAGGGATTCAGCCGGATATCGCAGGGGGGCTTTCGAAATCGTCCGAAGACAACGATTTTGAAATTTTTGCATTTTCGCGAGTTGCGATGGTGCAGCGTTCGACCAAATTGGGGCAGCGTATGTGAGTACGGGCCGAATACATGACTTGTAAAGTCGATGTTTCAATCGTTCGTCCAATCTACTCCTAATGTTGAGAAGTGGGTATAACCCCGCAAAGGATGCGTTTCCAAGGGCGAGACGTTTTTTAACGTTCTTCGTCCAATTCAACTGTCTTTGAAGAGTTACTCCCAGATACTCAACACTTTGAGTCTGTTGGATTGCCGTGTTAAACATTTTCAGTTCAAGTGGGTAAGAAGAAAATTTAGCCTTCTTTGTGAACAAGACGGACTGAGTCTTCGTAGGATTAATTTTGATTTTCCACTTCTTGAAATAGCTTTCAAGCGTGGATAAATGTGACTGGAGGGAGCTCGAAATAAGTTTCGGCTGCCAGGAAGTGCAGTAGATTGCTGTATCGTCAGCAAAGAGGGCCGTTTCGGTAGCTCGATCTTTCGGGATATCATTTATGTAATATAAAAAGAGGCGGGGTCCTAGCAAGGAGCCTTGAGGTACACCTGCCTTTACTCGGTATTGGTTCGATGTACTTTGTTGGAGATGAATTCGGGAATTTCGGTTAGATAGGTAGGAAATCAGGAATTTCAGGATGTAGGTAGGTATGTTGAATTTGGAAAGTTATTTCTCACACAATATTTCTTGGTTTTACTCTGGTTATATATGTTTGGCCGACATTTGATACTATTTTAAAATCGCACCTGATTGGTGCTGAGTTTGCGTTGCGCAGTAAATAGGTTTTTTGTATTTTGACATCTTTAGAGAGAGACGGGCATATTGGCGATTAATTTTACCGTACAATTTTGATTAAATCTGAATTTGGAACCGGTCCATTGTTTATATTCATAATATTTCTTTTGAATTTCTGAATGTATAGGCTTTCGTATGCATCCAGCTCTGAGGGATTTTGTACTGCCTTAACAAGTTTTAAATTGGATTTGTCGATTTTATGGTCATTCTCTATAATGTGTGCAGCTACACAGGATTTTTCTAAACTGCCGTATTTTATATGAGCCATATGCTCTTTTAATCGGGTTCCAATTTGTCTACGGCTTTGGCCAATGTTTGTTTGTGAACACGATGGGCACTCTATGCTATCGATTCCCGATTTTTGTTCGTTTTCTATTTTGTCTAATTTTATATTTGCTCACGAGTGCTATTTTTAGATTATGATCTTCCATTTCTTTTTTAATCTTGTTCGTACAAGGTGGTAAGTACGTTAGCTTGCACCATTTATTTTGTTCGAGGTTGGCTCGTTCTGGTGTTAGTGTCGTTGTGTTTCTTTTAAAAATTTTGAATTTCATTTTACGGATCATGTTGGTTATTATTATTAATACAAAAACGACATCACATACCAAATTTCATTCCGTCAGACTACAATTATAGCCTGCAGAGCAAAGTCTTCGCGTAACGAAGTCGTTTTAAAAGAAAGGGAAAACTATCAAACCAATATTGTTTGTTTCATTCGCTTTACTGATAATTATTATTTATATTTTTATTACTATTATGTACTATTTATTATATGAAAATATCAGGTTTTAATAGTTATTCCAATATCAAAACTTATATCACATTACTCGTAACAAAATTTATATAGTATAAAATTTATTTAAAAAGAAAAATATACATGAGACTTAGTTCATGATAGTGAAATTTTGATTGAAATAATCGCCAGTAGCTAAATCCTCGTATAAACGTGCGTCCACATATGCTCGCCACGAACTCCGAGTGTTTGGTGCCGCTCGCCTTTGGTTCGTTAGAATTGTTGATTTCAACGAACTTCCAGTGATCCATAGAAAACCCACGGATATATATTCATAATGCAGTGAAGTTGAAACAATCACAAAAACTCGTTATTTAAGCCTGAAAATAATCTAAAGATATTAATTAAAATGTTTACCTTTTAGTTCAGCTTGAAAAATTTTCAAGTTGAACTAAAATAATACATTTCAATTAATATTAAAACAAACAATAATCACATGCGCGCTAAAAACGACAAAACTTTCACGAACACGTCCAAATATGAACTGCGAACATACAAAGTGCTCGTTGAAAAAACCGACTTCAGATGGATGCACCGCGCGCGCGTACCGTTCAAATATGACAATTTCGATGCGAACGAGCGGCTCGCGTACCGCACAGCACGCAAATGTGAACGCACCAGAATATATTCAAAAGTAAAATTGAATCGATCTAAAACAAGTACATAGAAAAGATAGCCACTGAATAAGTCATTTAGTAGAAATATTTTCTCTTAAATGCACTGAAGTGACTTTTTCAGTGAATAACTTCGTTTTGAGCATTTAAGAAATTGTTTTTCACACGTACGAAATGGTGTTTAAAATTTTTCTTTTTCACTGAATTTTCTATGCGTTTGTTTTAAGCTTTATTTTGTATGCGTTTTATGATGGTTTGGCTATTAACGATGATTGCGTTGCAAGTTCGACGTAACGATATCTAGATTAGTCCTATGTATATTAGCTCTCCTAAGGAAGTGCAGCTATTGTTTTTGTAACGATGATAGAATTGCGTAAAAATTTCTTCAAATGTTCATCGATGCTACCTAATAGATGTTAAAAATGACCATCGTTAAAATTTTTAAATATGTATATAAATATATACATAATATAACATATATATATATATATATATATATATATATATATATATATATATATATATATATATATTATAATATGCAGGGTGAATCTAACCTGCCACATAATAGCACACGCCTCCACTTCCTTCGACGATCCTCCCATTCTTCAACAACATCCATGTTTCGGATCCCATATGTTCTGGAATGAAAAACTTCAAATTTCAACTTAATTTTACGTCTGACTCCTCATTTTACATAAGTTTATATGTATATTTATATAATATAATTGAAGAGTGTACAATTTGAAACAGACCAAAAATATAAGGCAAGGGGTATACAATACTATGATGTTTTAACACACACACCACAATAGCACAATGTGTAAACAACACTATTGGATATTGTTGAAGAATGGGAGGAACGTGGAAGGAAGTGGAGGTGTGTGCTATTATGTGGCAGGTTAGATTCATCCTGTATATGAGGTCAATATATATATATATATATATATATATATATATATATATATATATATATATATATATATATATATATATATATATATATATACAGTTTTAATTCTATTAGAATGAAATTTGGTATTTGAGACGCCTTTGATATTTGAAATATGTCAAAACATACAAGGGGAAAGAGGGAAGATTTAAAGGAAGGGGGAAATAGAAAATTTGGCATATCTCCCTTTATATTGGAAAAATCTAAAAATACAAAAGAATATAAAGTTGTAGAAAATTAGTTTGTCTATAATTTAGTTCCTTATAATTTTTTTCTGTTACTCGACTATTTACAGAAATAATGACAATTTAAGATTGAAAGTTAAAATAATAGATTTCTGTACACATTATAGTTTGAGAAAAATTATTTCCACTTGATCTATGCCATTTATTAATTCACCTGGCACATACCAAAATAATATCAGATACGACATTTCATTTTCATCAGACTATAATTGTGACCGCTAGAGAGTGATTTATGTATTCTAAGAAAATTCGCTAAGTTGACGCAGTTCCTGCGTAACGAACTTTTTTTTCCGTATTACATTTTATGATTATATTTTTTAAATAACTTATGGCACTATTCAAGAAAGTTTTATCAATATTACACATAAACTTAAAAAAAATATTTCTTATACCGCATTTCCTGTTTTAATGCATTAACATTTCCGCATATATTAAAAAATGGTTGTATTGTTTACGATCACGACATTTCTTCCTAAAGAAAAACAACTTTATAAAGAAACTATTTTAAGAATATTAACCGAACATTATACATTTTATTGTTTGTGTTTTTATTTAGAAAATAATAATTTCACTTTTATGCGCATACATAAATTACAATTAAAATTACAAATTGTTATACTTAATTATAATAGGTATAATTTTAGTATTTAGTTTTGTTCAGTGTTTATTACTTAAGGTTGATCGGACACATGTATATGTAATATCGGCAACGTACCGATAGATAAAAATTTGAATTCTTGATATGTTTTAATTGCTAGCTCATACGTATAAAATAATTTTTTGAAAAAAATCTGACGAAGGGTTTTCATGTAATTAATCATTAAAAATTGGAATTTTAACATTTTGTGAATGGCAAATGTTGAATGAACGCATACATTTTCGATAATGCTGCTACACCTTCTATAGATTAAAAAGTAAAAAACTCCTAATTTTATAAATTAAATCTCATACATTACGTTAAACTTAAAAAAAATCTTTACGCAGGAGCTGCGTCACCTTAAAATTCATTCGAATTTCCTTAAAATACATAAATATCTATAGTGACAATTTAAGTCTGATCAAAATTTAATGTCGTATCTGATACCATTTTAGTATTTTCAAGGCCAATTTTATTAATTAATGGCATACGATAAGGGGAAAGGGGGGGGGCATAAAGATAGAAGAAAACACAAAACATAAAATATCTCTCTTAATATTGAAACAATCGAAAAATGTATAACGAGTAAAGTTGTAGAAAATCAAGTTTGCTATAATTCATTACCTTATCATTTTTTTCCAAACTTTAATGTGTACAGAAATATTTAGAATTTTAACTTTCAATCTTTAATTGTAAGTATATCTGTAACAGAAAAATGATAAGAAACTAAATTACAGTAAAACCAAGTAAGGGAAAGTGGTACAAAATGATCTCCCTAAGAGAATAACAGATATAAAAAGTACCTAGGCAACGAATTTGGGAGATTGATGATTTTTCTCGTAGCTTAGTCTGCCGGTCTATAATTTAGCAAGCGTAGAATATATAATTATATTAATTAGAGATTTTTATATACACATTTTGTCAAGGTATGGTAAAGGATCATTTTATACACCCCGGTGTCTAAAATGATCCCCGGGATGGGGGTAATATGATCCCTGGGATCATTTGACCCCGCTGTTAATGTAAGGTAAAATTACAAAATGAAATTGTAAGTAGATAAATGTGGTTTATTTTAATTTTAGCTAAAATTATATTCTTGCAAATACAAAGGTATTTTGTTGAATAAACAAAATTATAATTCTAAAAATTAAATCTTAAGATAAGATAATCTACATCGGTAAAAACGTCAGGGTTAAATGGTACTATTCCCCAATAAAAAAATTATGCATATGAAACCACAAAACTTAAATATAACAGTGTGGGTAAAGTGATCCCTGGTATCATTTTACCCTCCTCCGAGGGGATCGTTTTAGCCCAAATGCTCAACTCTAAAAAACATTAAATCATATCCTCATGGTATCAGTTACAACGATAGAATATTGCCGATTTTATTGTTGAATTATATTGGAAACTAACAAAAGCACTCCTACTGCATTAAATATCCACACATTAAAACCACACAATATTAAATTATTGCTGACCTTACATCAAACAAAAATATTTTTATTTTGTTTCAATAATAAATTTCGTAGCACTCACAAAACCATGACACTTTGACAGAATGTTAAACAAGTGGTGGCGATGACAATTTTTATTTAAAGTATTAGATAGCACTGATAAAGTCCGTAAAACACTAGGTGGTCATTTTACCCAGAGGGATCGTTTTGTACCACTTTCCCCTACCTACAACTTAACCCCTGATACATTTTTCGATTTTTCAAATATTAAGGGAGACAGTTTTGTTTCCCCCTCCCTCTATATCCCTCTTTCCCCTTGTCCGATTTTACCCTTTAACGAACTTGACCCTTAAAATACCAAAAGCTCCTCAAATTCTAAATTGCATTCCAATCGAAATAAAACTGTGACCGCTGGAGAGTCCATAGACACATAAAAGTTCATATATATATATATATATATATATATATATATATATATATATATATTTAGCGATAGTGATTTTTAACATATAATAGGTAGGATCGATGGACATTTGAAGAAATTTTTACAAAATTGGTGCCAAAACAACTCTATTGTAAATATCAATTGTAACTACTCACTCTATTGTAATTATTGTAAATATCAAAGATAAAAAATTCACGAAAATTTTCGTTAAATCGTCAAAATAATCGTGAAAAGAGATTATTTATTATTTTTAGTAATTAAATAATTACATAAATCCGATTACTAGTGATGTTAGATGCTATCTAAATTTAAATAATTAATTTACAGATTAAAATTTTTAATTTCTGTTAAAAAGAGTAGTTTCTGTTTATTATGAAATGTACTGTACTGTCCGGTCAACCTTAAACAAAAATATTATGTTATAATAATATAATGAAAGTAATTAAAATTTATTTTCGAGCTCACTACCACCAATGACATAAAACATTGATATGTTTGAATGGCTTTCAATTTAAGGAAATGTCATAAATATAGGTTTTGTTTGACATAATTATGACTATTATGCTAATTATATCATAATGTTTTTTGTTTGTTTGTCATTCTGTAATCGGTGATAATTTTAGATACAATGAATTGTATTGTCAACGAATTTGTCATTGAAATAGTTTACTATTTATTCAGTCCGGTGCAATTATACTTCAATATCTGCAACATAGACACTAAACAAGGATACCTAACTCCATGTAAACAAATAATTGGCAAAAATAAGATGTCAGTAGTGTTCCTTCGGTACCGGAAACAGAACAGAGAGTATAAGGCGCGAGTTTTAATTGAAAAACATTACGCATTTATAGTATTATAAAAATTATTTCCAGCCAAAGTATTTTTCCAATAAAATATTTTTTTAAATAAATGATAAGTAATTTCAATTTTTCAATAAGGAATTAGTTGAAGTTGAAGTTGAAGTAATAGTTAAAATTCGCAAAATAATTACATAAAAAAAAAAAATAATAAACATCAAATAATTAAATAGTAACCTGTAATGTTGGAATTGTAAAAATGAAAATAAATTATTGAATCAGATATTAAATTAAACTTTTATTTATTAATAATAATGGTGAAAATTAATATTTAATATAATGTCATACAATTTAATTAATTTTGGAATATTTATACTCGCTTTTGGTACTTTAAAAAGTCCTGGTTTTTAAACCCAATTGATCCCGTTGCTTATTGTCACAAGCACTACCACTTTTACAATTGTCTACTGCACATACTCTTCCCATTTTAAATGTTTGTAAACAGTTTTTTATTTAATAAATTTTTTTTAACAAATTTCATACTTCAAAATAATCACTTCGAAATAAAACTAGTAACTTTTGGCTACTTCATTTCTATTCATTATACTATACCGTACGTTTAGTTTACATCTTCGCATAGCAGATCTCTCACAAGTATGAGAGAGTACATATACATTAAGACCTCCTTCTCATACACATTGCTTAATGTATACATATGTACTCTCTCATACTCGTGGGAGATCTGCTATGCGAAGATATAAACTAAACGTACGGTATTTACTTCGGTACGGATGAGTTCCTATCAAAAACCAGCGACCCTAGCGGCATAAAAAGTAAATATAACTTCTACCATTTCATTGCCATATTTTGTCAATTTTCCCGTTTGAGTTAGATCTTCTTTATATAGTCTCCATGATCTGCAATATCATAAAAATTAGTACGTTCACGAAATTTTGGTTAAATCATCTGTTTAGAAAACAATTTAAAAATCTGAAATGTCCCTAACGAATCGAGAAGAGTGGAGAAATTTAGAAAAAACTAAACTCCTCGAAAATAGAAGAAGACCCTTCTCCCTTCACAAACTTGACATAAGATCGAAAACTTTACATCAGTTTTCTCCGCACACAGGATTATTGGGAACTAGAACAGTTTCTTTTGCAGTTACTTCAGAATAGTCTCAGGCAGGCTCAAAAGTTGTTCTGAATAAATGAAATCGATCGAATCCTACCCTACTGTAACGGATACATTTTATTTCTCTGCCTTAGTTTAATTTGGTAGAAGGTATGATATTAAAGCTGGGAGGTACTGGATGGTAACAGTGGAAGGTCTCTGTAATAGTTAATAACAATTCGTAAATGTCCTACCCTCAAAAATCCTTTTCCACCTAATGTTTCTGTCTCTATTTACAATTTATTTATTTTTCTGATATTTTCAAAATGAAAATATTTTTATGTCTTCAAACGGTTGGTTGTTTCTTTTTAATTTTGATGTTATTCAATTCTGTAAGGACAAAAATTTAAATTGACATCTGCAGACACTGTTACGTTCGATGAACCCAGTTTTCCCCACTTCTCTACTCTCAAAATCGCGACAATTAACGCGAAGTGTTAGTTAAGTAACACTTCGCGGATAATTATATATTATTTTCCCTAACGCTTCACTTTAAGAAATTATCTCTTCGCGTCGAGCAATCACGCGGTAAATTACTAACGCTGCGCGTTAGGGAAATAAATGTAAAATTAACGTTTTGCGTTAACTGTTGTTTTGCGTTAAGTAACTCTTCACGTTTAGTAATGCTTCGCGTTAAGTTTCAGTTTCTTACTTCCTCCTGACCTTACTATTTACCTCTCGAACCCAAAGAAAAAATTTCAACTTATCTCTTTTTCTATTTAAGTTACGTACACTTCGGCTTAGTTCGTTTCGCATTATTTTGTGTTAAGTAAAGCTTCGCGTTGAGTAACTAACGCTTGGCGCTAAGTAGCGCTGAGTAAAGCTGCGCATTAAGTACAGTTTCTCGTTATTTAACGACGTTTCGTATTAACTAACAGATTCCTGTTCACTGACGTTTCGTGTTAACTAACACTTCGCGTTAGGCAAAATAATATACAATTAACGTTTTGTGTTAACTACTGCTTCGCGTTAAATAACTCTTCACGTTTAGTAACGCTTCACGTTTAGTAACGATTCACGTTTAGTAACGCTTCGCGTTGAGTAACACTTCCTTACTTCCTCTTGAACTAGTTACCTCTTGAACACTGACACATAATTTCAGCTCGTTATTTTCTTTTCCTATTTAAGGATGTTCCAGCATACCACCACTTTTCGGAAGATTTTGCTCATTTTTTTTCCACAGGCTAAAAATAACGTTTTCTAATAAATCCCGAAGTTTCAGAATTTTTCACCGTTTAGAACGCGAGATAATTAATAGCCAAGTTATCATTCTCTCTCGTTAGAAGCATGTAAAATTTCATGCCCGCCCAACTATTATCTGTTGTGTTAGAAAAATACAGAATTTTAAAAATAACTAGGAGAGAAAAGATAAATATTTCTAAATCGTGAGCTACCGTTTTGTTTTCGAAATTTATAATTTAAAATATTATTTTTGTTCAATTATAACACATTCCGTTTATGGTGAATAGTAGTCTGACAACGTTGTGCGCCAATCTCTCTCAAGTTGTGTCAAGTAAAGAGTGGGAATTGTTACTGTTGACATAAGCAATAATAATATATAGGTATATATACAGTGCAACGTTGCCGGATCACCGTACCGGAAATATTTGATAGTATGTATGTGTGTGCTGATAATATATGTAAGTATGTGTACACAGTGCTGCAACATCCTTAAGTTATCATGTTGACAGACAGACAACCGTTACAAAATAGAAACTAAACTAATACACCACCCTTCTATATTTCATATACATCGGGTATAAAAAGGGTATGAATTCATGTTATGTATATAGAACTTTTCGACTTTGGTGTATCATCCTAGTATGTAATTTGATCTCTTTTGTTTGAGTAGAAATTATGAGAAATCTACAGAGTCTATGGAAAAATGTTTCAAGCCAAAGTTGTTTATTTCTAGAAAAATGACATTTTTTGTACCATAATTGTTTTCCAACTGTAATGATTTCTAAGATAGACACCCCCCCCCCACTGTCTACACAATCTATGAGCAGAAAGTATGATAAATTTATTAAGTTTATAAAAAAAAGGTTCAAAGAAAAGTGGTTTATTTTTCAAATACAAATATTTTTTATCTTGACATTTTTTTACGTCTTACGTTTTGACGATAAGAAATTATTAAACCCCCCCTCCTCCCTGGCATTGAATTCCACGGTACAATTTTGTCCATTAACGAACTGGACTTTACTTTTTAGCTCTAGAACACAAAATCTCAGACCTTATCTCTTTTGATCTTTGAGTTATCGAGTTGGCAGACAGACAGCCGTTGCGAAGTCGGAACTAAACTTAATAAACCCTGGTATATTTCATAAATATCGAGTATAAAAACCAAATATTTGTTTTATAAAAATACTTTTTTTTTTAATTTCAGAATATGGGTGTTATATATGATGCAGAAGATGAAATCAAACAGTCAACTAGAACCACTCTTGAGTCCCGGCACCACAACGTCAGCATTACCAAGTTTAACGACCATGACAACAATGAATCAACATTGGAATTACTCAAACATATCGCAGTGGCATCCATACTCTCGTATCATTGTTTGGTTGGCTGCAATTACAATCATATCATCCATGTATTGTATACATAAATACAACAATGAATACAATACAATTGTGTTTGTTACACAGAATTCTTTTACAACGACCAAAGATGATTTGGACTATTTGACAAATATTTCAGTAGGTAAGGAATTAAAAATGATGTTAGGGAAATAGAGGTGTTTCATTCATAAATTTCAAATATTTCAGTAGGTATGGAATTTATATGATGTTAGGGAAATAGAGGCTCCAGGATGCTAGCACCCCATCCATTGAATTTTGAAAAACCAATTATACCATCTAATTGGTCACTAATTGGTCATTAATGATCAGGTAGTTCCATTAATTGGTCAGCGATAGAATATTTCTTATTGATCTTTTAATTTTTTCAAGGTTATACAAAATTTTTGGTACCTCATCCATAGAATTTCTAAAAACAAATTATACCATAGCCCGATTATTTGGTCAGCGATAGAAAACTTTTCATCGATGTTTTTAATTTTTTCATATTCCATACAGAGAAAAAATAAAGGCACTAATCGATTGAGAATAATCCACTGATAATTGGTTAGTTAAAATAAATAATTGGGCAGACCTATTTCCTGGGAAAAATTTATTTCCTGGGAGACCGCCTAAAAATTATACCATAGCCCCATTATTTGGTCAGCGATAGAAAACTTTTCATCGATGTTTTTAATTTTTTTCAAGGTCATGAAAGCATTTTAGCACCCCATATTCCATACAGAGAAAAAATAAAGGCACTAATCGATTGAGAATAATCCACTGATAATTGGTTAGTTAAAATAAATAAATGGTCAGACCTATTTCCTGGGAAAATTTTTTTTCCTGGGAGACCGCCTAAATCTATTTCATGACCTTGGCTCCAGGATGCTAACACCCCATCCATGGAATATCGAAAAACCTATTATACCATCTATTCGGTCATCAATTGGTCTTGAAAAAAATTTGAAATTCGATAAAAACTTTTCTATCGCTGACCAAATAATGGAGCTACCTGACCGTTTATGACCAATCAGTGGCCAGTTAGATGATATAATTGGTTTTTTGAAATTCCATGGATGGGGTGCTAAAAGTTTTGCATGACCTCGAAAAAATTTAAAGATCAATAAAAAATTTTCTATGGCTGACCAATTAATGGGATTGCCTGGCCATTAATGCCAATTAGTGACCAATGAGATGGCATAATTGGTTTTTCAAAATTCCATGGATGGGGTGCTAGCATCCTGAAGCCGAAATAGATGTGTTAATAAATTTCATTAATAAATTTCAACTGTTTTCAACTGTTAAAATCGTAAACAGTATAGCCGCCCGACTTAAGATCAAAAAACTGCATTTATGGGAAATCATTTATAAAGTTTTGTCCTTCACAGTAGTGTTTCATCCACCACAAATCATCCATCCATCGGCAGGTGTATGAAGAAATTCACTCAATTTTCGTAAAACCATCCCTGATGACCACTCTGTGCTAGTTTTTCTCATTTAATTTCGAATTCGTTGGTCGTACAGAAACAATGAAGAGGAATAATAATATTTCTCACAAAATTCTGCATAAAAAGTATTCTTTTGTAACTAGGCTTAAACTTACCGGTTTTGAGTAAACAGCTAGTGGCGTAGCATGGGTGTCAGCCGCCCGGGGCGAAAGAAAATTTTTCCGCCCTCGTATTTCAATTTAAAACCACCACTGATGACCACGCTGTGCTAGTTTTTCTCATTTAATTTCGAATTCGTTGGCCGTACAGAAACAATGAAGAGGAATAATAATATTTCTCACAAAATTCTGCATAAAAAGTATTCTTTTGTAACTAGGCTTAAACTTACCGGTTTTGAGTAAACAACTAGTGGCGTAGCATGGGTGTCAGCCACCCGAGGCGGAAGAAAATTTTTCCGCCCTCGTATTTCAATTTAAAACCACCACTGATGACCACTCTGTGCTAGTTTTTCTCATTTAATTTCGAATTCGTTGGCCGTACAGAAACAATGAAGAGGAATAATAATATTTCTCACAAAATTCTGCATAAAATGTATTCTTTTGTAACTAGGCTTATACTTACCAGTTTTGAGTAAACAACTAGTGGCGTAGCATGGGTGTCAGCCACCCGAGGCGGAAGAAAATTTTTCCGCCCTCGTATTTCAATTTAAAAGACTATAATATATAGTAATTCTACAGAACTTCTCGGCAAGAACGGTCATCATTATATATACATTTATAAATATATATATTTATAAATGTTTTACAATATAATAATTACATTTATTACAAAAATTCTTACACGTATGCCACTTACATTGATATAACAGATATAGAACACTTATGATCATACCTTGAAGATCAACAAGATTAAGTTATTAGCGATTTGAATATAAAATGCAAATCGACTTCTAATTGGAACTAGAACGATACTGTTAATATTTTTATTTTTAAGTCACTACAGTAGTTTTCCATCGTTGACCAAATAATGGGGCTACCTGACCATTTATGACCAATTAGTGACCAATTAGATAGTATAATTGGTTTTTCGAAATTCCATAAATGAGGTGCTAAAAGTTTTCTATAATCTTGAAAAAATTAAAAGATCAATAAAAAATTTTCTATCGCTGACCAATTAATGGGACTACCTGACCATTTATGACCAATTAGTGACCAATAAGATGGTATAATTGGTTTTTAGAAATTCCATGAATGGGGTGCTAGCATCCTGGAGCCTTTAAATGTCTGTTTCTGTCCATGTTTTAAATAATTGAATTGCATTTTTTTGGAAAAAGCACACAAAATGTATTTTTAGAAAACTTACAGGAGATTATACTATTGAATAATTTTATGTTATATGGATTCCATAAAAGCTTAAATCAGACTGGCAAATTATCTCACTAACGTTACGCGGTGGATTTCATGACCGAACATATCGCCGGGTCAGTATTTTCGAACATGAACTTCTCACCGTTCAGGATGTCCTCGGTGGTCGTTCAAGAACACCCAAAATCATTTTTGATCTTCAATATTTTGGGGATCTATCTCTTTGTAAAATAATAATAATAAATAAATACATCTTTATTTATATTTTAGATAATGTATTATACGTTGTATATAATAATAAGTGCCACATACCCAATCTCGATGCATTCAATGATGATGTGAAGCCTTATATTCAAAAAAGAGATTTTACACCATGCACAAAATATGATCCATTAACATATCTGGAAAAAGTTGACAATGAAAGTATATTACATATTGATAATAATATGCGAAAATCGTATGCACTTTATGGAAAATTAGCTTGTTGTTATTCGGTGGTTCGTAGAGGAAAGCTGGATGCTAAATCAAAGAAACCCATTGATAATTCTTATTTGTAAGTATCTTTAATGTACACTCCCGTTCAAAAAAAATGAACAGACCTGAACCAAATCATTCTCTCACTATTTTGATTATTCTTGTAGTAACAGATACAACATTTAATTTAATTTTTATATGTAAGTAAGATATAACACTTAACATGTATTAACATTACATAAATTTTTTAAATTCACACTCTGTCACTGACACCGAATATACAAATAAAAATATAAATTCAGTTTATACTTCTATTCCTTTTTTACACACTTAAAAAATATACTACTTATCTTTGTTTATAAATTAATAGAATTATACATTATACAGAGAGTTACAAAAGTGAAGAGTTTTATGAAATGTAAGATAATTAACATTTCAGGTCTGTTCATTTTTTTTGAACGGGAGTGTACTTTTAAAAATCATACCTTATAAGGTTTGTTAAGGAAAGTGGGGTTTATTCTTAAAAATGAATTAAGGTTAAAAAATAATAACGTGGGTGGCCTTTGTTACAGCTCATGGAGTCTCAGAAACGAACATAAAACCCCACTATTATTATTATTATACTCCGTCGCAAATAATTGAATCCATCTAAATTTGCCTGTCAGTAAAGTCGAAGATTTTGATAGTGGATGTAGAAAGTTTAATATGCTTATTTGATATACAAAATATATTTGACCCCAACAATAATTATTGAAGGCTTTCTCTTTCTGTCATATACTTGTACAAACAAATATGCATACAAATTTCTTCATACACTCCCGTTCATAAGAATTGAACCAAAAAGTCATAGTCTAAACGTATATGTTACTAAATATATGTACAATATTACGTTAACATTTATAAAGTTTCAATTTTTATGAACAAGAATGTACATAAACAAAAAATAGTTATACACATATATAACTAGTTTTGTAAATAAATATATATATATATATATATATATATATATATATATATATATATGTATATATATATATATATATATATATATATATATATATATATATATATATATATATATATATATATATATATAAATATAAGTATATAAGATAAATCTTTGTTAGACATATTTATTAAATAATTGAATTTTTTTTTTATTATTTACTTTTGAAAAATTATAAAACGTCGGGATCTTTTTGGATTCAGTTTGCTTCAATTTTATTGCAAGGGAGTGAAAGTGACTACATGCTGCTTTTGGGTAATTTCAGTTTTTGTTTTTTTATATTTCACTATATAAATGTAACTATATCCGATCAGGAGTTTCTTAGATAGAATTATTTTCTAGGTTAGAGTGATTGTAAATTTTGTAATCAAATTTTAAAGACAAATATGCGCATATGGCGGAGGTATATAAGTGCGTCCACATGTACGTGCCACGAACCCCGAGCGGTGTGCGTGCCGCTCGCCTTTGGTTCGTTGGAATTGTTGATTTCAATGAACCTCCAGCGATCCATGGAAACCCACGAACATATATTCATATTGCAGTGAAGTTGAATCAATCACAAAAACTCGTTAGTTAAACCTGAAAATAATCTAAAGATATTAATTAAAATGTTTACATTTTCAAGTTGAACTAAAATACTACATTTCAATTAATATTTAAAAAAAAAAAATAATCACATGCGCGCTTAAAACGACGAACCTTTCACGAACACGTCCAAATATGAACAGCGAACATACAATGTGTTCGTTGAAAAAACCGCCTTCAGATGGATCGTTGTGCGCCGCTCGCGCGTACCGTCCAAGTATGACGAATTCGATGCGCACCATAACGACTCAAATTAGTAGAGATGACAAAAAGCACTTGACGCAACATCTACCACATATTTCAATATTTGACAGAATTGACGTGGGGAATCATTGGCTTGTATAATTAATAAACAGCCGACGCTTAACACATGTTATAATCTTTTAGTTTTATAATACTAATTATATTTTAATTTACTCTCAAAACAATCGTTTAAAGAAGGCGTTAAATGTTTCTCCCAACGACTTATACGAATATTCAAAAAAAGATTCACTTTGTTCAATATTAATTATTACCATTTTTTCAGAGTGGATGATTGTATACATTTTGAAAAAAGTGCTGTGTTAAATTCAAGTATAGAATTTTTAATTGTCAAATGTGATCAGAAAACCAAAAGAAAAAAAGAAAATGTATACAGCAATGCACACACAATAGTTCCTATGAAAAAAGATGTTCGACAAAGACTAGATAATTTTAAACAAAATGATTCCACACAACCAATCAGTGTATTAATGATTGGTATTGATAGTATCTCACGCCTTAATTTCTATCGATCAATGCCAAAAACTGCGAATTATATTCGATCAAATGGATGGTTCGAATTACGTGGATACAATAAAATTGATGACAATACATTTCCCAATCTTATGGGTATTTTCACTGGTTATAATAATACACAAGCATATGATATATGTAATCCAAAAAAACCCAATAAATTAGATGAATGTCCTTTAATTTTATACAAATATCGTGATAATGGCTATGCAACCGCTTATGCTGAAGATGAAGAAGCAATAAATACATTTAATTTTCAAAAAAAAGGTTTTAACCTTCAACCTACGGATCATTATATTCGACCATTCTTCCTTGCAACTCAGAAAACATTAAAAATAAAACGAATTAATGGTTTAGAATTTTGTGTTGGTCCTGAAACTAGTGAAGAAATTATTTTAAATTATGCAAATCAGTTCATCGATACATACAAAAATGACCCATATTTTGGTTTCTTTTGGATGAACAGTTTCAGTCATAATGAATTAAATGAACCATCGATGTTAGATTATCAAACTAAAGTGTGGTTTGATACGGCCGAAAATACCGGTTTGTTTAATACGTCTATTGTGATATTCTTGAGTGATCATGGTATAAGATTTGGAGACTTTAGAGGAACAAACTCTGGTTGGTTAGAAGAACGATTACCATTTATATTTATTTGGTTACCTGAATGGTTTCGCAAGAAATTTCCAACAGCTGTTAAAAATTTAAAATTGAATGAAAATCGATTTACAACACCGTATGATTTACACATAACTTTACAAGATATTTTAATTAAATCTGGCCGATTAAAACAATTGTCGCCAAGTTTAGCATGTCCTAAATGTCAAAGTTTATTTGATGAAATTCCATTTCAGAGAGGTTGTGAAGATGCTAATATCAATTTACATTGGTGCACTTGTTATAGTTTTAGAAAAGTACATAAAGGTACCCCTGGCATTAAAGATGCTGCAAAATTATTTGTAAGTGCAATACAAGAGATTTTATTAAAAAATAACGAGACACGAACGCTGTGTCAGGAACCCACTTTAAAGAGAATCGTGGATGCTCGTGAATCACAATTAGCAACAGCTAAAATAAAATACTATTTATTAATAATTGAAACTAACCCTAGTGGTAAGTTTGAAGGTACGATTGCAAAAACAACTGACACCAATGGTCAAAGTTTATTAGAATTAAAAGGTGATATCAGTCGTATCGACGTGTACGGTTCCCAAAGTCATTGTATTCACAGTGCTTATTATAAAAAATATTGTTATTGTAAAAATCAAAAACATTAAAAGTGCCAAAGAGACTTTAGGATTAGAATAAATTATTTGTTAAAAAAAAAAATTTTTAATTTGATTGTACTTTAAAAAAATAGACTGAAAAATTCAAACATGATTTGTGGTTTGTAGTTACGTATACAATAACATGAATAACGGATCCTGGGCGATGACTGAGGGCTATCTTAAATGTAACTGTAACGATATTTGAGCAGCGAGTTCATGGATACTGCACAAGGATACCGAACTCAAACGGGAGAATTGTCAAAATATGGCAACGAAATGGTAATAGTAATATTTACTTTTCATGCCACTAGAGTCGCAAGTTGTTCATCCGTACTTCAATCCGTACCGAAGTGAATATAGTATAATAAATAGGAGTGAAGTAAGCAAGTAATCAGTTTTATTTCGTAGTGATTATTTTGAAGTATGCAATTTGTTTCAACTAATTCTTTATTGAAAAATTGAAATTACTTATCATGTATTAAAAAAAGTATTTTATTGAAAAAATACTTTGGCTGAAAATAATTTTTATAATACTATACATGCGTAATGTTTTTCAATTAAAACTTGCGCCTTATACTCTATCCACTGTTTCCGGCATAGAAGCGGCACTACTGGCACCTTTTTTTTTTGCCAATTATTTGTTTACATGGTATCCTTGTGTAGTATCCATTAGCGAGATTCTCAAAGTCATTTACAACATTAAGCATAGTTATCGACATTGAGCGTTTCTGCATGTCATCAACGTTTATCGTTACGTTAATTACAAGAAATTTACGAAACATGGTCTCTAAAGACAGTTTTTCACATACCTTAACTTTTGATTAATTTCTCAACGATGATTCGACAATATAAATTTCCAAAGGTGTAGTTTGTTTGGTCGCGGAGGCTATGCATCGATATTATTGTTGCAGATAGCAATATAGAGATAATATATATAGAGTAGGCATATCATAGGCGCGCGTTTACGTGGAAACGTCCCGTCAATAGAAAGAGAATCGTGTAGGTTGAGCTATCTCTTTTTAATGATTAATATATAACATAGAGATAATTGAAAAAACGGGTTTCGTATAATTCCGTAGAGTATCTATATTTGAAATCTCAACACTGTAGCTCTTTTCGTTCAAAAGTTACAGCACCTGAAAAAACCGTCTAAATTAAGGATAAGTATTAGCTCTGTAATTACGCCTCTTAAACTCTAGATATATTCTCTATGATACATAATGACTATATATCATAGAGTATATATTATCTCTATGCTATATAATACTAAAAAGAGATAGCTCAACTTACGCGATTCTATTTCTTTTTCTATCTGAGGGACAACTTTTGACTCGGCTTGCCTACTCGATTTATATTATCTCTATGGATAGCAGAGCATAACGCAATACTGGATTAGTTATCTCCTTCTGGCGGTTTGTATACTTTTGAACTTTATTAAACAGAGCTCTAATAAAAAATTCGTTACCTGCTTCAACTTAGCGAATTTCCTTAGAATACATAAATCACTCTCTAGCGGTCACAATTTTTGTCTGATCAAAATGAAATGCCGTATATGATTTTAGTATTTGCAAGATCAATTTTATTTATTAAATGGCATACGTCGAGGGTGGTGGGGGGTATAAAGAATGAATAAAACACAATATATAAAATATCTCTCTTAATATTAGAACAATCGAAAAATGCGTAAGGAATAAAGTTGTAGAAAATCAAATTTGCTACAATTCATCACATTACCATTTTTGCTCAAACTCTAATGTGTACAGAGATATTAAGGAATTTAATTTTCAGTCTTAAACCGTCAATATTTCTGTAAATATTAGTGTTATAGAATACATGATAAGAAACAAAAATACAGTAAAACTTAGTACCTACAACTTTACTTTTTATAAATTTTTTGATTTTTCAAATATTAAGGGGGATATATCAAATTTTGTGTTTCCCCCTTCCTTTAAACCCCCCTTTCACCTCGTCCGATTTTACCCATTAACGAACTTGACCTTTTGAATACCAAAAGCGCCTCAAATACCAAATTTAATTCCGATGAAATGAAAACTGTGACCGCTAGAGTGATACAGACACATATATACACATATATATATACACATATATATATATATATATATATATATATATATATATATATATATGTATATATATATATATATATATATATATCCATGGATATATATATAAAAATTTTACAGATGGTGATTTTTGACATCTACTGTTGATGAAATTTTTGCGAAATTCTGACTATGGTCCGGGACCAATAGCTCTATTTCCTTTCAGGAAATTCGCTAATAATATTGACAAATTAAGACTGAACGGAATAAATACAAGTGAAAATTGGATCTTTAATGTCGCTCTTTGGCGGAAGGTTTTTCTTTTTAATGTTTCTCATAATATGTCTTCTATAGGAACTAAAAAAAAAGACGTAAGTTCAAATAATGTAAATTCAATATTGGCTTCCCACTATCCCAAATTATACATATGGAAATTTATTTACAATTAAAGTATTTATTTAGGACTATACTTAAATTAATCAAAGCTAATAGTGAGTTCGAAATCTCGGAATAGGTCTTGTGACGAATTAACAATTCTGAAATAGATAAAATGAACATTAATTACTAATGGTACAGTTATGAAGTAAACAGTGCACTAGATTTTAGACCTCAACATCTAGTCGCTTTAGTTCATCTTAGTGTCGCCTGGATACTCTTCGAATCCATCAACAAATTATTTATTTTCATATTTAGATCAAGAAAAATATAATTATACATTGATTTGTAATTAATAAATTACCTTTTTTAAATACAGTATATCATTTAATTTTGAATATACCTGGATATCTTGGTATATTCCAACATTTTTTGAGTAGAGCGTGATTAAAGAACGTCTAGAAGGTTGTCCATTCCTTTGGCCATTCATCAAAGGAATCATCAAGAAAGTAAATAGTTCTTTTATCAACCCCACAATTACCTCGCAAACCAATGTAATTTCTCAAGTTGATTTACAATGATATATCTAACTTGAGAAGCATAATCTTCAAGAATACCAGCCTGAAGTTCTGCTATCAAAAATGATGGAATACATGTATATACTAAGAAATCCTGGTATATCTACAGCTAAAACCTATAATATAAAGAATTAAATAAAAAATGTTTAAATCAATGTTTATTGCATTTTTTGTGATCTAAATAGGAAAATACAAAGTGTGTGATGGATACGAAGAATGTCCTGGCGACGCATGTAATACACACCTAGGTGGCTAGGTATTGAAGGCCAAGATCTAGTGCATCCTACACTACAGTTATATCAACTTAATTAAACACGGCCCATTTTTACGCATGCGACTATTGATGAAAGTTTTCAATCGCAATAAGAATATTTGATGTAACTAAAATTACATTGCTGTGCACACGATAAAATTCACTTGAAATATATCAATCACATGTTTGTGAACAGCTATAAATCTCATCTTGTTTACTATTCCTTTCTTTGTCAACCACTTCAGTCACATGTTCAGAGTATACCAATCACAAGGAAGCAGGATATCAACACATCGTACACCCTACTCTCATAGATTAGGTTACATCAGATTTCATGAAAATAATGTCAACTAAAAACATGGAATAAAAATTATAACTGCGCTTGCAATTAAAAGTTGCATGTGTACAAACAGCTATGGCCCGTTTTTTCATATGTAACTCTAGATGTAAGTCGTCATGCGAATGATTTGGTGAGCAAGCGCAATAGTGTATTTAGCGAATTTCCTCCACAGGAAATGCAGCTATTGTTTTTTCACCAGTGTTGGAATTTCGTAAAAATTTCTTCAAATGTCCATCGATCCTACGTATTAAATGTTAAAAATCACTATCGCTAAAATTTGTATATATATATGTATATATATATATATATATATATATATATATATATATATATATATATATTTATATATATATACATATGTACTTTTTTTAAATGTCTGTGGACTCTCAAGCGGTCACAGTTTTATTCCGATTGGAATGAAATTTGGTATTTGAGTTGCTTTTGGTATTCTAAAGGTCAAGTTCGTAAATGGGTAAAATCGGACCAGAGGAAAGGGGTTTAGAGGGAGGGGAAAACACAAAATTTGACTATGTTAACACAAATAAACAAATATTAAATAAACAAATCACTTCAACAGAAGTAAATACTGTCTAATAAATAAAAAATTAGAATAATATGAAAAAGTTGGCTGTTGCATCACAATCGTCTTTGGTGTAGCGGAAGCATACTGGACTAGTTATCCAGAGGCCCGAGGTTCGATTCCTGGTTGACGAGTTAATTTTTTCATATCAGTATTTAATTTAATTAAAGAAAGAAATAGTAAACAAGACGAGAGTTATAGCTGTTCACAAAAATATGATTGATATATTTCAAGTGAACTGCATCGTGCGGAGAGCAATGTAACTCTGTAGTTATATCAAATATTTTTATTGCGATTGAAAATTTTCATGAAAACTTTCATGTGCAAAAACGGCCATGGAATATATTTTCAGTTATATCACATATTATAGAATAGGTGCTTGTGCTTAATAGGCACACGCCTGTTTTCGATTCCGTCATCTGTACAATTGCAGATAAGTTTTAACTGATTTTACTCCCGTATTATTCATATCATTTTTAATATTGGTCATATCATGCCCTAATATTAACGGTTATTATAAAAATTAGAGTAGATTTTATAAAATTTGAATGCATCTATTAGGCCAACAGTACACACCCGTTCAAAAAAAAATGAACAGACCTGAAATGTTAATTTTCTTAGTTTTCATAAAACTCTTCACTTTTTTAACTCTCTGTATAATGTATAATTTTATTTATTTATGAACAAAGATAAGTAGTATATTTTTTAAGTGTGTAAAAAAGAAATAGAAGTATAAACTGGTGTCAGTGACAGTTAATACATGTAAAGTGTTATATATTACTCTCACGTATAAAAATAAAATAAAATGTTGTATCTGCTACTACAAGAATAATCAAAATTGTGAGAGATTGATTCGGTTCAGGCCTGTTCATTTTTTTTAACGGGAGTGTACATCTAAGTGTGATACCTGCACTAGGCCTTTTATACTTGCAGACATTATCATTGACAAATATCTCGTAATAGTTCTCGGCTAGAAAAAGTTTTATTTATTTCACTATAAAAAATACACTTATTATATGCACTCCCCGTTCATAAAAATTGAACCAATTGAAACATATTAAGTGTTACGTATGTAATATTATACATATATTTAGATGTGACCTATTGCTTCAATTTTTATGTACGGAAGTGTACATTCCATCTTTTAATAAAGTTTATCTTTTTTGTTACAAAAAAAAAAAATAGTGTTTTATTTTATAATTTTTATTTTATATATTATTTTGAAGTTTCATCTGTTGACGATTGATCGTGCAGTAAAATAAAACATTCGTACAAAATTTCGTCTAAACTTCATCTGTTAGTCCGACAGTTTTTAAAAGGTTGGTAAAAATTGCACCAAATTCACAAATAAATAGTTGAATCTGCCTGTCATGTTTATAGGAGTATTAGTTAGTAATAATTTTGCTTTAAGGTTGTAAATGATTTAATAGTACAAAAACCTTTTAAACTCCTAAATCCCGTAGAATTATTGTATTAAGCTTTCCTCAAAAAGTGTTGTTAAAATTTGGTCAACCTCAGATGACTTTATTAAATGGCATCTACAAGAAAAAAGAAGAAAAGTGCAGTTCGGTTCTCTGCCGTAGATTTTTGGTGAAAATGTTCTGCAGATGATCGGTAGACTTTTGAATTGTTGCGGGCCGTTGTATGCACGATGGACCAACTATGCAATCGCTTTACGCCGTTTTTTTTATATACTTTTCGAATCAGTCGTAGCTCTCGCATTTTTTCAGCACTGGACTTTTGAGGCTCATCGGATTTCTTTCGACGCGAGCTTAAGTTAAGTTTAATAAAGTTTTTCGATTTGACGCTTATTTTTTAAGATATCAATTAAATACAATCAATTAAACATTGATAAATTCACCCAATCAGAGGGCATAGTATAAGGAGACGAGGCCTCTTACCGTCTGCTAGCCTTTAAAGAAAAAGAGCCACCCTCTACTGCAGAAGCCACGCCTCCATATACTATGCGTTCTGTGTGATTGGTTGAATTTATCAATGTTGAATTGATTGTATTTAGTTGATATCATAAAAAATAAGCGGCAAATCGAAAAATTTTATTTAACTTTTATGTTTGTTTTTTGCAGCTCTACACCGTGGTATAGTTTTCTTGAATACGTTTCAGAACAGCCTATATATATATATATATATATATATATATATATATATATATATATATATATATATATAAATTACGAAATAAGATAAGTGCAAATAGACAACCCAATTGAAATTAGAACGCGCAAGTTTCCTTCTTTCTTATGGCTTGGTAGTCTCGATTGGTACTGAATTTTTGAGAACAAAAATAAGTTAAGAGATAAAATAAATAAATAAAATTACTTTTAATTACGGATAGTCCTTTCATTACAACGAGAGATCGGTGCAGGTTTCAGTAGTTGAGATCTTCATCAACTACTGAAACTTAAAAAAACGAATAAGTGAGAATCAATTTATTTTGAGTCAAGAATCATACAATAAAATTACATATCACTTATAAAAACTATATTACCTAGCCTAAACTTTACCCATAATATACCATCGGCTTACAAAAATTTACCTCATATTTTACTACAAACATAGTTACAAAATGACGAGATCCTTACAATAAAGTTCATTTTTAATTGAATCTAAATGGATGGGTACGCCATCCCTAAAACTAACTTATAAAATAAATACACTTAACCTGTAGGATTAAATTGTATTATATACAATTAAGATTGTACCGGAATCAGTTTCAGTCGACGTCGTGTGGCAAGGGGATTTTCTTCCCGAAGAGTAACGTACGTGGGTCGAGCAGCCCAGGTCGTTTATCTCTGGCAAAGGGTTTTCACTGAAAGATTGGAAAAAGGATGAAGGCGATTGTTTGGATGAAGTCCAAAATAGTGGGTGTACAGTTTCTTGGTGGAGAACCTTAGAGGAAAATCATTTTTCGATATCGCTCGAAGATATCAACTTTGAAATCGTTGTATTTCGTCTAACTCTTAGATACATAACCCAGCGAAGGATGCATTTCCGATGGCAATATGCTTTAGTTATGTGTCCATTTCAACTGCCTTTGCAGTGCTACATCCAGATTATCAACACTTAGAGTATAATGAATTTCTTTTTCAAACATGTTCAATTCAAGGAGGTAATAAATCTCCCTCCTAAGTAAATGATATGGTTTACGTTTTGACGGGAAATAATTTTCAAGCACGGAAATTTGGGGCTGAAGACAACTCAAAACAACCCTCGGTGGCCAGGACGGGCAATAAAATGCCGTATCATCGGCGAAAAGACCGGTTTCCGTAGCCTGATCGTTTGAAATGTCGTTAATACATACAAAACCAGGACCTCTGGGCACCCGTCAGCCCGGAAGTCCTGGATTCGTGACCCAGGCGTGCGTTTAGTGGCACTACTTTCCATAATAATAAAATTTGTTACTAACAAAATAAAAACGATACCAAACCTACATTTTCGGAGTGAAAACAGTAATTTTCGTATTATTGGATTGAAAAGTAGTTTCCAGTTGGTTAATGACCCTAATTGACATAGCCTAACGCCCCCACTCCTATTCTTATATTATCCGTTAAATTTTACTAAATAATTGCGATTTGTATTTTAATTTATATACGTGATCTTTTTAAAACGAGAAGGTATAATTCATGAAGTCTGGACAAAAACGATTTGATGAGCAATTAATTTTTATCAAATTTTCCAAATATTACGTACATGTAAAGTAACCAATAAAAATAATAATAACAAAGTTAATAACACAGCTCTCATATTTAGATAGTTCGATCGAAATTATCTTTTCATAAGAATAGAAAATAAATAGAAATAGAAAAACATAAAAATTTTGACTTTTTTCAAAGACTAAGTAAGCCTCAAAATAAATGCGTAGATTGATAGTTTTGTTTTGATGAAATACTTTCAAGTTAATGGATACTTTCCGTTACAAAAATGTTTGTCTACAATCTAGCTGCACGGCGTTATTAGCTGCCGCGATTATTGTACGGTGTAGGTACTTGTGAAACTCTTCATAATTTGAAGGCAGCCGATTTACCAATAAAAAATTGCTACGAACGTTAATTTTTTTTCAACCTAAGATTGCACGCGGAAAGGAAATCAAAATTAATTTCTCAAAAGCAAACGAAAACTTTAAAAACGTTACGTGATACTATAAACTCTGAAATCATAGCTGGAAGGACACAGAAATGTAAATGTTTATATAAGGGGTGCTCATTACCAGTCCAAGTAGCCGAGCGGTCTAAGGCGTTATGTTTGCGCAGTATGCATACTTTGAAACTGGAAGGTTATGGGTTCGAATCCCGACATCGGCAGTTTGTCAATTATTAAAAAAAAAGGGGTGGTTAATTGACTAAACTGTCGGCGTATGGACAAGAACGAAGTAACCGGCTATGCTTGAGAAGGTTTTCTGCAGTTTCCTTCACGAACTCCAGATGAATATCGGCATAGTTCCTATCAGAGTCGGCTGCAGCCGCATATCCTACCAATTCCTAATCTACTCACAAATTCCTTCCACTCACATCCACAACTTCACTCACATCCTCGAACTCGAATCAATTTTTCTCAAAAAATGCACTCTTTTCTTTGAAAATCGATAGATGATGCACACTTTGACCACTTTGCAGCGGTGTAAAGTTCTTAAAATTCAATAAAATTTGATATGTAATGAAAATTATTCAAAATAAAGTTCTGAACAAAATACATGCGATATGATTTCTGGTCAAAGATATCCAATAACAATCACTATGTAGGTGTCTTTCACTACGACCGTTACAATAAGTATCTACATGTATATGTTACAGTCAAAAATCCTAACCGGTTAAAAGTATTTTTAACTGGCAAAATCAGTCAAAAGTACTTTTGTCTACACAGGTTGGTCAATAGTAGTTTTGTTTGAAAATCATTGGTTAATAGTGCTGTTGACTGTAAATTTGCGTACAAAAGTGGTTTTGTCTGAACTACTTTTAATCAATAAGATCAACCGGGCAGCGGCTGTTCATTTCTCTTTTTCTTGCCCTTTTCTTGCCCTTGCTATCCTTTGATACACCTCGCACATTGATAAATATATGTTAATAAATATAGATATAATCTATTATATCTCTGTCAGACATGCAACTAACTTCGAATAATAGCTAAGAGGCCATCCATAAACCACGTAACACTTTTGTTATACGCTTTAGATTCCTGCCCCTACTATGTAACGCCATATAGACATTTAATTGACCCCCCCCCTCCCTGTTATAGTATTGTGTGACGTAAATTTTATCTAATTGATTAACTTACCCAAATAACAAAAACATATTCAAAGAGTTTTTTTATTAAGTGAACTCTTTTAAAATATAAACTCTACTTTATTTAAGATTAAACTAAGAATAAAATAAATAATAATAAAATTTCTGCATCGTCCGTCCATGTGGGAGTCAACCAATTATTTATTGGCTCAATCACGACAATTGAGGAAACTGGTGTTGTATTAGTAGGGATCGACAAGCCAGTTATATCGACATCTTCTTCATCAACTCAATCAGCATGCCCCTCAAAGGTCTGCTCTTGAAAAGTACATAATAACTCTTTTTCGCGTCGAGCAGCTGTTCTTTTTGTTTGTGTTACGTGACATCTAGCCACGTCTACCCGCCCCGCACGTAACAGCACGTAACATAATAGCATACCCCCCCAACCCCTGTAAGAAGTGTTAAGTGGTTTACGGATGGCCCCTAAAGACGACACACAACTTGATTGTAGATAAGCTATAAACTAGAAACTTTCAGTATTCAATACCATTAATTAATAATCTTTAATAAAGTTACTTAATATGAGATGACATAAAGATACATAATAGTAACTATATATTACATATTTAATAAAAAAATATTCGAAATAGTTGTTAAAAAGATTGCAAAAGCCGGTATTATACTGTAAAAGATTTTTGTTAAACAACTTTAAGAAAATATTTTATCATATTTCTTCTAAAAATGTTTATATACACTATGTAAATTAAAATAGACCCAATAGCCTCATTGTGTAGTGCATCTACCACTGTCTATGCTTAGTATGCGATGATATAATGTTCTTTGTTACACCCACACTATGATGTGGTGTTACACACACTCGACGGACGACGGACAATAACGACGATGTATACATGCACGAGTAAGATGCAACTGTATATAAATGATTGTAGTTAGACAGTGATAAGTATAATATAATAGTTATTTATGTTATAATACAATACTGATTGTGTAACAAAGTAAACCATATCATAGTACATTATATATAGATAGCGATACACTTTACAGTATTCCAGATTGGGTGTTTTTAAAAAAATAAGCTGTATGCTATTTGACAAGGAAATTTTTGTCCTATTACACTACTTAAAAATTTTCCACCGTAGTTGTTTGGATTTAGAGTCAATAGTTGTTTGTTTTAAACAAGCAAATCGGTCAAAAATTTAAAAAAAAATTTCAAAACTCTAACCCGACTACGGTAATAAACTAAAAAGTAAGAAACAAGTTGGTTGCTGATTGGTACCAAGTCTTTTGATATGTTTGATATTCCAGTTTATTTAGTTCTATTTAAGGTTCTACTCAAGGCCATTTCTATTAATAAATGCCATAGACCAAGGGGAAAGGGGGCATAGAGAAAGAAGAAAACTCAAAATATAAAATAACTCTTTTGATATTAGAAAAATCGGGAAATGTATAAGCGGAAAATCATGTTTTCTACAATTCATTAGCTGATTATTTTTACTCAAACTCTAATGTGTACAGAGATATTTACAATTTTAACTTTCAATCTTAAATTGTAAATATTTCTGTAAATATTAGAGTAACAGAAAAAATGATAGTAAAAATTATAGTAAAACTAATTTTCTACAACACTATTTCTAATTAATTTTTAGATTTTTCGAATATTAAGAGAGATATACCAAATTTTGTGTTTTCCCCTTTCTCTAAATCCCCCTTTCCACCTGTCCGATTTTGTCCATTAACGAACTCGACCATTCAAATTTCAAAATCACTTCATATATCCAATTTCATTCCATTCGGAATAAATTTGTGACCGCTAGAGCGACTACATTTATTATTTAGAGCGACACACATAAATATATATATATATATATATATATATATATATATATATATATACATATATATATATATATAAATTTGACAGATGGTGATTTTCGACATCTACTAGGTAAAATCGATTTGAAGAAATTTTTGCAAAATTTTTCAAATAGTCGGTACGAGACCAATTTCCTTTCAGGAAATTCGCTAAAACTGTAGCCTATGTCACCCGGACTACATAAATACAAACATGGATAGATTGCCAAATCATAACCCTTCCTTTTAGCTTTGCCGTACTCGGGTAAAAAATGAAACACATATACCAAGCGTATAAATTTTAGAAAATAAATTTTATTCTTATATAAAGATTGATCCATTACACTATCAAATTTAAAAAAATCTTTTACCGTGTAATACCAGAACTTTTAAATCATTATCGAACTTTTAAACCATATAGAAATAAGCTTTAAATACATCTTTGCAATGTATGGGCAATGATTTTGTAATTAGCCTTTTTCCTCTGAAAATTTAAAAAATAAACCAGCAGAGCCTACACTAGTGGGGGGGGGGGATTACGCATGTTTTGATTTTCTCATTGACAGCATCGTCATAACTCGACAAAAAATTATTTTTTTAAATTGTTCAAAACACATCTTTTTGGCTTGCTTTGGGCTTCATTATTGTCTTACTCGAATTTTGAAGCAAAAACAAGAAATCGCGATTTTTAACGGTTTTTCCAATTTTTATCAAAAAATACCGATCCAATTTCAATTCAAGACAGGTCAATCGATAGGCTTTTTTGATACCAATAACTTTCTTAAAAAATATATACAATAGATATAGATATCCATAGGTCGTTGGTTCAGATCCGGCTGGAGAAAGAATTTTTTTTTAAACAATTTATTTATTTATTTTTTAAATTTGTTTTTATTTAATTTATTAATTTAACTTATTGTATACATATATCATTATGGCGTGAATATTATTATTATTATTTTCAATACATATAATATTTAGCTTTCATATAAATGCGAAGGAAGTCGCGGGGGATAGCTAGTTTTTAATATTTTGTAAGTTGAATATAATGAATCAGAATACAAAATGTTTATTTATACCTATTTGATACATGGTATACATAAATTCGGCCACTCTGCTGACATGTTAGTAAGTTTAGCCGGAGAGAAACTCACTTCAGAACAAATTAGATGCTCGGAAGTTAATTCTTCTTGGACTGGCCGATTTACTTAGTTTATTAAGGACTTCGTTGTTCTGAACATGACAATTATTATTCCGGTTAATATTTGGCGTATGAATAAATAAAAAGGTTTCATTTGTAATTAAACATTTATCACAATATAATACTTATGTCAAATTGCGTTAAGGTTACTTTAAGACATAGTATGAAAGAACTATTGTATACTATATACACTAGTAAAGTATTTTTGGCGGGCGACCTCTGCGCCGTCTCGTGTTTTTATTTTAAGTTATGGTTCTGACAAAACTCGTAAACATACGGATATACATGTTAAAAGTCAACTTTAATTTTAACTATAAAGAAATAATTACATACAATGCCAGAGAAAAAATTGATGAGCAGTTTCCACGAAGTGCAATTAGATATTTTTAGAGAAAAAAGTATTTCTAAAGGTACAAACTTATGTACTACTTTTCATGTTTCTAATGTCTATGAAGAGATTGATGTCAATGATTCTCGCTGAATTTTTGGTACAGTATACACAATACTAGCGTATACACACTTCTACAATCATAATGTCACAATTAATTTGAAATGTTCACATAAAACTGTTGTTAAAATTAATAACATTGTTAATTACAACGAATTACAACAATAAATTTGTGATAAATGTTTTAGTGGAAAATTTGACGAGAATCATTGACATCAATCTCGTCATAGACATTAGAAACATGAAAACTAGTACATAATTTTGTACGTTAAGAAATTTTTATTTCATAAAATATCTAATTGCACTTCTTGGAAGCTGCTCATCAATTTTATCACGGGCATTGTATGTAATTATATATTTATAGTTAAAATTATAGTTGACTTTTTACATGTATATCCGTATGTTGCGTTTTGACAGAACCATAACTTAAAAAAATTCGTTACGCAGGAGCTGCGTCAACTTAGCGAATTTCCTTAGAATACATAAACCACTCTCTAGCGGTCATAATTTTAGTGTGATTAAAATGAAATATAATATCTGATATGACTTTAGTATTTGCAACAATAGCTGCATTTCCTTTGGAGGAAGTTCACTAAAAATTAAATTTATTAATAGCCAAAATAAATCGATGTATAACGATTATAGTTTATAGTTACTATGGAAACGACAATCAAAAATTTTTACAATAAAATATATTTCATGTATTTGTGTCAAACAAACACAAAATATTAAATATCTCTCGTAATATTAGAATAATCGAAAAATGTATAAGGAGTAAAGTTGTAGAAAATCAAGTTTGCTACAATTCATTACTTGATCATTTTTCTCAAACTATAATGTGAACAGACATATTTAGAATTTTAACTTTCAATCTTTAATTGTAAATACTTCTGTAAATATTAGTGTAACAGAAAAATGATAAGAAACAAAATTACAGTAAAAAATTAGTACCTACAACTTAACTCGCGAAAAATTTTTCGATTTTTCAAATATTAAGGGAGATAGTCAAATTTTGTTTTTTCCCCTCGTCCGATTTTTCCCATTAACGAACTTGACCTTTAGAATATCAAAAGCTACCTAAATACCTAATTTCATTCCAATCGGAATAAAACTGTGACCGCTAGAGAGTCCACAGACATTTAATAAAAGTACAGATGTTGTATATATAAATGTTATATATATTTATATATATATATATATATATATATATATATATGTATACATATATACAAATTTTAGCGATAGGGATTTTTAACATCTAATAGGTAGGATCGATGGACATTTGAAGAAATTTTTACGCGAAATTCCAACATTGGTGCAAAAACAATAGCTGCATTTCCTTTGGAGGAAATTTGCTAATAAAATAAAAAACACGAGATGGAGCAGTACTTTACTAGCGTATACACAAACATGTCATTGAGTTTTCAATTAAATATTGATATGGAATATAATAATATATGAATAACCAATGGATATTTGACAACAAAGTAATACTGTCAATGATATGAAAAATTAACGCATACGTCAGAATCATCTTTGGTGTAGCGGAAAGCTCGCTGTGCTAGAAATCCAGTGGTCCGAGGTTCAATTCCTAGTTGATGAGTTAATTATTTCATATCAATATAACAATTCAATGACATGTTTGTCTGTGTAGTTTACGCTAGTTCTTTCATACTATGTCTTAAGTAACCTGAATGGAATTTGACATAAGTATTGTATTGTGACGTTTGAGTATACACAATTAATAATAATATGTTTTATAATTAGGTTGCTGGAAGCTGTTTATGTTGAGTACTCAGTTGTGACATTACTGTTAGCGTTATAATAATTCATCCATTAATTAAAAAACCAAATTGTATTATAAATTTATAATTATTTTTATATAGTAATTAATATTGTTATATTAGATCTGTTTTATTGTTTAATTTTTTTATTAAATAAAAAATATTATAGAATTTATCTGTTTATTTGAGAATCCTAGATTGAAAATTCAACACGAACCAGGCAAACTTATAGATCTGAAATCGGTCATAAGTGGTCAGGTATTCTTGTCATTGATAAGTAATAGAAAATTTTTTTATAAATTTTTGAAATTTTGTTAGGGTTCAAACAGGCCCGTAGGGGTCTTATGCCATGAAGGGGTCTTTGAGCCCACCAAGTTATAGGGCCATTTTGGGAAAGTAAAAAAGAACGTGAATAATAACATCAAAATATACATTTGTTTAATCGCGTACAGAGCATCTAGTATCAGGTAGAGACCAAAGAAATTTGTACCAAACATTAGTGCGTTTAAAGCTTAATGTCTGAATACTATTTTTCTTGCTTCGAAAATCAAGATATATCCATACTAAATCTATAGTCCTATTTCTCTCCCTCAAAGATGGATTTTCTAAAAACGCATTTCTTTATTAAATATATATAAATAAATATATTTTTATTATATATATATATATATATATATATATATATATATATATATATATATAAATACATCGGTTAGGCCAAACCGTCAGGACAGAAACTTATAATTAGGAGAGAGAGAAAATACCGCGAAACTCTTGCGAAATATTGTTTTAAAGGGGAGGGGGGGTCGAGTCCCCTCAATCGTCACCTTCATCCGATTGTCCTTTTTGAAGTGTCATTCTGTCCAGCTAGCCATGTCAAATCAGGCCCATAAACCTGAAAGATAATTGAAGTAAAGGTGAGAAATCATGCAAGCCCTCCTATATTGTGAAGAGTTTCCGAATCTTTGTAATACATTCCTCATTTGTCTGAATCAATGAGCGTGCTGCGAGCACTGGTGGTACTCGAAACATCCAGGTGATACTCCACGAGCTTTAGTGCATATCCATCGTTTTTGAATGGACTCCCGGGCACGTGGGTATATATAAGAATGGGGTGGCAGACGAAGCTGCGCAAGTAGCTGATTCAGACCACTTTGATGACATCCCAATATGCCCCGGGAACCTAGAAGAGTGTATACACTCTATCATGAATAGCCTCACTTTTAGCTTCTGCAAATTTGTCAAAAGTCTAATTATATTATGTTTTATGAGTCCCATTCCAACTCAAAGTTAACGGTTGCGCCTCAACCTACACTTCTGGGAGCATTTTCTTTCAATTTCTTTTTTCAATATGTAATACTAAATCAATTTTCAGTACTATGTTTGATCGGTTATTTTTGATCAAAACTCTACACGTTTGACCCCCACACCCACAATCTCCACCTCAATTGAGACTTCTGCAAAATGCGGCTCTTGCTTTGACAATATCATGGGAAATCAACTTTTTCTAGAATTATACGGTATTAAATAATAGAATTATACGGTTACGGTATACCGGAGAGGTATACCAGTAAAGATCACCTGCACAGGCAAACCGGTGCGTCTATACCAGCCACCTGCACAGGCATAGCGACCTGTACAGGCGACCGGACAAGAATCGAAATTCAGTATTGGCTGCCTACGCAGGCATGTAGACCTGAGCGTGTGTATGAGTCACTCCGGTATGCCTGCACAGTTTTTATGTTTTTAAACGGTTTTATTATTTTAACGGTTTTATTAGTTGCGTCTAGTTTCTTCTTGACAATAGAGTTAGTCATTTTTGTATTTACAACATTTTTGTGTGTACGTAGTAGACTTCTTCAACATTATTACGTGTACAACAATAGACTTTTGTGATCATCATGTCAATCCGAAAACGTAACCAAGTGATTGAAGAATTTATTGATATATATAGGTGTGACCGTGACAAGAGAGATGCAGCCTATGAAAGACTTGTCATAAAATTAAGGAGGTAGAAGCCGATGCTTCAAAAAAATCAGTGGTAAAACCGTATACCTGTGTTGGTTTACCTGCACAGGTAAACCGTAACGTGTGGGTGTTCTAGGCCTGCACAGGTGCACACGTTACGGTATACCTGTGCAGGTTTAAGTAACGTGTCTACCCGGCCTAATAGACACAAATCTTATAAATTTGTTATTTTTTGTAATAATAGTTAACATTAAGGCATGATATGTTTAATTTTAAAATGGTATGAATAATACTGTTCGAGTAAAATAAATTGAAACTTAACCGTAATAGCACAGATGACGAACCACAAGCACTTCGTATGCCCTACAAGAGGATTATGTAAAAAGTAAATGTATTCCACGTTGAATTAAGTTGATGGAAACTATACCATTTATATAAAATTATCAAAAGCGATGGTGCAAGCTAACGTATACTTCCCACCTTGTACGAACAAAATTAAAAAAGAAATGGAGGATCATAATCTAAAAATAGCACTCGTGAGCAAATATAAAATTAAACAGATCCTCGGTAACCCAAAAGACAAAATAGAAAACAAACAAAAATCGGGAATCTATAGTATAGAGTGCCCATCGTGTTCACAAACATACATTGGCCAAAGCCGTAGACAAATTGGAATCCGATTCAAAGAACATATGGCTCATATAAAATACGACAGGTTAGAAAAGTCCTGTGTAGCTACACCTATTATAGAGAATGACCATAAAATCGACAAATCCAATTTAAAACTTGTTAAGGCAGTACAAAATCCCTCAAAGTTGGACGAATACGAAAGCATATACATTCAGAAATTCAAAAGAAATATTTTGAATCTAGGCAAAGGACCGGTTCCAAATTCAGATTTAATCAAAATTGAATGGTAAAATTAATCGTCAATATGCCCGTCTCCCTCTAAAGATGTCAAAATACAAAAACCCTATTTACTGCGCAACGCATAACTCTAATCTTAAAATAGTATCAAAGGTCGGCCAAACATATATAAGCAAGGTAAAACCAAGAAACATTGTGAAACTGTCACCAAGTTAGCAACGAGTAACATATCCTGAGGCAATATAAGAGTAATTTTAATAAGAGTAAGGTTAACAGGAGTAAATGTGAATGAAAGAAATTTGAACAAGAGTAATTTCATTATAATTTAAAATTTATTATATTATATTTTAATTTAAATTTATTTTAGTTAATTTTCTATTTATTTTTATTTTTGTCTATTGATCTTGACTTTCTATCTATTTCTAATTATCAAAGAGTAAATTACGACTAGCTAATTTATACTGATGATGACTACTTAGTAGTCGAAATACGTATTTATAATACAAAAAAAAACTGATCCAGGTAAAGGGGGCGAATTTGAAATTTTATTTCAAAAACCTAGAGTTCTCATTAATTATCATTTGATAATATAATATACAGTGTGTGTTGGACAGCTTTTCCTATAGTGAATCAATGTTAAATATTATTTATTATTGCCTGGGCGTGTGGTACTGTATCAAGTCAGTCAGTATACATGTAAATAAAGTCAGTCAGTCATCTCATAGCAGCCATACTGTATGCGTATGGTTGTTTGTTTGTTATTTAAGAGTAGGGGTTTTGTGATGCACAATGCACATACTAAACTACTAAAGTGTACTCTCATCACATGTGTACTTACTGACTTGATACAGTACCACACGCCCAGGCAATAATAAATAATATTTAACATTGATTCTCTATAGGAAAAGCTGTCCAAAACACACAGTATACCATTTATTAACCCGACTTCAAAAAGGAGGATGGTTCTCAATTCGTCTGTATTTTTTTTTTTTTTTACCTCAGAACTCCGTCATTTATTAACCGATTTTGAATTTTTGTTTTAAAGAGTTTGATTTCCAATTGGGCCCATTGTCACCAAATCGCATTCTGATGAAGGGATCCCCTGGAAATCGAGGAAAACCCTCATTTTATATGTGATAACCGATTTCTGCGAAATTTTTTTTTTTTTGAAAGGATATACTCATTCATAATGGGTAAATAAGAAAATTTTTTTAAAAACCAACTTCAAAAAAATTTTTTACAAAAAAAACCGACCCCAAAAAAAAATTTTTTACAAAAAAAAAACAAATTGCTTGTAAAAAAAATTGAAAATCTGTTATAAAAAAATGCACTAAAAATTATAAAAATAAAAAAAAATGTGTTATAGAACTTCAAAGTCACTAAAAAGCGAGAAATAAAACCTATTTTGACAAAATGGAAACCCGACTTCAAAAATCAAATATTCTATAACAAAAAAGGCACTAAAAAGTAAAAAAATAATTGCACATTCTTGTGCCAATTTTAGATCTCCTAAGCAAAAATTTTTAAATATATATGTACAATTATTGTTATTTTTGGAGGCGGTATCCAAATTTTATGTGAATTTCTCTATGCTGCCACCGACTCCAAAAATAACAATAATTGTACATAAATATTTAAAAATTTTTACTTAGGTGAACTAAAATTGTCACAAGAATATGCAATTATTTTCTTACTTTTTAGTGCATTTTTTGTTATAGAATATATTATTTTTGAAGTCGGGTTTCCATTTTGTCAAAATAGGTTTTATGTATGTTAAATTCATATTAACTATTTTATAATTTTTAATTCGTCAGGATTTGTTTCGAGATTTCAAACGCGCTGACGACTTTTATTTATTAAAGTAGAATCCTGATTGAAACATGCATAGAAAGTAATACATACCCGATTGTTGATTAATTTCCATAAGTATAACTTGTTGGATTGTTGGAACCATGTTTAACCAAACTCATGCTTAGAAAATATTTTTTTTAGTATAAAAATTTACTAACCGTAGGACAATTAATTATTTTTGATTGTGAATATTAAATTAAAATATTATTGCTATAGATTTTTTATTAAGTGCTTTTTGAAATAAATAAATATAGAAAATTTTATTATTTTACTCTTATTTTATTGTTAAATAAAAGGATTCGATATGCTTTATACGCTTCGAAATTGCCAGAAGAGAACAATTGTTGTAGATGTTTCAGCATTAATTATCATTCTGGGTCTTGCATATAATTGCAGAATTATAAGTAGATTAATGTACAATAAAATTATTTAATCTTCAAATTCACAAATTCATTTTATAATGATTAAACAAGAGAAATAATCATATTTAAACTTATATATAATATTCACAATCAGAAATAATAAATTGGTTTGCAAAATTATTAATTTTTTTAATTAAAAAAAAAATAACTCAAGATAGAAACAAACCTCGACTTTTATTTTTATTTAACAAAAAAATTCTTCTATTCCAAAATTCTCTTTAATGTTTTTGTTTTTTACAATAACAATATTTTTTATAATAAGCATTGTGGATACAAAGACTTTGGTTAGTGTACTCATCGATACGACTGATACCTTCTTTTAATTCTAATGAACTTTGACCATTGGTTTCAGTTGTTTTTACAATCGTACCTTCAAACATACCACAAGGGTTGACTTCAATTATCAATAAATAATATTTTGTTTTAACAGTTGATAATTGTGATTCCCGAACCTCCACGATTCTTTTTAAAGTGGGTTGGCGGCACAGCGTGCGTGTCTCGTTATTTTTTGTTAAAATCTCTTGTATTGCACTTACAAATAATTTTGCAGCATCTTTAATGCCAGGTGTACCTTTATGTACATTTTTAAAACTATTACAAGTGCACCAATGTAAATTGATGTTAGCATCTTCACAACCTCTATGAAATGGAATTTCATCAAATAAACTTTGACATTTAGGACATGCTAAACTTGGTGACAATTGTTTTAATCGCCCGGATTTTATTAAAATATCTTGTAAAGTGATGTGTAAATCATATGGTGTTGTAAATCGATTTTCATTCAATTTTAAATTTTTAACAGCTGTTGGAAATTTCTTGCGAAACCATTCAGGTAACCAAATAAATATAAATGGTAAACGTTCTTCTAACCAACCTGCGTTTGTTTCTCTAAACTCTCCAAACCTTATACCATGATCACTCAAGAATATCACAATCGACGTATTAAACAAACCAGTATTTTCGGCCGTATCAAACCACACTTTAGTTTGATAATCTAACATCGATGGCTCATTTAATTCATTATGACTAAAACTGTTCATCCAAAAGAAACCGAAATATGGGTCGTTTTTATATGTATCGATCAACTGATTTGCATAATTTAATATAATTTCTTCACTAGTTTCAGGACCAACACAAATATCTAAACCATCAATTTGTTTGATTTTTAATGTTTTCTGAGTTGCAAGAAACAATGGTCGAATATAATGATCCGTAGGTTGTTGTAAAAATCCTGTTTTTTCGTAATTAAATGTACTTATTGTTTCTTCATCTTCAGCAAAAGCGGTTGCATAACCATTATCACGATATTTGTATAAAATTAAAGGACATTTATCTAATTTATGCAGTTTTTTTGGATTACATATATCCAATGACTGTGTATGATTATAACCAGCAAAAATACCCATAAGATTGGGGAATGTATTTTCATCCATTTTATTGTATCCACGTAATTCAAACCAACGTTTTGATCGAATATAATTTGCAGTTTCTGGCATTGATCGATAGAAATTAAGGCGTGAGATACTATCAATACCAATCATTAATACACTGATTGGTTGTGTGGTATCATTTTGTTTAAAATTATCGAGTCTATGCCGAACATCCTTTTTCATAGGAACTATTGTATGTGCATTGCTGTACACATTTCTTTTGTTTTTATTCGTTATTTGATCACATTTGACAATTACAAATTCTATACTTGAATTTAACACAGCACTTTTTTCAAAACTGATACAATTATCCATTCTGAAAAAAATTAAAATTATTATTATTGAAGAAATTGAGTACTTTGACTGGTTTACTCTTGATGTTGGTAAAGAGAAATACTCAACTACGGAGACAACGTTTTTAAGATTTATTGTGTGATTTAGTTTTTAGTAGTGATGAAAAGTGATAAGATGGTGGAAGTGTTTTCAGAGATATTGGTATTTTTACAGCGTATATAGCCTCAGCAGCTAAAACACTTACATAAATAAAAAAATAAAATAAAAAGAAGAATATAAACTTTAAATGGAATCAAACCCAGTAATTTATTACATTACAAAATCTATTTTATATTAAAGCTTGTCGCGATATTTACTTGTGTAGATGTATTTACCTCTTTTTTGTTATTTTTTATACACAAGTAAATCTCGTCACAAGCTTTAAATCATATAAATTTGGTGTAATAAATTAATGGGTTTGATTCAATTTAAAGTTAATATCGAATATAGCATAGAAAATTTATGTCAATTAATTATTTTTTTCTAAATTTTAAATATTAAAATGTGGAAGGAGTTAAGTTATAGAAAATTATGTTTGCTACAATTCATTGCCTCATCATTTTTTTCTACAACACGAATATGTACAGAGATATTTAGGATTTAAATTTTTACTCTTAGAATTGTTAAAAATAACAACAGAAAAAATGATAAGAAACATAATTATAGTGAAACTAATCTTCTACAACTTTACTTCTTACGTTAAAGAGACTTACATATAAGAATCATCAACGGGTTTCTCTGATTTAGCATCTAGCTTTCCTCTATGAACAACCGAATAACAACATGCTAATTTTCCATGGTTGGAATACGATTTTCGCATATTATTATCAACATGTAATATGTTTTCATTGCCAACTTTTTCCAGAAATGTTAGTGGATCATATTTGGCGCATGGTGTAAAATTCCTTTTTTCAATATAAGGCATCACATCATCATTGAATGGATCGAGGTTTGGAATGTGGCATTTATCATTATAAACGACATATAATTCATTATCTAGAATATAAATAAAGATGTATTTATTATTATTATTTTACTAATAGGTAGATCCACAATATAGTGAAAGTCAAAAATGACTTTGGGTAGTCTTGATAACGACCATCACGGACGTTCTGAACTGTGATTACTCCCGGTCGGAAATATTATTCCATGGATAAAATAGGCGGAATCGTGAAATCCACCCGTGACGTTAATTTGATCGTTTGTCAGTTTAACATAACCTCTGTTGGAATCCATAAAACATATCACCAACAGCGTAACCCACCAAAATTGTTCTTTAGATACATTTTGATACAAGATAATTCATTGTATAACGCACGAGGCCTCATTTTAGTTGAGCAGTTCAAAACCATTTTTGGCATTCACTATTTTGTGAGTCTTTGGTCTATAAATAAAAATGAAAATATAATTCAAAATATTTCGAATAAAAGGAAATATTTAGTAGTTTATAGTATTACGGATTATGTAAATACTTTAAAGCATCACAAATTTTATACAAGAATATATATATATATATATATATATATATATATATACATGCAGCCGACTATGATCGTGAAGGAAACTGCAGAAAACCTTCTCAAGCATAGCCGGTTACTTCGTTCTTGTCCATACGCCGACAGTTTAGTCAATCAACTGCCCCTTTTTTTTTATAATTGACAAACTGCTGATGTCGGGATTCGAACCCATAACCTCCCAGTTTCCAAGTACTGCATACTGCGCAGACATGACGTCTTAGACCGCTCGGCTACTGGCTTTTCAGTTGTAAGGTTATAAAATAAATGTTGTTTGTCAAATTTAGGTGTTTTACAAGTTTATGCGTGTTTGAGCTGCGTTTGAGATGTTTGAACTTTTTATAGAGTTTTGCAGTTTTAACTTTTGTTTATGTTTTATGACGATGTTAATTTGTCTATACCAGATAAGCCAGTTTTGGTATTCTTGTTCATTTAGATTTTTTGAGATCGTTACACGACGTATATTGTATCCTAGGATTTTAATTTAACTGCGTTCAGCAAGCAGTGATTTTATTTCTAAATTTAGCCATTTTCTTTTGGTTGTAAAAAATATATATCTAATGGTAGTAAACATAAATTTTCTGCTAGTTTGTGGAATTTATTATTCTCGCATAACCGGGATGGCATATTAACACAAAGATTATTAAGATAATAAAAGAGAACTCTAAATAGATAGATAGATTTTAGAGGCTGCCCTAATCGGGATACACTTTGACCATAAGATCCATTGTGATGCCTAAAGATGTGAGGATGTGAGTGGAGTGGAAGGAGTTTTTGTGTAATGACTAGGAATTGGTAGGATATGCGACTGCAGCTGACTATGATAGGAACTATGCCGATATTCATCTGGAGTTCATAAAGTAAACTGCAGAAAACCTTTTCAAGCAGAGCCGGTTACTTCGTTCTTGTACATATTCCAAAAGGTTAGTCAGTTAACCGCCCTTTTTTTCTTAATAATAGCCGATGCCGGGATTTGAACCCATAACCTATCAGTTTTCAAGTAGGCATACTGCGCAGATATCACGCTTTAGACCGCTGGGCCATTTGGACTGGTAAGAGAGGTTTTTTTTAAACAAATTTCAAATTTTCCCTCAATTCCTAAGGCATTTATTTGTTTTTTTATATATACGTATTTCGACTACCAAGTAGTCATCATCAGTATGCATAACTATCATTACTACAATAGCTTATCATAAATATCTCCGGGATATGATGTGAAAGGTAAGTTACTCGTTGCTAATTTGGTGCGTGTCTCACAATAATTTTATTATATGAAATGAATTTAATAACATTATGTTGTTTTATTTCTTTTATATGATCAGATTGGATTAATGGATTAAGTGTGTGATGAACAAATCAGCTGCGTTTAAATAAATATTTAACTCATATTTTATAAACTTTGAATTTACATAATTTTTAACAATTCAAACTATGATATAAAACTCAGTTAATATCGGGTATTTAAACAATAAACTTAGTAAGTTATTATACTTTACTCGTTTGTGTTACTCTTATATTAACAGAAATGTTTACGACTTAAGATTAAACATTAAAATCGTGAATATATTAGAAGTATAAGAAAAATGATCAGGTAATGAATTGTAGTAAAGTTGATTTTCTGAAACTTAACAACTGATACATGTGTCGATTTTTCTAATATGAAGAGAGATATTCTATATTTTACGGTTTATTCTATCTCTAATCCCTTTTCCCGTCTACGATTATAACCATTAATAATTGGTTTTTCACATATATGTAATACTACTATACTGCTAGTTGGTATAGGAAGAGAGACAGAAACAATACGATGCAGACATATATGCTTCAGCTTCACTTAACACCCGCTGAGACTAATACAAATATTTGATTATATATAATACATACACTCCCGTTCAATAAAATTGAACCAATCTGGTTGGAAAATTTATCCCATAATCTTTTTGACGACAGTAGTAAATCTTTAACACAAATATTACCTATTTGTTAATTTTTATTTTTATGAGATAGACAGAATACTTACTTTACATGTATTTTGTATCTCATAAAACTAAAATAGAATTTAAAGATATATTCTTTAAAATTTGGGTCATTTTTGAATAATTCAAAATTCATCGAAATATATGATGCAATAGTAGAACGAAAGATTTTCAGATTCTAGATTATATATTTGTAATGAAATCCATAATCACTAATGAGAAAATATCATATCAAGCATTTGATGCCAAAAAATGGTATCAATATTCAGACATATTACTTAAATGTCAAATAAAGCAAACGTTAGTAGCTTCCGTTGGTATAATATAACCGAAAGGCAAGCATACTAACAATGGAAATAAATAGACGCTAGTTTACAAAAAACAATTTAAAAATTTTTTGTTAACATTAAAAATATTTGTGATTATGGGTTGATCTATATAATATTGAATCTGAAAGCCCTTCGTTTCAGTATCAGATTTTGATAGATTTTTATTGGGTAGAAAATGGTCAAATTGGGGTTTTTTAGACCAAAAAATTTATATCAATTTTATTTGAAAAATTAACAATATCTTTTAAATTTGAATGTAGCCAAACAATATGAAAAGAGTTTATTCCGTTCTAAAACAACAATGTTTTGGAATTATTTAAACAATTACGCTATAAAAAATTTAGATCAAATTTACACAATGTGCCAATTATTTCTCGACTACCCAGACTGCACACATTTTTTTCAAAAATAAAATTTGAAATAGGATACAAATATATTTTTTCAAAGTAATAAACTTTGTACACTCGCCAAAACAATTGCAGAGTTTTACAAAAAGTAACCAAATTAAAACTTCAGATCGGTTCAATTTTATTGAACGGGAGATTCTACATACTTATACACTTGCGTACATCGGTTAAAAGATACTGAAAGGTGCAGAAATAGACACATGTTGGCTCACTTCATCGGCCACACTTACACTTATGGGAACTAGCAATATAGAAGTATTACATACCGTACGTTTAGTTTACATTTTCGCATAGCCGATCTCCCACGAGTATGAGAGAGTACATATGTATACATTAAGCAATGTGTATGAGAAGGAGGTCTTATAAGTTTGATAAACAAGCGTATTAATTTGCAAAACAGTGAATAATATTCATAACTGTTCGAGTGGTTGGTTATTGTCTATCTTCAAATGCCACAATAAATAAATTGACACGTTAGTGTGGGATGTGTGGAAAAGTACCAATTAGCAATTTGCACTGTTTCTTCTTTTGTGAAATAATAACCCATTGTTATAATAATACCAATAAATAAAATACACAAACACGTGTTTTCCAAAAGCATTCACATAGTAATGATTGCATATTATCAAAACAATTAATAATATTTGTATTCAACAAAAAATCCCCACTCTCTGAAATTTATACAGGCACATACAACACAACAGTAACAAAACAAACCTATAAGACCTCCTTCTCATACACATTGCTTAATATATGTATATGCGCTCTCTCATACTCGTGGGAGATCTACTATGCGAAGATGTAAACTAAACGTACGGTATATGGTTTTTCATAAGATGAAAGAATTTGATGAAATTGAAAAAAGTCGCCACAAACATTAATTAATAAGATAAAAAATTAGTCGAGATCTATTTTCGAGAAGTGATTTATGCTTCCGCGTAACAAATGTTTTATTAGTTGTCATAGTTTTTTTACGAAAACTATTGATCCCATTTGATGAGAATTTGTGTAAAATTTTATTGTTAAAATTTTTATCAAATTTGTACAACCATTGGCAATCATTGGCTTAAGAATACTTTTTTTTTAACTTTTTCTTTTTCCAAATTTAATTAAATCAATAAAACTCAAATTTATTAATGATAAAATTAAAATAGTCAATAAAATTAAAATTAATTAATTGTACACCTCCAATTCCCTAACGTTTTTATTCCTTACCTACTGAAGTATTATTCAAATATTCCAAATAATCTTTGGTTGTTGTAAAAGAATTTTGTGTAACAAACACAATTGTATTGTATTCATTGTTGTATTTATATATAAAATACATTGATGATATGATTGTAATTGCAGCCAACCAAACAATGAAACGAGAATATCGACGCCAATGCAATCTGTTTGAATAATTCCAATGTTGAATCTTTGGTGTCATAGTCGTGGATGGTGACTTTGTGGTAATGGACCTCAAAAGTGGTTCTAGTTGACTGTTTGATCATTTGTTTCTTTCTAATTTTAACACTTATTAATAAAATTAAATATATCACTCTTTCTTTTTTTTAAACGTTCTATAATTCTGTGCAAATCTTTTTTTGATAAAACACGACAGCCAATTTTTCAAATAGCTTTAAGCTTCTTTTTAATTAATTAGGTAAGATCGTAAAATATATAACGGCATAAAAATTAACTTCTCATACAAATTGTCTCAAAAAAAAGTTGTACACAGTGATGAATGCAGATAAATACTTTTCATATATCTCAGGCTTTAACGCACAAATAGCCTAAAGTCGTAATTTTGAAGGCAAACTATTTAGAAAAATTTTAATTGATATACTGAATGCCCATTAAATGTGCAAAAAAAAAATTATAAAATTCGTTACGCAGGAGCTGCTTCAACTTTTAGCGAATTTCCTTAGAATACATAAATCACTTTCTAGTAGTCTCAATTTTAGTCTGATCAAAATGAAATGTCGTATCTGATATCATTTTAGTATTTTCAGAAAAATAGAAAAATGATAAGAAACTAAATTACAGTAAAACTTAGTATCTACAACTTAACTCCTAATAAATTTTTCGATTTTTCAAATATTAAAGGAGATATACCAAATTTTATGTTTCCCCCTCCCTCTAACCCCCCCTTTTCCGCTCCCTCTAACCCCCCCTTTTCCGCTCCCTCTAACCCCCACCTTTCCCCTTGTCCGATTTTATCCAGCAACGAACTTGACCTTTAGAATACCAAAAGCGCCTCAAATACCAAATTTCATTCCAATCGGAATAAAACTGTGACCGCTAGAAAGTCCACAGACACATAAAAGTACATATATAAACTAGCTGACCCGGCGAACTTCGTACCGCCTTAGAATTAATAAATGTTGTGTTTAGTTGAAATTTCACACAAAATTTCATCCAAATCGGTCCAGCCGTTTAGGACCGGGTCCAATTTTGTTTTCAAACCATCCAGGTACCCATTGAAATATACACACAAAATTACATCCAAATCGGTCCATCCGTTTAGCAGGAGTTAGGTGACAAACACATGTACAGAAGAATTAAATATATATATATATATATATATACATAAATTATAGCGATAGTGATGGTGATTTTCGACATCTAATATAGGTAGGATCGATGGACATTTGAAAAAAATTTTACGAAATTCCAATATTGGTGCAAAAACAATAGCTGCATTTTCTTTGGGGGAAATTCGCTAAAAAATGTATTGCTTGGAATAAGTTAACCATTATGGAATCAAGTCCCATATATAAATCTAAAAGGACATTTTCATAACCACATAATATGTAATTGACTGTTTATTAAAATTTTAATTTCATAATAAATTTTTTTATTATTTCATAAAATTTTATTACTGTAATGTTTAAAATTAAAATAAGTAAGCAATTCCATCGTATAAATATTATTTAATAAACCGTTTAAGTTGTAAATTTTGTTCTTCAATGTACGTTAAAATTTACAAATATACTTATGTCATAGATTGTCGAATATTTTTGGCACTGAATAGCAAATTATTTTCATCTTATTGCCATAGATTATGATCTTTTGTTTTTGAAAGATCAATAAGTTCATTTTATTGGAAAAAATTAGTCAATGTTTATATTCGTAAAACACAGAGTGCTAACTTTTAGCGTTCTGTAGTCAAACTAGGAGCTTTAGTAGTGGTAGTAGTAGTAGTAGCGAAGGGACAAACTGTCGATGTCGGGATTCGAACGCATAACCTCCCAGATCCAAGTAGACATAACGTCTCAGACTTGACGTCTTAGGCCGCTTGGCTAAGGTGTCATGCCTGAGGCTAATAAATAATTACGTACCTATGCATCGTATTTCTACGTAGGGGACCCGGGGCAGAACGGGGTACGAAGTTGAAAATATGGTTTAAAAGTACAAAAAGGTGTATTGAAAACATAAATCAGTATCTAAAACATAAATGTAAAAAAGGGCCGAGTTTTCGGGGAGATACTTCATATAATCTTGCTCCTTTAAATTTGATGATATCCCATTAAAGAGCCGAGCTATTTACAAAGTACATAGCACGGTAAACTATTTACCAAAAAAGTTAATGAGGGGTAAATTGATTAAATTTAAGAAAAAATTGGCTTGAAATTTATTTCGCAAGTTTTTCCTTAGTTTGTTTTTAAAATTTTATAACTTGGCAAGTTCTTTCTTTTGTTTCAAATATTTTAAAACTTGCCGCGTAATATATTTTTAAAAACATACTAAGGGAAACTTGCGAAATAAATTTCAACCAAATTTTTTCTTACTTTTAATCAATTTACCCCTCATTAACTTTTTTAGTAAATAGTTTACCGTGCTATGTACTTTTTAAATAGCTCGGCTCTTTACTGGGATATCATCACTAATTAAGGAGCAAAATCAGGTATCTATTTCCAATGATAATTCGTTAATTTTATGGATGAGATCCTTTCGGGTTTTTTCAACCGTAGTATAGCGAATTTCAAAATTTTCTAAATTTGCCTGCTCATCCGTACACCCTTTTACTATCATCATAGAGTCTTTGGAATCGAAAAAATAGATTTTCTTTTTTAGCAGTTAAAATCTTTAATTGTTGTTTTTTTGCCATTTTGAAGACAAAAAAAATTCGTTACGCAGGAGCTGCTTCAACTTAGCGAATTTCCTTAAAATACATAAATCATTTTCTAGCGGTCACACTGTTAGTCTGATCAAAATGAAATGTTGTATATGATTTTAGTATTTGCAAGGCCAATTGTTTAATAAATGACATACATCAAGGGGAAATGGAGGCATAAAGAAAGAAGAATACACAAAATACAAAATATCTCTCTTAATGTTAGAACAAACAAAAAATGCGTTAGGAATAAAGTTGGAGAAAATCAAGTTTGCTACAATTCATCACCTTATCATTTTTGCTCAAACTCTAATCTGTACAGAGATAGTGAGAAATTTAATTTTCAATCTTAAACCGTCAATATTTCTGTAAATATTAGGGCAACAGAAAAAATGATAAGAAACTAAATTACAGTAAAACTTAATACCTACAACTTTATTTCTTATCAATTTTTCGATTTTTCGAATATTAAGGGAGATATGTGAAATTTTGTGTATACCCCGCCCTCTAAACTCCCCTTTCTCCTTGCCCGATTTCACCCATTAACAAACTTGACCTTTTGAATACCAAAAGCGCCTCAAATACCAAATTTCATTCCAATCGGAATAAAAGTGTGGCCGCTAGAGAGTCCACAGACATTTTAAGCAATCTTTAATTGTAAAAATTTCTGTAAACATATGTGTAACAGAAAAATGATAAGAAACAAAATTACAGTAAAACTTAGTACCTACAACTTAACTCCTGATAAATTTTTCAAATATTAAGGGAGATAGTTAAATTTTGTGTTTTTCCCTACCTTTAAACCTCTTTTCCAATTGCCTGATTTTACCCATTAACGAACTTGACCTTAAGAATACCAAAAGGTACTCAAATACTAAATTTCATTCCAATGGGAATAAAACTGTGACCGCTAGAGAGTCTAGATTTTTTAATAATTGTATAAGTAAGTGTATTATTTCACGTACTATCATGCTACGATACAAAGGTAACCACACCTAAACTATCGCGCCAAAATTCTAACTAATGTAACAAAATTTCGTGAAACCCAAAATACCTATGATACTGATTGTAAATATTAATTTTAGAAATTCTCTAAATATCTGCCCTTGAAAGACCAAAAATGTTTGGTATTGGTTCTACGACTTATTATTTGAGGAAATTAATAATTAATGAACTGTAGTTTCTAAGAGAATGTGCTAATTCGCAACCGTGAATAATTCTAATTTTTGGAATTTAACAAAATTAGGAAACCGAATTTACTACCACTCACCTTAGATTCTTTAGCGTACCATCTAGATTAATATCATGAATAAGGATAGTATTAGGAGAAAATTAGGAATCAATATTCGGGTTTACTCACTATAATTAAAAACACGTGATTTTAGGGCGTCCAAATCTATGGCCTCTAATTTAACGTTTCTCTTTTTTTGTAACTATTCACTTAAGAAAAGAAACGAAACTTCACAATTTTGAATTAAAATAATTGAATTTGCTAATGATCAGCATTTATTAAGCGTTTTTACTATGAAATTTTAATATATATTCTTTTTGATGATGATCGACGAACTGTTTGATCTATACCACTTATTCCTGACTTAAATCAGCATGTTTTTCAACTATAAATTGAATAAAACAGGAATTTTCATTTGGAATTTATGTTATTATCCGATCGAGAAATTCCAAATCTATATTTTTATTTGTACAATTTTGCATATAGATGTCCAGGTTCATCCATTCACAATCAGAAATATTTAATTGCTTCGCAAAATTACTAATTTTAATAATTCATATAAATTAATAAATAATTTTCCTTAAGGTAAAAGTGAGGCCTGACTTTGATTGAATGATGAACAGAAAATTTTTTCTAATCCTAAATTCTCTTTGGCATTTTTAAGGGTCTTGATTTTTGCAATAACAATATTTTTTATAATATGCACTGTGAATACAATGACTTTGGTAACTGTACTCGTCGATACGACTGATACCACCTTTTAATTCCAATGAACTTTGACCATTGGTGTCAGTTGTTTTTGCAATCGTACCTTCAAACCTACCACTAGGGTTGACTTGAATTATCAATAAATAATATTTTGTTTTAACAGTTGATAATTGTGATTCACGAACATCCACGATTCTTTTTAAAGTGGGTTCATGGCACAGCGTGCGTGTCTCGTTATTTTTTGATAAAATCTCTTGTATTGCTCTTACAAATAATTTTGCAGCATCTTTAATGCCAGGTGTACCTTTATGTACTTTTTTAAAACCATAACAAGTACACCAATGTAAATTGATGTTAGCATCTTCACAACCTCTATGAAATGGAATTTCATCAAATAAACTTTGACAATTAGGACATGCTAAACTTGGCGACAATTGTTTTAATCGGCCGGATTTTATTAAAATATCTTGTAAAGTTATATGTAAATCATACGGTGTTGTAAATCGATTTTCATTCAATTTTAAATTTTTAACAGCTGTTGGAAATTTCTTGCGAAACCATTCAGGTAACCAAATAAATATAAATGGTAAACGTTCTTCTAACCAACCTGCGTTTGTTTCTCTAAACTCTCCAAATCTTATACCATGATCACTCAAGAATATCACAATAGACGTATTAAACAAACCGGTATTTTCGGCCGTATCAAACCACACTTTAGTTTGATAATCTAACATCGATGGCTCATTTAATTCATTATGACTGAAACTGTTCATCCAAAAGAAACCGAAATATGGGTCGTTTTTATATGTATCGATCAACTGATTTGCATATTTTAATATAATTTCTTCACTAGTTTCAGGACCAACACAAATATCTAAACCATCAATTCGTTTGATTTTTAATGTTTTCTGAGTTGCAAGAAACAATGGTCGAATATAATGATCCGTAGGTTGTTGTAAAAATCCTCTTTTTTCGTAATTAAATGTACTTATCGTTTCTTCATCTTCAGCATAAGCAGTTGCATAACCATTATCACGATATTTGTATAAAATTAAAGGACATTCATCTAATTTATTCGGTTTTTTTGGATTACATATGTCCAATGATTGCGTATTATTATAACCAGCAAAAATACCCATTAAATTGGGGAATGTATTGTCATCCATTTTATTGTATCCACGTAATTCAAACCAACCTTTTGATCGAATATAATTTGCAGTTTCAGGCATTGAACGATAGAAATTAAGGCGTGAAATACTATCAAGACCAATCATTAATACACTGATTGGTTGTGTGGTATCATTTTGTTTAAAATTATCAAGTCTATGCCGAACATCTTTTTTCATAGGAACTATTGTATGTGCATTGCTGTACACATTTCTTTTGTTTTTATTGGTTATTTGATCACATTTGACAATTACAAATTCTATACTTGAATTTAACACAGCACTTTTTTCAAAACTGATACAATTATCCATTCTGAAAAAAATTAAAATTATTATTTTTGAAGAAATTGAATATTTTGACTGGTTTATTCTTGATGTTGGAAAGGAGAAATACTTCACCACGGAGTCAAAGGTCAGGCAAGGTATTGAATGAATACAATTAGCATCAAATTAAAATATTAGTAACACAAAACTAAACAAGCATAACATTTGTGTTCAATCTTGTTTTATACCTGGTACCAATTACCAAAGTCCTGCGGGAAAGCACAGTCTGAAATCCCCATTTAAACCGAATTTGTTTTTAAACAAACGTTAGACAGAAAAGTTTTGGTAGTATCTTTTCAATTTTTTCGACAAAGTTAATACTTTCGAAGTATAAATGATTATTTTTGAATGATGATTGTGAGTGAAGTGTTTTCAGGTCATTATAAACATATTAAAAAATATGAAAAAATATAATAATTATTTTGTTTCAAAAAGGTACTAAAATGAAAAACTATTAACATGAAATGAAATATTGTCTTTCACACTCCGATTTGTATCCGATCTTTCTCAGCGCTCTCTCTCTCATAAACCATAAGCAGAACTTATGTTTCCTTCACGAACTCCAGATGAATATCGGCATTGTTCCTATCATAGTCCGCATATCCTACCAATTTCTAATCTATACACAAAAATTTCTTCCATTCCACACACATCCTCACATCCTTAGGCATCACAGTGGACCTTATGGCCGAAGTGAAGCCCGTCCAAGGCACCCTCTACAATCTATATATCGTTGGAATTGTATCAAATAATAGGATACAAATTTTAAAATACAAATACTAGCATGTTTTTCAATTGTAACAACATTAGTTAAAACAATATCTAACCGAGTCAACGCGGGGCAACATTGTCTTTTGTACTTATTACTATGTATAAAATCAAGATTGTCTACAAATTGCGGATGAATAATTATGGCTACTCATACGCCCATGCAGACTGTACTAATAAATTTACTGGATTTATTGTAATTCCAGGATTATTAAATACATTAAATTTATCTAAATTAGTAAATTATTATATTTTTCAATTCCGTGAATTTAAAACAATATGAATGTATAGAGTATATAGAAATATTTTAGACCACTTTGGTTTTATTGATGGAGGATAACGATAAGAAGCAATATCCCCATGTGTAAAAAATGTCCGTTAGTCCCCAAAGCAGTTAGAGTAGAGCAGAATTGTACGTAGAAAACGTCTTTCCCAGTTTTTATATTAATAAAAATACGTTACGCAGGAGCTGCGTCAACTTAGGCAAATTTCGTTAGAATTCATAAATATCTCTAGTCACAATTTAAGTCTGATCAAAATGAAATGTCGTATCTGATATCAGGGGAAAGGGGGGGGCATAAAGATAGAAGAAAACACAAAATATAAAATATCTCTATTAATGTTGGAAGAATCGGAAAATGAATAAGGAGTAAAGTTGTAAAAAATTAAGTTTGCTATTACCTGATCGTTTTTCTCTAATGTGAACACAGATATTCAGAATTTTAACTTTCAGTTAATTGTAAATATTTCTGTAAATATTAGTGTACAGAAAAATTATAAAAAACAAAATTACAGTAAAACTTCGTACCTACAACTTAACTCGTGATAAATTTTTCTATTTTTCAAATATTAAGGGAGATATACCGAATTTTGTGTTTCTCCCTCCGTCTAAGCCCCCTTTCCCCTTGTCCCATTTTACCCATTACCCATTACGAACTTGACCTTTAGAATACCAAAAGCGCCTTAAATACCAAATTTCATTTCAATCGGAATAAAACTGTGACCGCTAGAGAGTCCACAGACACATAGAAGTACATATATAAAAAATTTTGGCGATAGTGAATTTTAACATCTAATAGGTAGGATCGATGGACATTTGAAGAAATTTTTACGAAATTCCAACATTAGTGCAAAAACATTAGCTGTATTTTCTTTGGAGGATATTCGCTAAAAATTAAGCACCTCACAAGTTTCAAGATAAAACTATTTATGATGGATTTTAACTTTAAATTTAGCAGCTTCATAGAATTTGTTTTTTTTGACAATATAAAAATCTACATTGTCTTTGTCAGTGCTCCAATATGTTCATTACATGCAACCAGCCTCGGATCTAGGGACTATGCTTATAAAAATACGTTAAAGAGACTTACATATAAGAATCATCAACGGGTTTCTTTGATTTAGCATCTTGCTTTCCTCTATGAACAACCGAATAACAACAAGCTAATTTTCCATGATGGGCATACGATTTTCGCATATTATTATCAACATGTAATATATTTTCATTGCCAACTTTTTCCAGAAATGTTAGTGGATCATATTTGGCGCATGGTGTAAAATTCCTTTTTTCAATATAAGGCATCGCATCATCATTGAATGGATCGAGATTTGGAATGTGGCACTTATCATTATAAACGATATATAATTCATTATCTAGAATATAAATAAAGATGGATTTATTATTATTCTTTTACTAATAGATAGCTCCACAAAATGATAAAAGCCAAAAATGACATTGGGTATTCTTGAAACCGACCATCACGGACGTTCTGAATTATGATTACTCTCGGTCGGAAATACTGTTCCATCGATAAGTTTGGCGAAATCGTGAAATCCAACCGGGACGTTAGTTAGATCGTTTGCCAGTTTAATATAACCTCTGATGGAATCCATAAAATATACAATCAACAGCGTATCTCGCCAAAATGGGTCTTAAGATACATTTTGCTACAAGATACTTGTTATGCATTGTATAATAACGCACGAGGTCTGATTTTATTTGACCAGTTCAAAACCATTTTTGACATTCACTATTTTGTGAGACTTTGGTCTATAAATAAAAATAATTCAAAATATTTCGAAGAAAAAATTATCAAATCTGGTAAATAATTGTTTATTAGTTCTCCCATGTGTAATAGTTAAGGAAAATTATTCAGAATTTCCAAAACCATAAAAAAAAATTCTCTAAAAGTCTAAACTATTTTTCAATTCTATTTAAATTCTTAGCAAAAATTTACCTCTTTTATTATAACGGTCAATCGGTAAACGTTCAAAAGATTTATATAACATTTATATTTTATTCATACACAAATATATTAAAAATGTACATTTTATGCCCCCAATTAACAGCCCTAAATTCCAGAGTATGTATTCAATGCATTGTATGTTACCCTTTTTTATGTATGACCATAAAAAGGTTGGTATTAATATATTTTTTTCAGAATTAAAAAAAAGAAAATAATAATAATTGGTAGGATACCGTGTATTTACTCAATCTCTCTTCCTACTTCTCACTCAGAGCTGAACGCAGTTAACCTTTGCCATGCTATGTGGTACAACTCTAATTCCCTAACATTTTTATTCCTTACCTACTGAAATATTATTCAAATATTCCAAATCACTTTTGCTCGTTGTAGAAGAATTCTGTGTAACAAACACAATTGTATTGTATTCATTGTTGTATTTGTGTATGCAATACATTGATGATATGATTGTAATTGCAGCCAACCAAACAATGATACGAGAGTATGGATGCCCTTGCGATATATTTGAATAATTCCAATGTTGAATCTTTGCTGTCATAGTCGTGGATAGTGACTTTGTGGTAATGGACCTCAAAAATGGTTCTAGTTGACTGTTTGATCATTTGTTTCTTTTCTAATTTTAACACTTATTAATCAAATTAAATATATCACTCTTTCTTTTTTTTAAACGTTCTAATTCTGTGCAAATCTTTTTTTGATAAAAAGACTCGACAGCCAATTTTTCAAACAGCTCTAAGCTTTCTTTTCATTAAGTAGGTAAGATCGTAAAATATATTATGGAATTAAAATATTAAACTACTCATACAAATTGTCTCAAAAAAGAGTACCTTGTACAAAAAAAAGTTGTACACAGTAATGAATGCAGATAAATACTTTTCATATATCTCAGCCTTGAACGCACAGATAGCCTAAAGCAGTAATTTTGAAAGCAAATTATTTAAAAAACTTTAATTGATATACTAAATGCCGATTAAATGTGTAAAATAAAATTCGTTACGCGGGAGCTGCGTCAACTTAGCGAATTTCCTTAGAGTACATAAATCACTCTCTAGTCACAGTTTAAGTCTGGTCAAAATGAAATGTCGTATCTGATATCATTTTAGTATTTTCAACGCCAATTTTATTAATAAATGGCATTCGTCAAGGGGAAAAGGGGCCCTAAAGATGGAAAAAAAACACAAAATATAAAATATCTGTCGTAATATTGGAACAATCGAAAAATGTATAACGAGTAAAGTTGTAGAAAATCAAGTTTGCTATAATTCATTACCTTATCATTTTTGTGTACAGACATATTAAGAATTTTAACTTTCAATCTTTAATTGTAAATATTTCTGTAAATATTAGTGTAACAGAAAAATGATAAGATACAAAATTACAGTAAAACTAAGTATCTACAACTTAAATTCTGATAAATTTTTCGATTTTTCAAATATTAAGGGAGATATTTCAAATTTTGTATTATTATTTTTTTAGTTAGTTATTTTCAGTTTCATATCAACTTTCGGAAACTGTTGACTATCAATAGCGAATATCTCGACAACTACAACATATTCGAAAATAATTCATTCTTGTAGGAAATATTAATTGCTTTAATTTTTAATAGAATAATTTTTTTGATACGACGCATCCTTTTCGAGATATAGGTGAAAACCCGATGGGGCCCTTCCACACCACTTTCACCAATAAGCGGCGGGGGTACGGCCGGGGACTTTTAATATGTTTATCTCTCTAAAACCGTCCTTGAATGATTTATATATTCACGAAAGCCCGCATATATCATTCTGTCAAACTAAGGTTGTATAAAACTGATATCAAGAGAATGACATTTCGGCGAGATTTTAAATTATACAACTTATCGTATATACTTGTCATACCTCGTATCGTCGTTCGATATATTTTATAGAGGGCTTTAATAAAAATGGTACTTCTGGTTGCCGCAAAAAGACCATCACATCAAAATGCTTGGGAGCAGCAAAAATAATCATTATTCAAGTTACATTTATTGTATTCTTAACAAATCCCTAAATCTAAATGCTTTTCCCCCTCCATATTGTCTACACTCCCCTTTTAGGCATTCATTGACTAGACTAAACAGTTAACACCCTAAAATATGATATATTAAGCGAAAACTAGAACAACTTTGAACCTAAACCACGAAATTATCAGGGTTGTTTCTTAGGACTTGATGAAGGATATTCCCAACGACAAGTTCAAGTGATTTAAAATTGAAAGAAAAAGGTTACAGGTATCTGAATATAGCGATTTTTCAAAAATTGAATGATTTTGCGAGGCCATATATCAAAAGGATAGATTCAGTCAGTAAGTAAAACTAATATCAGAAGAATACACCTAGATGAAAAATATTAAGTCACTATTAGGGTCAATCTACACTATAGTGCCTATTACAGTTCGATCGGCACTATAGTGTTCGTTCTCGATCCGATCTCGATCTGTTCTCTCTGTTCCCGGTTCAGTCAACTATTACCCACTGAAGCGTATGTTACAGCTTAATATTATCAGACCGAGATCGGACCGAGAACGAACCGTGATCGCAATTATAATGTGAACATGAACTTGATAATACTTTACCAGACCGAGATCGGATCGAGAACGAACTGTGATCGGCACTATAGTGTGGATCGACCCTTAAGCTTTCTATATTATAAACTGTTGACCAGAGACCGTTTCAAAATAAGATAAAATTCTGCTAAAACAGTGGATCAGGTAAAGTCTGATGACAGTGAAACCAGATTAGCTCAAAATATAAATTTTCTAAGGTCGCTCGAGAACTTTGAATTTTTAGTAGTAATATACATTGATTGTTTTGAAGCAATTATTTTATATTTTTAACCCAACTTCAAAAAGGAGAATGGTTCTCAATTCGTCTGTATTTTTATTTTTTTTTTAATGTTTGTTACCTCAGAACTCCGTCATTTATGAACCGATTTTGAATTTTGTTTTTTTTGTTTTAAATGGTTTGATTTCCGATTGGTCCCATTGTTATCAAATCGCATTATGATTAGGGATCCTCTGGAAATCGAGGAATACCCTCGTTTTATATGTGATCACCGATTTCTGCGAAAAATTTTTTGTTTGTTTGAAAGGGTATACTCATTCATAATGGAAAAATAAGAAACTTTTTTTATAACCAAGCAAAAAAAAAATTTTTACAAAAAAAAAACTAAAAATCTGTTATGAAAAAATGCACTAAATATTAAAAAAACTGATTAAAAAAATGTGTTATAAAAAAATGCACTCAAAATTAGTAGGTCGTTTAGTAGGTCTATCCATATTTAGACAAATAAAATCAGTTATAGAACTTCAAAGTCACTAAAAAGCGAGAAATATAAAAAATTTTGACAAAATGGAAATCCGACAAAAATCAAATATTCTAAAACAAAAAATGTACTAAAAAGTAAAAAAATAATTGCATATTCTAGTGTCAATTTTAGTTCACCTAAGCAAAAATTTTCAAATATATATGTACAATTATTGTTATTTTTGGAGGCGGTATCCAAATTTTATGTGAATTTCTCTATGCTGACACCGACTTCATAAATAACAATAATTGTACATATATATTTAAAAATTTTTGATTAGGTGAACTAAAATTGCCACAAGAATATACAATAATTTTTTTACTTTTTAGTGCATTTTTTGTTATAGAATATTTGATTTTTGAAGTCGGGTTTCCATTTTGTCAAAATTTTTTGTTTTTGGTTTTATATAATTTAAACTTATTGTGAAAAAAAAGACAAGTTTTCATCCAAGGTATATAAAGATTATCATATAGATTTTAAAATTTTCCCCCTTTCCAAGATGAATTATTTGTATTTTAAAAATTAATTTAAATTCTATCTTGTGAAATAATTTTACATTTCCACTACGTTTATATAAATCTGTGCATGGTTTTGTTGATTTGGAAGTGAAATTTAATCAAATTCATTCTTTATGTTTTACGGAAAAATAAGAAAGAAGAAATTTATTGCTGGGAAAAAGTTAACCAGTATGGGGGATCAAGTCCCATATATAAATCTAAAAGGACATTTTCAAAACCACATAATATGTAACTCTGTTTACAAAAATTTTAATTTCCTAGTTAATTTTTTTTATTATTTCATAAAATTTTATTACTGTAATGTTTAAAATTAAAATAAGTAAGCAATTCCATCGTATAAATATTATTTAATAATCCGTTTAAGTTGTAAATTTTGTTCTTCAATGTACGTTAAAATTTACAAATACACCTACGTCATACATAGTCGAATATTTTTGGCACTGAATAGCAAATTATTTTCATTATATTGCCATAGATTATGAACTTTTGTTTTTGAAAGATCAATAAGTTCATTTTATTGGAAAAAAATAGTCAATGGTTATATTCGTAAAACACAGAGCGCCAACTTTAAGCGTTCTGTAGTCAAACTAGGAGCCTTAGTAATAGTAGTAGTAGTAGTTGGTAAGCGCATCCTTTGAGAACGGCTGGGCCGATTTGACTATAAAAATTTTCAATGTTAATAAGGTTTTAAGAGAAAGAACAATTGAAAAACTTGCCCAGAAAATTGGAAAATCTGAAAGTGCTTTTTTTTATAGAATTTTTCGACAGGAGGCCCGTCTGTATGTGGATCAGCTAATTATAAATAAAACAACAATTTTTTAAATAACAAATAGCATAAAACTTTATTAAAAATATTTATTTGATAAAAAAATAAGTGTATTTGACTTAGTTAAGTTATAAATCTTGTTCATGTTAAGGAAGTTCTCTCGTGAACCTACTTTTATTCGCAATCAAAGAGAGATATTTGCAATTAAATTTGAAATTTTTAACTTGGTATACGTAAAAGATATACTAGATATACTCCCGTTCAAAAAAAATGAACAAATCTGAACCGAATCAGTCTCTCATAATTTTGATTAGTCTTGTAAATGTTTTTGTTTACATAAGTAAAAAATATAAAACTTCCGTTCGTTTTTTCATATTTAAAAAATATACTACTTATCTTTGTTTATAAAAAAATAATATACAGAGAGTTACAAAAATGAGGAGTTTTATAAAATGTAAGAAAATTAACATTTCAGGTCTGTTCATTTTTTTTGAACGGGAGTGTACATACAAATCTTACGGGGTCTGTTTAGATTTATGCAATAACAGTCAACATTCAGGCAAGATATGGCCAAAATTAAAATTATATGAATATAACTGAAGTTAAATCAAGTAAAACTTATCTGCAAAAGCACAGATGCGGTAATCGAAAACAGGCGAGGTTGATGAGACTCTATCATTTATGTTCACTCCCGTTCATAAAAACTGAACAAGTTGAAATATTCTAAGTGTTACTGCATGTAATATTATACATATATTTAGTAATATATACGAGCTTTGAATGTGACTTACCGGTTCAATTTTTGTGAACGCGAGTGTATGTTATAATTCATTTTAATTATCTCAGAATTTTTAATTCGTCAGAAGACTAATTCCGAGAATTAAAATTCGCTAACGACTCTTATTAATTTAAGTGAAATCCTGATTTAAACATGAAGTAATACATACTTAATTATTAATTAATTTCCATAAGTAAACTTGGTTAAACGGTTGTCTAACTAAAGACATTCTCCTTCGAATGTGTTCGTATGTTACAAGTAGAAGGCATGACTAGCCAGTCAATTTCGAGAAAAAACCTCGAATTTTTTCCGTCGAATAATTCTTAAAAAATGCATGGGCCAAGTGGCACAAGAAGTCAGGCTATGCTTCTATCTTGGGTTTGAATTTTTTGATGTGAAACATTTATTACGGTGGGTTAGACCATTTGGTATCCGGCAACGACCCAGCAACGTTTTCTCACCACGGATCAACAAATTGTTCATAGGTGGTACTATAGATAACAAATCAGTTTTTATAAAAATGCTGATAGATGGCAGTACATATACAAGTCCAAAAACTCATTCATAGGTGGCGATGTATATTTTTAATACAAAATAGTTAATAATAATAATAATAGTTTGAAGTAACTTGAAAGAATTGAGACGTCTCAATTTTAAAGAAATTATTTAATTTGCTTCAAAAAAAGAACGTATCTATAAAAAAAATTATAGCAACATATTTTAATTTAAAATATTCACAATCAGAAATATTTAATTGCTTCGCAAAATTACTAATCTTAATAATTAAAATAAATTAATAAATAATTTTCCCTAAGGTAAAAGCGAGACCTGACTTTTATTGAATGATAAACAAAACATTTTGTCTAATCCTAAAATCTCTTTGGCACTTTTAAGGGTCTTGATTTTTACAATAACAATATTTTTTATAATAAGCACTGTGAATACAATGGCTTTGGGTACCATACTCGTCGATACGACTGATATCACCTTTTAATTCTAATGAACTTTGACCATTGATTTCAGTTGTTTTTACAATCGTACCTTCAAACTTACCACTAGGGTAAGTTTCAATTATTATTAAATAGTATTTTATTTTAGCTGTTGCTAATTGTGATTCACGTGCTTCCACGATTCTCTTTAAAGTGGGCTCCTGACACAGCGTTCGTGTCTCGTAATTTTTTGATAAAATCTCTTTTATTACATTTACAAATAATTTTGCAGCTTCTTTAATGCCAGGGGTATCTATATATATATTTTTAAAACCATAACAAGTACACCAATGTAAATTGATATTAGCATCTTCACAACCTCTATGAAATGGAATTTCATCAAATAAACTTTGACATTTAGGACATGCTAAACTTGGCGACAATTGTTTTAATCGGCCGGATTTTATTAAAATGTCTTGTAAAGTGATATGTAAATCATACGGTGTTGTAAATCGATTTTCATTCAATTTTAAATTTTTAACAGCTGTTGGAAATTTCTTGCGAAACCATTCGGGTAACCAAATAAATATAAATGGTAAACGTTCTTCTAACCAGCCAGAGTTTGTTCCTCTAAAGTCTCCAAACCTTATACCATGATCACTCAAGAATATCACAATAGACGTATTAAACAAACCAGTATTTTCGGTCGTATCAAACCACACTTTAGTTTGATAATCTAACATCGATGGCTCGTTTAATTCATTATGACTGAAAGTGTTCATCCAAAAGAAACCGAAATACGGGTCGTTTTTATATGTATCGATGAACTGATTTGCATAATTTAATATAATTTCTTCACTAGTTTCAGGACCAACACAAAAATCTAAACCATCAATTCGTTTGATTTTTAATTGTTTCTGAGTTGCACGAAAGAATGGTCGAATGTAATGATCGGTAGGTTGATGGAAAAAACCTTTTTTGTTGTAATTAAATGTACTTAATGTTTCTTCATCTTCAGCATAAGCGGTTGCATAACCACTATTACGATATTTGTATAAAATTAAAGGACATTCATCTAATTTATTTGGTTTGGTTGGATTACATATAGCATATGCTTGTGTATGATTATAACCAGCAAAAATGCCCATAAGATTGGGGAATGTATTGTCATCAATTTTATTGTATCCACGTAATTCAAACCAACCTTTTGATCGAATATAATTTGCAGTTTTTGGCATTGATCGATAGAAATTAAGGCGTGAGATACTATCAATACCAATCATTAATACACTGATTGGTTGTGTGGTATCATTTTGTTTAAAATTATGAAGTCTTTGTCGAACATCTTTTTTCATAGGAACTATTGTATGTGCATTGCTGTACACATTTTCGTTTTTTCTTTTGGTTTTTTGATCACATTTGACAATTAAAAATTCTATAGTTGAATTTAACACAGCACTTTTTTCAAATTTTTTACAATTTTCCACTCTAAAAAAAATTAAAATAATTATTTTTATTACTTCTTTGACAATATTATAAATTTGTATCTGCCGGATAAACATGTTAGAGGCTTCATGTGAACGTTACTCTAAATATACCAGTCCAAGTGGCCGAGCGGTCTAAGGCGTTATGTCTGCGCAGTATGCCTACTTGGAAACTGGGAGGTTATGGGTTCAAATCCCGACATCGGCAGTTTGTCAATTATTAAGAAAAAAAAGGGCGGTTAATTGACTAAACTGGCGGTATATGGACAATAACGAAGTAACCGGCTATGCTTGAGAAGGTTTTCTACAGTTTCCTTCACGAACTCTAGAAGAATATCGGCATAGTTCCTATCCTAGTCGGCTGCAGCGGCATATCCTACCAATTCCTAGTCTATACACAAAATATTGCTTGCACTCCACTCACATCCTCACATCCTTAGGCATCACAATGGACCTTATGATCAAAGTGTATCCCGTCCAGGGCAACCTCTACATTCTATCTATCTACTCTAAATATAAGATTACTGGAAGAGTGTAATTCGGAGGTGACTCAATGATGGTGGTGGTTCAGAGGGTTCTTCTATCATTGACAGTGGTCTGCGGAGCTACGGCTAAATATCTGGGTCCTAAGTTCATTACAACAAGTCTTCTTTCACTAGTGGCAACATCAGAATTCATTCGGAGCATTTGGGCAGCCTCAGAAGCAGTATAAAAACGATTTACAGTAAAATAAAACGATCGAAATTCAGATTTTGAGATGTTCACTACGCCCAGAGTGAATTCTTAAATTGATATTTAAGTGGCCTCATGCTGGAATTGATGGGCCTCTTAGCAAATTTTCATAAAAAATTCTACTAACGGTGGTGTACAGGAAGGTCAAGGCCACAAATCTTTATAACCGTTAGATATAGAAAAAATTGATAGGCTAAATATGTTTCTATTTTAAAATAAACCACTGTTGTTTGAATCTGTTTTCAAAAAGTCAATAGATTTCTTGTACCTTTTACTCAAACATTGGTAATTACTTATATAGGACTATTCAGTCCAAGTGGCCGAGCGGTCTAAGGCGTTATGTCTGCGCAGTATGCCTACTTGGAAACTTTGAAAATGTAAGGTCTGTGTCAATTTATTTATTGTGGCATTTGAACGTAGACAATCACCAACCACTCGAACAGTTACGAATATTATTCACTGTTTTGAAAAATATGCTTGTTTATCAAACCTATAAGACCTCCTTCTCATACACATTGCTTAATGCATACATATGTACTCTCTCATACTCGTGGGAGATCTATTATTCGAAGATGTTAACTAAACGGACTGTCTATATATACACTAATATTTACAGAAATATAGACGGTTTAAGATTGAAAACTAAATTCCTCACTATCTCTGTACACATTAGAGTTTGAGCAAAAATGATGAGGTGATGAATTGTAGCAAACATGATTTTCTACAACTTTATTCCTTACGCATTTTTTGATTATTCTAATATTAAAAGAGATATTGTGTATTTTGTGTTTTCTTCTTTCTTTATGTCCCCATTTCCCCTTCACGTATGACATTTATTAATAAAATTGGCCTTGCAAATACTAAAATCATATCAGATACGACATTTCATTTTGATCAAACTAAAATTGTGACCGCTAGAAAGTGATTTATGTATTTTAAGGAAATTCGCTAAGTTGAAGCAGCTACTGTGTAACGAATTTTATTTTGCTGTGCAGGGTATGATTACGAGTATAAAAAAATACGTTAAAGATACTTACAAATATAAATCATCAACAGGTTCCGTTGATTTAGCGTCTAGCTTTCCTCTCCGAATGACCGAATAACAACATGTTAATTTTCCATAAAGTGCATATGACTTTCGCATATTATTATCAATTTGTAAAATACTTTTATTGCCAACTTTTTTCACATATGTTAGTGGATCATATTTTGTGCATGGCGTAAAGTTCCTTTTTTCCATATAAGGCTTTACATCTGCATTGAATACATCGAGGTTTGGAATGTGGCACTTCTTATTATATACAAGGTATAATACATTATCTAAAATATAAAGAAAGATTTAATTATTATTATAATTTTATTAATAGAAACCAAATAGTGGATGCCAAAAATGATTTCTTGAACGGTAATTACTTGACGTCAGTGAGACCATCAGTCAGTTTGGCATAAGTTTTTTGGAACCCATATTACATGCATCAATCGTGTAACGCGAGGTGGGCGCAGACGCTCGCCGGAGTCGAACGACTCTCCATAAGCTGGGTGAGAGTAAGTAAAAAAGGTATGTTTTGAAGTTAGACGGAACGATTTTTCAATACAGGTTGCCTACCGATTATTGCCCAATAATTTATTCAATCAATTTAGAATAAGTTTTATAAAATATTTATTCTTTAAAAAATATCCTTTACAATACGGAGAGATACACCAAAAAACATAATAATAATAATACTAACAATAATAACAATAATAACAATAATAACAATAATAACAATAATAACAATAATAACAATAATAACAATAATAACAATAATAACAATAATAACAATAATAACAATAATAACAATAATAACAATAATAACAATAATAACAACAATAATGATGATAGTAATAACAATAATTACAACAACAACAACAACTATATGTATTCCCACTTTATGTAAAATTTAACCATTTAGAAATTAGTAAAAAATTACCAATCCTTCCCCCCATCCAGCTTTATCATTGGCATCTTTTTTGTATCCAGTGTCATCAAATTCCCATGACACTATACCCCCTACTAAGAAAAAGTAATTAAATCAAGTAAATAATTGTTTATTAGTTCTCCGATATGAATAGTTTAGGCAAATTATTCGGAATTTCCTAAAATCTAATTTTAAAATCTAAACTAAAGCTAAATCATCAAAAAATTTACAACAGGTAAATTTAAAAGATCAAAAGATTTATATTTTATAATTTATATAACGTTTATATTTTATTCATACCCAAATATATTAAAAAGGTACATTTTATGCCCCAAATTACCAGCCCAAAATTCCAGAGTATGTATTCAATGTATTGTATGTATTGTATACTTTGAATAATAGTGACTATAAAAAATATTTGGTATTATTATATTTTTTTCAGAAAATGTTTTAATTAAAAAAAGCAAATAATATAATTGGTAGGATACCCTATATTTACTCAATCTCTCTTCTTACCTCTCACTCAGAGCTGAGTGCAGTCAAGGTCTGCCCTCCTATGGTGTAACCCATACTAACAGTCTTCTGAATACATATTTTGTATGGTTTTTACTAAACGTGCAATAGCCGTAAAGCAAGATTGGCCAACAAGTAGATCGCGGTGCCATTTTTGGTTGATCGATCGGTCATGACAAAAAGTAAGTGAAGAATTTTAGGTAAGATTTCAAGATTTGAAAAAATTAAAGAAATTGTGGAATCCTTTTAAAAAAGATTTAAGTCTGAAAAACACTAGCCAAAAAATTGCAAACATATTTCATATGGAGCAAAAGATATTCAAAAATGAAATTACATATTACAAACTGATTTAACCTTACCAGTCAGAAAATTTGCAGAAGAATTTTGGGAATATGTCACCCGTGAAAAATATCCCTATATCACTAATTGTAGCGAATATATTTATTATTGTTTCGGATCTACATACCTGTGTGCTACGGAATTTTCATATTTAAAGTAAACGATTAAGCAAGTACCAATCCAGGTAGCCTAGCGGTCTAAGGCGTTATGTCTGAGCAGTATGCATACTTGGAAACTTGAAGGTTATGGGTTCGAATCCCAACATAGGCAATTTGCCAATTATTTTAAAAAAAAGAAAAAAAAGGGCGGTTAATTGACTAAACTGTCGGCGTATGTTCAAAAACGAAGTAACCGGCTATGCTTGAAAAGGTTTTCTGCAGTTTCCTCCACGAACTCCAGATGAATATCGGCATAGTTCCTATCAGAGTCGGCTACAGCTGCCTATCGTACCAATTCCTAGTCTACTCACAAATTCCTTCCACTCCACTCACATCCTCACATCCTTAGGCATCACAATGGACCTTATGGTCAAAGTGTAGCCCGTCCTGGGCAGTCTCTATAATCTATCTATCTATCTAAGCAATGCCCTGTTTGACTCACTTCCATACTCTCATTATTATTATCTTTGTCAGAATTTACATCTAATTATGATTCCTTGGTTCGAGACATGCAACTCAATCTTCCCATTAATGGCAAGGAAATAAAATAAATTCTAAATCTGTCTTTATCTGCAGCTAATATTAATTAAATATGGCCCGTTAAATATTTATGTTGTTTTTTACGTAGGTGGAAATACAGGCTGTTTCAGTAAGAGATGCACTCCCGCGTATTATTGATAAATCTATTCTATTGGTAAATCTATAATCTTGTTTCATTCTTCCGTGATAATTTTTCCGGACCAAAACAAAAATCGTGAAAGTGAAATATTAAAATCAAAGCATCAGCCATACTGTGCATTTTTATAACAACTTTTTCATATATACGAAAAAATATTCCAAGTCGATCGCGACACAAATTTTCAGATAAGAAGGAAGTAGACCTTATACACACAACAGTTAGCCACCCCTGATATAAAGTATGGACAGAAACATATGTTTAAAACTTTACATTTCAAAAGATGTTCAGAACCATTTTAGCGAACTTCCTAAAAGGAAAAAATTCGTTACGCAGGAGCTGCTTCAACTTAGCGAATTTCCTTAGAATAAATCACTCTCTAGTGGTCACAATTTTAGTCTGATCAAAATGAAATGTCATATATGATTTTAGCATTTGCAAGTCCAATTTTCTTAATAAATGGCATACGTCGAGGAGAATGGGGGGAGGTATAAAAAAAGAAGAAAACACAAAATATAAAATATCTCTCTTAATATTAGAACAATCGAAAAATGCGTAAGGAATAATCACCTTATCATTTTTGCTCAAACTCTAATCTGTACAGAGATATTAAGGAATTTAATTTTCAATATTAAACCGTCAATATTTCTGTAAATATTATTGTTACAGAAAAAATGATTAGAAACAAAAATACAGTAAAACTTAGTACCTACAACTTTACTTCTTATAAATTTTTCGATTTTTCAAATTTTAAGGGAGATATCTCAAATTTTGTGTTTCCCCCTCCCTCTAAACCCCCCTTTCCCTTGGTCCGATTTTACCCATTAACGAACTTGACCTTTTGAATATCAAAAGCGCCTCAAATACCAAATCTCATCCCGATAAAATGAAAACTGTGACCGCTAGAGTGATGACAGACACATATATATATATATATATATATGTCCATAGATATATATATATAAATTTTACAGATGGTGATTTTTGACATCTACTAGGTAGGATCGATGGACATTTGAAGAAATTTTTGCGAAATTTTGACTTCGGTACGGGACCAATAGCTCTATTTCCTTTCAGGAAATTCGCTAAAAATAGAGCTATTGGTCCCGTACCGAAGTCAAAATGTCCATCGATCCTACCTAGTAGATGTCAAAAATCACCATCAGTAAAATTTATATATATATAATGTATATATATATATATATATATATATATATATATATATATATATATATATATATATATATATATATATATATATATATATATATATATATATATACTCTAGCGGTCACAGTTTTCATTTTATCGGAATAAAATTTGGTATTTGAGGCGCTTTTGGTATTCAAAAGGTCATGTTCGTTAATGGGTAAAATCAAACAAGGGGAAAGGGGGGTTTAAAGGGAGGGAGAAACACAAAATTTGATATTTGAAAATCGAAAAATTTATAAGAAGTAAAGTTGTAGGTACTAAGCTTTACTGTATTTTTATTTCTTATCATTTTTTCTGTTACACTAATATTTACAGAAATATGGATGGTTTAAAATTGAAAATTAAATTCCTTAATATCTCTGTACACATTAGAGTTTGAGCAAAAATGATAAGGTAGCAAATTTGATTTTCTACAACTTCCTTACGCATTTTTCGATTGTTCTAATATTAAGAGAGATATTTTATGTTTTGTATTTTCTTCTTTCTTTATACCCCCCTCCATCCATTCCCCTCGACGTATGTCATTTATTAATAAAATTGGACTTGCAAATACTAAAATCATATACGACATTTCATTTTTATCAGACTAAAATTGTGACCGCTAGTTGAAGCAGCTTCTGCGTAACGAATTTTTTTACTTTTAATATTTTATTTTACGAAGCGCCTTGTTAAAGTTTATTAATGAAAAATCCCTATTTTGTATACATTATTTAAATTCCTTACCTATTGAAGTATTATTCAAATATTCAAAATCATCTTTGGTCGTTGTAAAAGAATTCTGTGCAACAAACACAATTGTATTGAATTCATTGTTGTATTTATGTATACAATACATTGATGATATGATTGTAATTGCAGCCAACCAAACAATGATACGAGAATATCGACGCCAATGCGATATGTTTGAATAATTCCAATGTTGAATCTTTGGTGTCATAGTCGTGGATGGTAACGTTATGATATTGGAACTCAAGAGTGGTTCTAGATGACTGATTGATTTCATCTTCTTCATCGTATATAACACCCATATTCTGCAATTTAGAAAAAAAATTTTTTATCAGCCCTCACTTTCTTTTTTTAATTTTATCAAAAATGTTAGCGTTGCTCAATGGGCACTACGAGGACGTTTGCGATTTATTTTGCACATCATAGCCTTGAAAAGAATTTTGAAAAAAATTTGTTGGTCAGAATTGATTTAATATGATTAAAAAATCATTAAATATCGACCATTTTTAAGCTTAAGGACGTTCATCCATGAAGCTTGATAGTAGATACAAATTTATTTCTTAGTGAATTGAATAGCTTAATTCAGTAGTTATCCTCCCTCAAAAATTAAAAACCTGTTGACGATCATTTCAAAGAGTAATTATCAATTAAAAATCAAACTTTTAACACAGCGTCTTATGGAGAACATAATTTTTTTTGTACTTAAAATTAGAATAACTATATTATTAAAGTAGACAGGATAATAAATAATGTTTATAAATATTCTTTAAAATATGCAGTTTATATAATTGCATTAAAAAAATGGTGTTGCCGAACATTTGAATTAATTACTTAATAAAATTAAAACTTTTTTGTTAGGTTTGTTTTTGCCACCATATTTTGAAAACTGGCCACCACACACACTAAAATAATATACACATACACACAAATATAAAACATAGTTTACTGTCATATCTGTCACATTGAGTCAAATTAATTTCTAATTTACAATTTCCTGGTATTTTCCAATAAATATTTAGGACAAATAAAAAAGTTTATAAATCGTTGTAAGATTATTGAAATACTTTACAACTTTTTTAAAATCCTAAATAAATTTTATTAATGATAGTACTCATTTGATTAATATCCTGAATAAATTTAATTTTCATACAAAACACGAATATTTTTCCCGTAAAATATAAATCTGCAATTGGTTTCAAGGTCAAAGGTATGATTACAGTTATTTGACCCCCTAGAAACCTGAAAACTTTTGCCTGAAATATTTATCACTATCTTACTTTGTTCTCAAGATATTGGGCTGTGGAAATTAATATGGAACACCTGGTATACTTACCGTGTGTTTATTTAAAAAGTTATCACTATTTAAAAATGTATATTATGTATATTAGAAAAATAGTTCATACAAAAGTAGTACGTTTTAAAAGGGGAAACATAATACACAGTTTAAAAAGGAAATACAATAAAACATTTCTGGCGTAAATAAAAAATTTATGCCACATTACACAAAATTATGATAAGTATGAAAAAAATTTCGAACAAAAGTTGTTTTTTATTAGATAAACATGTCTTATTTGAAATTCATCTATATTTATATATATGTATACCGTGTCCGTTGGAAAGCTTTTCCAATAGAGAATCAATGTTAAGTATTATTTCTTACTGGCTAGAAAGAATCAATGTTAAAAAAATAAATAAAATATTTACTATAAAACCATACATACACATACCTACTCAAACTAAATGCCTGGACTGGAATATTGGGTAACCATATTATAGGACCATTCTTCATTGGCGAATCTTTAGATTCTCAAAAATATTTGAGTTTGTTACGAAATAATATTTTGCCAACTGTGAGAGCTCTTCCTAATTTAGACCTGGAATCTGTATGGTTCCAACAAGATAGTTGCCCTGTACGCAATGCCATGATAGTAAGGCTGTTCCTGGAAAAAACTCTCCAGGAATGTCTTATGAGTGCTTTTGGAACCTTCAAGTGGCCAGCCAGATCGCCAGATCTATCTCTTAACGACATTTTTTTGTAGGGTTTTCTCAAAACACAGATCAATTCGCGGAATAGGCCTGAAAATTTGCAACAATTATGGCAAAGAATTGTTGACAACTGTGCGAATATTTCTCCTCAAGAGCTAGAAAATACCCGGGAAGATTTCTACAACCGACTCGGATATTGTTTAGCAAATAATGGAGAAATATTCGAACCGTTGGTTCAACTTCTTTTTTTTGTCGGAATTCTATTTTTTTTTTCTTTTTGAGGTTTTATTTTTCTTTTAATTTGTGTGGATTGTTGTTTTATGTTATACCGTTAATAGAATACTATCATTTATTTTCAAACATTCCAATTGTTAGAAGTAATGCTAAGCTTAAGAAGACAACAATGAACATATTTAACCCACTCTCATTACATGTTAATGCAGTACAAAACAGTCCAGCACGCATACACAACGGACACGCTAAAACTAAAGAGTACCCCCACTATTTTTATTTCTTTACTAAGCATATTGTGTATAGTTATTAAGTAAATAATATTTAACATTTATTCTCTATTAGCAATGCTTTCCAACACATACGGTATATATTATTATGTAAAATGGATATATACTTAAAATCGATATATATATATATATATATATATATATATACTTAAACCATGTCGTTGTTTTTTAGAAATTATAAAATTGATAATATTCTTCCAATTTTATGATTTCTAAAAAAAGGGCGTGAAATGGTTTAAGTTACTAATTATACCAAACTTTATGTGAGATTTGACTTTTTGGTCAAGGCTAGTTTTCGAAAGACCAAGTTCAATATTTAAATATTTCAATGGTCGAATACTTTTATTTTGAATTTATAAGGTATTTGCATGTTACGAAAAAATATTTTAGAAAATATTATTGATTACGAAATTAAGTCCCATTTATAAATCTAAAAGGATATTTTCAAAAATATTAATTTTTTTTGTATTTCATAAAATTTTATTTACTGCAATATTTAAAGTTAAAATAATAAAGCACTTCCGGCGTATATTTTTTGAGAGACCGTGTAAGTCGAAGTGAATTTTGTTCTTCGTTGTACACTACCGTCCATAAAAAAGGAACCACTACTAGGCCACATTCTAAGCGTATATATTACTAAATATATGTATATTACATTTAAAACACTTAGAAAGTTTCAGCTGGTCCAATTTTTATGAACGGGAGTGTACGTTAAATTATTCGTTACAAATTATAGAATATTTGGCACTAAATTGCAAATTATTTTCATTATACCGTCATAGATGGTGAACGTTCGATAACTTCATTTTATAATAAGTTAATGTTAATATTATCTTAAATATATTTTTAATCACGGGGGTGCTAGCATTTAGTTTTCTATAGCCAAACTAGGATCTCTTATAATAATAAAAATTCGTTACGCAGGAGCTGCGCCAACTTAGCGAATATTCTTAGAATACATAAATCACACTCTAGTCACAATTTAAGTCTGATCAAAATTAAATGTCGTATCTGATATCATTTTAGTATTTTCAAGGCCTATTTTATTAATAAATGGCATACGTCAACGGGAAAGGGGGGGGGGCAAAAAGAAAGAAGAAAACACAAAATATAAAATATCTTTCTTAATATTAAAACAATTGAAAAATGTATAAGGAGTAAAGTTGTAGAAAATTAAGTTTGCTACAATTCATTACCAGATCATTTTTCTCAATCTCTAATGTTAACAGAGATATTTAGAATTTTAACTTTCAGTCTTTAATTGTAAATATTTCTGTAAATATTAGTGTAACAGATAAATGATAAGAAGCAAAAGGTCGTCTTGAATAAGTGCCGTGCGGCTGCTATTGCTGTTTATACTGTAATTAAACGCTATATTTATTACTATACAGACTGTGTTGGACAGCTTTTCCAATAGTAAATCAATGTTAAATATTATTTATTACTAGCTGTCCGTCTGGTACTGTATGAAGTCAGTCAGTACACATATAAATAAAGTCAGTCAGTTATCTCACAGCTATACTGTATGCGTATGGTTGTTTGTTTGTCACTAAAGAGTGGGGATTTTGTGATGCACAATGCACATACTAAAGTGTACTTTCATCACATGTGTACTGACTGACTTCATACAGTACCAGACGGACATCTAGTAATAAATAATATTTTACATTGATTTACTATAGGAAAAGCTGTCCAAAACAGTCTGTATATTATGTATATGGCATGTATGGAGTGTATGAAAAAATGTCAAACCTGTTTGAAAACCTGAAGAGACACTTGGACACTTGAACTCAGGTGTTTACTAATTATGGTGTCACAATAAATGTCACAATTAGAGACACCTGTGTGCACACACAGACACTCGGTGTATACACTCAGTGTACGGTGTATAGTGTCGTAGCCTAAACACACCTTTAAACTTTTTCCCCTTACACTCATGTGCGTTTGGATCATTAAATTGTTGAGTGCAGTAATAATTTTAATAACATAAGTGGTCTGGCGTGTTTTACTGAGATCCCTAGAGATCGAAGCACAGTTGGATTATTCAAAATATAAAAAAATATATGGATTCAAAGTATATACAAATAAATATTACAATGTCAATAACGCACGAAATGAGTTCGTAATTTAAGTTGGACATAATGCCAAATAAATATTGAATGAAGATGATCTCCTTAATTAGGTTTGCACAACCAATTGCATAACCAATAAATATTAATGCATAATTTGTAATGCATAATGCATAATAATTGGTTCAATAAATATTAATGCATAATTTATTGAATTAAAATCATATTTGCTAAAATGTTAAACGTTGTATTAAATGGAAAGTAATATGCATTAGAATTGCTACTACATATTAAAAAAATTCGTTACGCAGGAGCTGCGTTAACTTAGCGAATTTCCTTGGAATACATAAGTATATCTGGTCACAATTTAAGTCTGATCAAAATGAAATGTCTTATTTGATATCATTTTAGTATTTTCAAGGCCAATTTTATTAATAAATGGCATACGTCAAGGGAAAAGGCGGGCATAAAGATAGAAGAAAACACAAAATATAAAATATCTCTCTTAATATTGGAACAATTGAAAAATGTATAAGGAGTAAAGTTTTTGAAAATCAAGTTTGCTATAATTCATTACTTTATCATTTTTTCCAGACTCTAATGTGTACAGAGATATTTAGAATTATAACTTTCAATCTTTAATTGTAATTAATAATAAAAATTAATATTAATATTAATCCGACCAAAAACATAAATGTAAGAAAGGGCCGAGTTTTCGGGAAAATCCTTAATGTAATAGTTCCTTCTTAAAAAGTGATGATATGAGAGTAATGACCGAGCTATTTACAAAGTAAATAGCTCTAGACTTCATATAATAGTTGCTTCTTAAAAAGTGATGATATGGAAGAAAGGACCGAGCTATTTACAAAGTAAATAGCTCTAGACTTTATATAATAGTTGCTTGTTAAAAAGTGATGATATGGAAGAAAGGACCGAGCTATTTACAAAGTAAATAGCTCTAGACTTCAGATAATAGTTGCTCTTTGAAAAGTGATGATATCCCATTAAAGAGCCGAGCTATTTACAAAGTAAATAGCTCGGTAAACTATTAACTAAAAAAAATAATGAGGGGTAAATTGATTAAATGTAAGAAAAAATTTGGTTTAAAATTATTTCATAAGTTTTCCCTTAGTATGTTTTTAAAATTTTATAACGCGGCAAGTTTTAAAATATTGGAAATCAGAAAAAATAACTTGCCGCGCTATATAAAATTTTAAAAACATACTAAGGGAAAACTTATGAAATAATTTTAAACCAAATTTTTTCTTACATTTAATCAATTTACCCCTCATTATTTTTTTTAGTTAATAGTTTACCGAGCTATTTACTTTGTAAATAGCTCGGCTCTTTAATGGGATATCATCACTTTTCAAAGAGCAACTATTATCTGAAGTCTAGAGCTATTTACTTTGTAAATAGCTCGGTCCTTTCTTCCATATCATCACTTTTTAACAAGCAACTATTATATAAAGTCTAGAGCTATTTACTTTGTAAATAGCTCGGTCCTTTCTTCCATATCATCACTTTTTAAGAAGCAACTATTATATGAAGTCTAGAGCTATTTACTTTGTAAATAGCTCGGTCATTACTCTCATATCATCACTTTTTAAGAAGGAACTATTACATTAAGGATTTTCCCGAAAACTCGGCCCTTTCTTACATTTATGTTTTTGGTCGGATATCAATAATTTTTGAAAGGCTTAAATATACGAAGCCAAAGGCTTCGCACAAAACGCGTAGCGTTTTGTTACTCTTCGCATATGCTTCGCGTATGCTATGCGTTCCTTTCGCTTCGCGATACTTTACTCTTTTTAGATTCACATTTACAAAGGAGACCGCTTCGCGTTATATTACGTCAACTGGCTCTGGTCGCTTTTTGAAGGGCTAAAACATCAATATAGTATGGTTGTAGTATAATATTGGGGACAATGGGAAATCAAACCCTTTAAAACAAAAATATCAAAATCGATTCATAAATGACGGAGTTCTGAGGTAACACGCATGAAAAATTGTCCTGCAATTTTTGTGTTTTAGCGAATTTCCTGAAAGGAAATAGAGCTATTGGACCCGTACCGAAGTCAAAATTTCGCAAAAATTTCTTCAAATGTCCATCGATCCTACCTAGTAGATGTCAAAAATCACCATCTGAAAAATTTATATATATATATATATATATCTATGGACATATATATATATATATATACATATATATATATATATATATATATATATATATATATATATATATATATATATATATATGTGTGTCTGTCATCACTCTAGCGGTCACAGCTTTCATTTTATCGGGATGAGATTTGGTATTTGAGGCGCTTTTGATATTCAAAAGGTCAAGTTCGTTAATGGGTAAAATCGGACCAGGAGAAAGGGGGGTTTAGAGGGAGGGGGAAACATAAAATTTGAGATATCTCCCTTAAAATTTGAAAAATCGAACAATTTTTTAAGAAGTAAAGTTGTAGGTACTAAGTTTTACTGTAATTTTGTTTCTTATCATTTTTTCTGTAACAATAATATTTACAGAAATATTGACGGTTTAATATTGAAAATTAAATTCCTTAATATCTCTGTACACATTAGAGTTTGAGCAAAAATGATAAGGTGATGAATTGTAGCAAATTTGATTTTATACAACTTTATTTCTTACGCATTTTTCGATTGTTCTAATATTAAGAGAGATATTTTATATTTTGTGTTTTCTTCTTTTTTGATACCTCCCCCCATTCGCCTCGACGTATGTCATTTATTGAGAAAATTGGACTTGCAAATGCTAAAATCATATATGACATTTCATTTTGATCAGACTAAAATTGTGATCACTAGAGAGTGATTTATTCTAAGGAAATTCGCTAAGTTGAAGCAGCTCCTGCGTAACGAATTTTTATTAATAAAACAATTAAATGTGTAACACTTGTATGTGTAACACTTGTATACCTTACATATATGAGATTCTGTACAATATTCTGTACAGTATGTTTTTATTAAAATTTTATAACGCGGCAAGTTAATTTTTCTGATGATTTCAAATATTTTTAAACATGCCGCGTTATAAAATTTTAAAAATTCATTACGCAGGAGCTGCTTCAACTTAGCGAATTTCCTTGGAATAAATAAATTACTCTCTAGCGGTCACAATGTTAGTCTGATCAAAATGAAATGTCGTATCTGATTTTAGTATTTGCATGGCCAATTTTATTAATAAATGACATACGTCAATAGAAAAGGGGTGCATAAAGATAGAAGAAAACACAAAATCTAAAATATCTCTCTTAATATTTGAACAATCGAAAAATGCGTAAGAAACAAAGTTGTAGAAAATCATGTTTTCTACATTTCATCACCTTATCATTTTTGCTCAAACTCTAATGCGTACAGAGATATTGAGGAATTTAATTTTCAATCTTAAACCGTCAATATTTTTGTAAATATTAGGGTTACAGAAAAAATGATAAGAAACAAAATTACAGTAAAACTTAATACCTACAACTTTACTTCTTATAAAATTTTCGATTTTTCGAATATTAAGGGAGATATGTCAAATTTTGAGTTTCCCCCTCTCTCTAAAACCCTCTTTCCCCTGGTCCGATTTTACCCATTAACGAACTTGACCTTTTGAATACCAAAAGCGCTTTAAATACCAAATCTCATTCCGATAAAATGAAAACTGTGACCGCTAGAGTGATTACAGACACATATATATATATATATATATATATATATATATATATATATATATATATATATATATATATATATATATGTATATATATATATATATATATATATATATATATATGTATATATATATATATATATATATATATATGTCCATAGATATATATATATAAATTTTACAGATGGTGATTTTTGACATCTACAAGGTAGGATCGATGGACATTTGAAGAAATTTTTGCGAAATTTTGACTTCGGTACGGGACCAATAGCTCTATTTCCTTTCAGGAAATTCGCTAATAAAAACATACTAAGGGAAAACTTACGACATAAATTTCAACCAAATTTTTTCTTACACTTAATTAATTTACCCCTCATTTATTTTTTTAATAAATAGTTTACCGAGCTGTTTAGCTTGTAAATAGCTCGAAACTTTATGGGATGTCATCACTTTTTAAGGAACAGCTATTATTTGAAGTCTAGAGCTATTTACTTTGTTAATAGCTCGGTCCTTTCTCGTATATCATCACTTTTTAAGGAGCAACTATTATATGAAGTCTGGATCTATTTACTTTGTAAATAGCTCGGTCCTTTATCCCATATCATCACTTATTAAGAAGCAAATATTTTATTAAGATTTTCTCGAAAACTTACCTTTCTTACAAACGGAAAATTTAACAACTTTAATTGTAATTAAAATAACATATGAAGCATATATCGATCTGATTTGTTGACAAGGTTACCGCCTCCTTTTTGATTAGATAGACATTTAGTATTTAAATAAAAATTTTCTAGTTTAATATATCAGTATGTTTTAATACTCCAAATAGAAAACATTGATTGTTGTATTGTATTGTTACAATGTAACTTTTTTTAAGTAAACAAGTTTAAAAATAAACAAGTTTATTTTCAATTAGCAATTCGTAATGATGAAAAGAATTAAATAAATTGTTATAATTTGTAAGAATTGCTCAAGGCGGTATATTACCAAATATTCAAGCAGTGTTATGCCAAAGAAAACTGAAAAGAAAGCATAAATTTTATACATTGGATTATTTTGATAATAATATTCATCGATCATATATCATAGGCCTTTTATTAAAACGCCACAAATTAATGTGAAATAAGAGTGATATATTTTTTATTAAAATATATATATAAAATTATATACTATATAAAATTTAGTATATATAAGATGTTATTTGATTTGTTTCGATTATGACTTCTAAACTAATCGTTTATTACAGATAATTGATTATCAACGTTATAGTCTTTGAAGAAATGACTTGACCCGTTGGCTCCACTTCACAAAAAAAAATTCGTTACGCAGGAGCTGCGTCAACTTAGCGAATTTCCTTAGAATACATAAATCACTCTCTAGCGGTCATAGTTTTAGTCTGATCAAAATGCCTTAAGGCAGTTTAAGGGGTGTTTTTCCCATTTTCGGAGGTTTGCGTTATAAGTAAGGAAAGAGTTCTGTTAACTTGACTTTATTTCGGGTCGATTGGTGAAAATTCCATCATTTCATCATATATAGAAATGAAAAACGTAATTTTGGGGGGTGTTTTTTCGATTTTTCGGGAGTTTGCAATAAAAAATATTAAGTTTTTCGAAATAACTTCCTAATTTGTAGCTATTAAGCGTCGATTGCAAAAAACTGCATCTTGTTGTATGTATAGAACAAAAAGGTTGGTTTTGGGGGTGTTTTTACCAAGTTCGAAGGGTTGTGATGGAAAAAAACCGATCTTTCTATCATGAATAGAAGTAAAGAGGTAAGTTTTAGGGATGTTTTTCCCATTTTCGGTGTGGTTGCGATGTAGGTAATAAAATTTTTCAAAATATTCTGTTAATTTTGACGTTATTTCGGGTCGATTAGTGAAAATTCAAACTTTATAGCATTTATAGAACAGAAAACATAATTTTGGAGGATGTTTTTCCAATTTTCCGAGGCTTCCGTTGCATAACTTTTAAAATCAACGCATACTGCTGTATTCAAATTGCAATGTCTATTTCTATATGGTATAAAAATTAATAGGTATATATGATATATCGTTCTCTACATGGTAGTTTGCGTTAAACTAGTCTTAAAACAAAAAATGTTCAATTTTCCACTTTTCCGATACAAATTTCCAGTTTTCGCAATTTTCCCGTCGGTTTGGGTACTACAGCTATCTACATGCCCAATATCAACTTTACAGCATATCTGGAAGTAGCTAAACATTTTGATCTATTAGTTACCAAGAATTGTGGGCGTTCCCACGAATTTTGCGTTTTTGAAGTGAAATAACTTTTTAACGGTTAATTCGTTAACATTGATTGAAAACATTGGTTCTTATAATTCCGTAAAGTATCTATATTCGAAATATCAACCCTGTAGCTCTTTCCGTTCAAAAGATACAGCACCCAAAAAATGAGCCTAAATTAAGGTGTAGTAATAAACACTGTAGTGAAAAGTCCGAATGTCTCCCTTAAAACTCGGCCACGCGCTACCGTGCTCTTGATATATATATATATGTATATATATATATATATATATATATATATATATATATATATATATATATATATATATATATATATATATATATATACATATATATATATATATTAATATTAATATATATATATATACATATATATATATATTAATATTAATATATATATATATATAATAATAATAATAATAATAATAATATTTATTTGTTATCATACAATGATGATATACAAAAAGTCATACAAGCGCTTACATGATGATGATATTTATAATTATATCAATATATCACAATACGGCTAATTAACATTCAATATTTACAACAACAATTCATTCATTGAATATGGTACGGTATGGTAAGTTCCAATAAATAATTCTTTAACTCCGTTTTGAACTTAGAGTGGTCACATTCTTCTCGAATTATTTTTGGCATCCTCTGCATTATTTTATACCCTGTATATACAGGCGTTTTTTCATAAAATGCAGTACGATGTGCAAAGTCGAAGAAAGTATTCGTGCGAGTATTATAGTACTTTTGCACATCTGCCCTGAAAAAATTTCTTGTATGCATAAATTTTAAAAGTTCGAATACATAAATGCCATAATATGTCAAAAACTTATCCTTAAATATTGGCCGACAAGAATCTCGCATGTTAATTTTATGCATTAGCCTCAATATTATTTTCTGGATCAGAAATACCCTGCCCGACTCCACACTTCTACCCCAAATTAGGATTCCGTATTTTATTACAGCGTACACATTTGCATAATAGAACATACAAAGTTGATCTGAATCTAGATATTTAATACAAAGTTTAGCAAACGAAAACCTGGGGCAGAACGGGGTACGATTCTGATGTGACATCGTCAAACAATAAGGCAGAAGCGAAATCCCATTCCACCCCGGATACACGATTCTGACTAGAGAGGTATGTTCACTCGAAAATGATACGGAAACAAACATGTACCTACACCAAACTAAAGACAATTAAACGTACTATAAGCATACACTAACTGTAGTTGTAATGTAAACAAGTATGTATACATTATTAGCGAATTTCATTATGAAAGGAAATAGAGCTATTGGTCCCGTACTGAAGTCAAAATTTCGCAAAAATTTCTTCAAATGTCGATCCTACCTAGTAGATGTCAAAAATCACCATCTTAAAATTTATATATATATATATATCTATGGAATATATATATATATATATATATATATATATATATATATATATATATATATATATATATATATATGCCTGTAATCACTCTAGCGGTCACAGTTTTCATTTTATCGGAATGAAATTTGGTATTTGAGGCGCTTTTGGTATTCAAAAGGTCAAGTTCGTTAATGGGTAAAATCGGACAGGGGGAAAGGGGGGTTTAGAGGGAGGGGTAAACACAAAATTTCACATATCTCCCTTAATATTCGAAAAATCGAAAAATTTATAAGAAATAAAGTTGTAGGTACTAGGTTTTACTTTAATTTTGTTTCTTATCATTTTTTCTATTACGCTAATATTTACAGAAATATTGACGGTTTAAGATTGAAAATTAAATTCCTCACTATCTCTGTATATATTAGAGTTTGAGCAAAAATGATAAGGTGATGAATTGTAGCAAATATGATTTTCTACAACTTTGTTCCTTACACATTTTTGATTGTTCTAATATTAAGAGAGATATTTTGTGTTTTCTTCTTTCTATATGCCTCCATTTCCCCTTGACGTATGTCATTTATTAAAAAATTTGCAAATACTAAAATCATCTACAACATTTCATTTTGATCAGACTAACAGTGTGACCGCTAAAAAGTGATTTATGTATTTTAAGGAAATTCGCTAAATTGAAGCAGCTCCTGCGTAACGAATTTTTTTGGTTACAAGTTCTCATCTTAAGTTATAATACAGGAGCAAAAAGTCACAAAACTAAAATTTCACGTACTAACAACCAAGGAAACTAGTCGAACATGTATGTCGTAGTTGAACAAACAGCCACAGGTTGGTCTCGTTTTACGTATTGCCGCTCGCTGGTAGCACCCCCTTAGACACCGAAAATCGTCAAACTTCATTCCGCCCCGTTATCCCGGGGTTCCCCTATATATATATATATATATATATATATATATATATATATATATGGGCTTGTAATCTATCATTTTGCCAAGTTAAAACCAAATACCTACTTCTAATCTACATGTAGTTGAAACCGACAATGCCCTAGACACGTTTATATGACGTCTTTAAAACGTTCGATTTTTCGATTTTGATAAAATCTTAATTTTTTTAGGAAATACGCAGATTTAAGGAAAAAAACCCATAAAACCATCATTTAGGAAGTTCCAACAAAAGTTTAGAGATAAAGATAATATTAAAAAATATCATTCATTAGTCATGTAATTTGCTTAAAAATTATGTTCTGTTATCAATAATATTTAAATGAATTATAAATCTACCAAATTTACGTCATTTTTGATAAATATGTAATTTTTAAATTGTAAATATTGTTGTAATGAAAATTATTGAGATTAATTTTTTTGATCCAACACACATTTTAATTGAAAAATATTAAGTAAAATATTATGCAAAATATTTAACAAAACAATATTTTTCTCCTTGCAAAAAGAAGGAGTTTTTTTTTTTTGAAAGTACAAAAAGAAAATAATATAGCTCGATTTATTTTTTTTCTTAAACTAAGGTTTTTTTTTTTAAGTCGAAAAATGATAATAAGATTAATAAGATAATAAAGATAATAAGATGCTTTTGATTTAAAGTTTTCTATTTTTGAAAAAAATAAAAAATTGAAAAAAAAATTATTACATATAATTTAATTTAAAACAAGTAATGTAACAACTAACTGAGTTAATTGTTTGAATACCCAGTATATACTGAGTTGTATATCAATGTTTGAATTGCTCATATTTCTGCCTATTCAATGTTTATAAAATATGAATTATTTGTAAATGTTTGTTTTGTGTTAATAATTAATATTGAAACAGTATAAATGTTCTTGCATTTAAAAAAATTTATATTATTGTTCTTGCGATTTTTATATATTTAAATATTGAGTTATATAATTGAGTTAATCAACGCGAAGCGACTGTTAACGCGTTAACCAACGCGAAACGTAAGCTAAACCGAACCGTAAATCACCCAACGCGAAGCGTAGGTCTATTGACCTACGTTAGGTCAACGCAAAGCGTTAGTAAATCAACGTAAAGCGTTGCTAAACGCTTTGCGTTTACCAACGCGAAACGTAAGCTGGAGAAATCCACAAGTGAGCCAACGCGAAGCGTTGGTCAATGAGAAGCGTTAGTCAATTAGAAGTGTTAAGTCAACGCGAAGCGTTGGTAAACGCAAAGCGAAAGCGAAACGTAAGCGAAAGCGAACCGTAAGTCAGCCAACGCGAAGCGTTGGTTAATGAGAAGCGTTAGTTATTCACAGCGAAGTGTTGGTGATTCGCAAAGCGCGATTTCACGCGAATCGTTAATTAACGTGAAGTGTTAACCAACGCGAACTGTAAGCTCAAGCGAGCCGTAAGTCACCAACGCGAAGCGTTGGTCAATGAGAAGCATAAGTTATCCAAAACGAAGCGTCAGTGATTCGCAAAGCGAGAATTTAAGCGAATCGTTAACCAACGCAAAGCGTTAACCAACATGAAACATAAGCCAAACTGAACCGTAAATCATCCAACACGAAGCGTAGATCAATAGAAAGCGTTCGGTCAACGCGAAGCGATAGACAATCTACAACGCAAAGCGTTTACAACGCTTTGCGTTTACCAACGCGAAACGTAAGCTCAAGAGAACCACAAGTTAGCCAACGC
>OY986041.1:10134839-10364839 GCA_963920215.1 Nineta flava | reverse complement strand
CGCGTTGGCTGACTTACGGTTCGCTTTCGCTTACGTTTCGCTTCCGCTTACGTTTCGCTTCCGCTTTGCGTTTACCAGCGCTTCGCGTTGGTTTACTAACGCTTCGCGTTGACTTAACACTTCTAATTGACTAACGCTCCTCATTGAAAAACGCTTCGCGTTGGCTCACTTGTGGATTTCTTCAGCTTACGTTTCGCTTTGCTAAACGCAAAGCGTTTAGCAATGCTTTACGTTGATTTACTAACGCTTTGCATTGACCTAACGTAGGTCAATAGACCTACGCTTCGCGTTGGGTGATTTACGGTTCGGTTTAGCTTACGTTTCGCGTTGGTTAACGCGTTAACAGTCGCTTCGCGTTGATTAACTCAATTATATAACTCAATATTTAAATATATAAAAATCGCAAGAACAATAATATAAATTTTTTTAAATGCAAGAACATTTATACTGTTTCAATATTAATTATTAACACAAAACAAACATTTACAAATAATTCATATTTTATAAACATTGAATAGGCAGAAATATGAGCAATTCAAACATTGATATACAACTCAGTATATACTGGGTATTCAAACAATTAACTCAGTTAGTTGTTACATTACTTACGAAGCGTTGGTCAAAGTGAAGCGTGAGTTATGCAAAGCGAAGCGCCAGAGTTTAGCGAAGGGAGATTTCAAGCGAATCGTTAATCAACGCAAAGCATTTACCAACGCTAAACGTAAGCTAAAGCGAACCGTAAGTCAGCCAACGCGAAGCGTTGGTCAATGAGAATCGTTAGTCAATAGGAAGTGTTAAGTCAACGCGGAGCGTTATTAAATCAACGCGAAACGTAAGCTAAAGCGATCCGTAAGTCAGCCAACGCGAAGCGTTGTTTAATGAGTTATTCATAGCGTAAGTTATTCATAGCGAAACGTTGGTGATTCAAACGTTGGTTAATTAACGCAAAGCGTTAACCAACGCGAAGCGTTGGTCGATCAGAAGCGTTAGTCAATAGGAAGTGTCAGGTCAACGCGAAGCGTTAGTAAATCGACGCGAAACGTAAGCTAAAGCGAACCGTAAGTCAGCCAACGCGAAGCGTTGGTTAATGAGAATCGTTAGTTATTCAAAGTGAAGCGTCGATCATTCGCGAAGCGTGATTTCACACGAATCGTTAATCATCGCAAAGCGCTAACCAACGCGAATCGTAAGCTTAAGCGAGCCGTAAGTCAGCCAACGCGAAGCGTTAGTCAATGTGAAGCGTTAGTCAATAGGAAGTGTTAGGTCAACGCAAAGCGTTGGTAAACGCAAAGCGAAACGAAAGTCAAAGCGAACCGTAAGATAGCCAACGCGAAACGTTGGTTAGTGAGAAGCGTTAGTTATTCAAAACGAAGCGTGGGTAATTTGCGAAGCGTAATTTCACGAGAATCGTTAAACAACGCAATGCGTTAACCATTGCGAAAAGTAAGCTAAAGTAAGTTAGCCAACGCGAAGCGTTAGTTAATAGGAAGTGGTAGGTAAACGCGAAGCGCCAGAGTTTAGCGAAGGGAGATTTCAAGCGAATCGTTAATCAACGCAAAGCATTTACCAACGCGAAACGTACGCTAAAGTGAACCGTTAGTTAGCCAACGCGAAGCGTTGGCCAATGATAAGCGTTAGCTATCCAAAGCAAAGTGATTCGCGAAGCGTGATTTCACGCGAATCGTTACCCAACGAAAAGCATGAATCAACTCGAAACGTAAGTTAACGCGAACCGTGTATCAGCCAACGCAAAGTTTTAGTAAATCAACGCATAGCGTTGGTAAACGCAAGGCACGCAAGCTAAAGCGAACCGTAAGTCTCCCAAAGCGTAAGTCCTAGTCCCAAACCGTAAGTCTCCCGCGAAGCGTAGGTCAATGAGAACCGTTGGTCAATAGGAAGCGTTAGGTCAACTCGAAGCGTCAATCAACACGAAGCACTAGTTAACGCGAAGAGAAAGTTAACGCGGAACGTAAGCATCTCAATGCTTAGCGTTGTTAAACTTAAAGCGTAGCGTAAGCTTAAGCGAACCGTAAGTCAGTAAACGCGAAACGTTAGTCATTGTGAAACGTTTGTGCATGGGAAGCGTTAGGCGATGTTAGTCACGCGAAGTGGTGATTACTCAACTTGAAGCGATGGTTTGGCTGCGTTAGTTATTCAACGCGATCGTTTTTAAACGCTAAGCGTTAAAATAAGGCGACGTGAAGCGTAAAGCCATCAACGCGAATCAATAGCCGATGCTGCGTTAGAAAGTCGCGTAAGTAGCGATATATATCGATATGTATATATATATATATATATATATATATATATATATATATATATATATATATATATAGATATATATATATATATATATATATATATATATATATATATATATGTATATATATATATATATATATATATATATATATAAATATATATATATATATGTATATATATATTTTTTTTTTAGAGGAGGGGAAAATCTTTGAAAGACTTCCGGCCACGGGGAGTGTCGGATTCATACCGACTAAACCCCCCCCCCTTTCTCCATCTTCGTGTGGTAATAGGGCCCTCAGAAACCGAGTTAACATTACTTCTGAGGGATCCTTCACAGTGCCTGACTAATGTATATATGTATATATATATATATATATATATATATATATATATGTATATATATATATATATATATATATATATATATATATATATTTATATATATATATATACATTAGTATGTATATATATATATATATATATATATATATATATATATATGTATATATATATATATATATATATATATATATATATATATATATATATATGTATATATATATACATGTATAAAAATTGTATAGATGATTTTTGATAGGACAGATGGACCTTTGAATAAACTTTTTGCAAAATTTTGACATTTGTACCTACTATTTTGACCTATTACCTGAGACCAACTATTTTTTTGAAAAAGAAAATCACTTAAACCTTGACCTTACACATATACCTGGTTAACAAAACTAAAATAAACATAAAAACAATACTATTTGATGTATATTATGATTGCACATGTGCCCGTCATCGATCGACTCATTTTCAACTTTAAGCACAAATTTTGAGAAAACGGTTGACTTTATGAAAAAAGTTTTCAAACAAAAGTTGTTTATTTTAAAGAGAAGAAGATTTTTTGTTAACAAATTTTTTTTCGATCTCCTACAGTTTCGAACACATAATTTTTCCCCCCTGGCCAGGGGAAACACGTTCCGATTTTGCCCATTAACGAACTTGACCTTACTTTTTTGGTCTAGAACACACACAAAAATTTTCAGCTCGTTATCTCTTTTCGTTCTTCAGTTATCGTGTTCACAGACGGACGGACAGACGAATAAGGCCGAATTAGGCCATTTTATGAATACCTTTGTGAAGCATTTTTATCAAGGATTAATATTTTCAAGCGTTACAAAGACGGGACTTAATATAATATACCTTGTATATTTACATATACAGGATATAAAAATAGTATGTGTAGTTGTTATGTATACCTACGGGTCCATGGAGACCATGCCTTCATTCGCCTGTCATTTGTATTTCTCATTTTTTTCAACTTTGAGGACTAATTTTGATAAAACTATTGAGTTTATGAAAAAAGTTTTCAAACAAAAGTTGTTTGTTTCAAAGAGAAGAAGATTTTTTGTTAACAAATTTTTTTTCTATCTCCTACGGTTTCAAAGATATAATTTTTCCCCCCTAGCGGGGGGAAACACGTTCCGATTTTGCCCAATAACGAACTTGACCTTACTTTTTTGGTCAAGAATACACAAAAAAATTTTCAGCTCGATATCTCTTTTCGTTTTTGAGTAATCGGCTTCACAAACGGACAGACGGACAGACGGACAGACGGACGGACGGACATGTGAAAAAGGCCGAATTAGACCATTTTATGAATACCTATGTGAAGCATTTTTGTCAAGGATTAATATTTTCAAGCGTTACAAAGTCGGGACTAAACTTAATATACCTTGTATATTTACAAATATACTGGGTATAATATACTGGGTATAACAATACTATTTGATGTACATTATGTTTGGCACATGTAACGGGCACATGTACCGTCTTCGATCGACTCATTTTCATCTTTAAACACAAATTCTGAAAAAACGGTTGATTTTATGAAAAAAGTTTTCAAACAAAAGTTGTTTATTTTAAAGAGAAGAAGAATTTTTGTACAAAAATTTTTTTTCTATCTCCTACGGTTTCAAAGATATAATTTTTCCCCCCTGGCGGGGGGAACCACGTTTCGATTTTGCCCATTATCGAACTTGACCTTACTTTTTTGGTCTAGAACACACACAAAAATTTTTAGCTCGTTATCTCTTTTCGTTTTTGAGTTATCGGCTTCACAGACGGACAGACGGACGGACGGACATGTGAAAATGGCCGAATTAGGCCATTTTATGAATTCCTTTGTGAAGCATTTTTGTCAACGATTAATATTTTCAAGCGTTACAAAGTCGGGACTAAACTTAATATACCTTGTATATTTACAAATATACTGGGTATAAAAATTCAAAATCATACAAATTGAATGTTTTTAAATAACATAAATAGATCACAAATAAATAATTTTGTAAAAACAAGATAGTTTTTGTAAAACAAATAAACAGAAGTAAGCTAGCTTACAGTAATGAATGTATTATAAAATTTGTGTATAGATTTTGAGTTCACACTGGCCGTGTTCGTTAAGTCGCTAGTTGAATATCAACCAAGCGGGGTGTGACAATGGGTCAAACCCAAGGAGAGGTATAATTGTTAATTAATTTTATAAATAGTCTGAACACTCCGACTACGTCCATGGGTGTTGATATACTAAAATATTCTAGAAGCCTCCATGCGAAAGTATATTGTCAACAAAAACAAAATATTTATTCAAAAAAAACAATCATATTCTAGAACGACCCATGGAGGGTATATAAACCGTGACCAGTGTCGATTCAAATCAGTTTTAAATCGATCATTGTGCGATTAGTATCAAAGTTTAATATCGACTATTAGTATCAAAGTTGAAATCAAGTATTGTTTGATTAGTATCAAAGTATATAATTGTTACCCAGTTCAGATCAAGTTAAAGTTGGAATTTGTACAAGTAATTTGATCAAGTAATTCAAAGTTTGACATTGTGTGAAAAAAATTAAAATAATTGTTGAAAAAGAAATTGGATAATCATTTTTTTTTTAAGCAATAAAATCAGGTTTTTTTTTGTTTCGTAAAAACTTGTGTTTAATTTAATTTTTTTTTTCTTTTCTTTAAACAAAAACGTGCGTGTTGTTCCAATTACAAAATATTTAGTAATATCTTTTACTAATATATTTTTTTTTGTTTTTGTCGAGTATCTGAATCATTGCAGGTTCGGGCAGCGCTTCTTTGAGGATAAAGAGAGCCAGGATACCGCGACAATATGTGAAATGTGTATATTGGGTTTTACCTTCCTTTCTGAAACAGAGGCCACATCCTCATCGTTTTTAACTTTTATGGATTTCAATTACATGACAAGGAATTATATGCTGACATGGAATTGGTAGGTTTTGTGACTCCATTTGACTTTGATAGATATTATTGTAGCAAGCTGTTAGCTGCGTTCTTGTCCATACGTAGTTTAGTCGAGTAACCATTCCATTAATTATAATTCCGTCGCCACCGTGACTCAAAACCGCAATCTTTCAGTTCTATGCAGAGTATGTTTGATCAACTGTCGTGTATGGTTAAGAACAAAGTTTTTGGCTATGCTTCTTACGATAGTTCCGGCCATACACAGACCATAGTAAGTCCGCAAATAATTTCATGTTCTTCAACCCACATCATAAATGTAATGTAATTGAAATTTGCCCCAATGACAGTTGTGCCATTTCTGTTGTGACAGTTGGGACACTCTTGAAGTTGCAGTTTTTAAACCGTTAAAAAAAATATTAGAACGGATTATCATACAAAATAACTCATATTAGTCGCAACAAATACTTTAAGAGGTGATGAAGAAATTATTCAAAGCGTTCATTTTAATTTTCTTCGTCGTTCAATCTTTGCACGTGTGTGAATGGTGGACACTTCGAACCATTATTATGATGCCTTTGTTGAGTGCTTCAGAAAAAACTTTGAGCAGATAGTCATAAAAGGATTACCGCCAATTGACGATGTTGATGGATTCATCACAGACTTAATCCATTGATGCGTCAGTTATCTCAGGTAATCCCTTGCTTAATACCCCAGTGTGTGTCATTGTGAGACACACACCACATTAGCAACGAGTAACATATTTTTGACGCCATATCTGGAGATAGTTAGGATTAGCTAATTCATACTGATGATGACTACTTTGTAGTCAAAATATGTATTTATAAAACAGAAATAATTTTTCTAGGAATTGGGGCAAAACTTGAAATTCAATTTCATGAATTGTGTATATCCAATGGTAGACACAAAGTAGAAACTAAATACTAATACAAAAGAGACAAATTTAAACTTATTGTGAGACACGCACCAAATTAAGGAGTAACCTTTTTTTTCTCAGAGATTAATTACGATTAAGTAATTCATATTGATGATCTCTGGTTTGTTTCTGAAATACGTATTTGTGAAATACAAATATTTGATCTTAGAATGGGGGCAAATTTTGAAATTTTATTACTTTAGTATATACCGGGAATTTAAACAATAAACACAGTGAGTAGTTATTTTCACTTCATTAGCGAATTTCCTCCAAAGGAAATGCAGCTATTGTTTTGCACCAATGTTGGAATTTCGTAAAAATTTCTTCAAATGTCCATCGATCCTACCTATTAAATGTTTAGCGATCACTATCGCTAAAATTTGTATATATATATATATATATATATATATATATATATATATATATATATATACATATATACATATATACTTTTTTTAATGTCTGTGGACTCTCTAGCGGGTATTTGAATCACTTTTGGTATTCTAAAGGTCAAGTTCGTTAATGGGTAAAATCGGACGAGGGGAACGGGAGTTTATAGGGAGGGGAAAACACAAAATTTGGTTATCTCCCTTAATATTTGAAAAATCGAAAAATTTATCAGGAGTTGAGTTTTAGGTACCAAGTTTTACTGTAATTTTGTTTCTTATCATTTTTCTGTTACACTAATATTTGCAGAAATATTTTCAATTAAAGATTGAAAGTTAAAATTCTAAATATCTTGGTTCACATTAGAGTTTGAGAAAATTGATCAGGTAATGAATTGTAGCAAACTTGATTTTCTACAACTTCACTACTTTTACGTTTTTCGACTATTCTAATACTAAGAGAGATATTTAATATTTTGTGTTTGTTTGATACGACTACATGAAATATATTTTATTGTAAAAAATTTTGATTGTCGTTTCCATAGTAACTATAAACTATAATCGTTATGCCGTTCTATTTTGGCTATTAATAAATTTAATTTTTGCCAAAACTAAAGTCATCTCAAATATTATATTTCATTTTGATCACACTAAAATTTTGACCGCTAGAGAGTGATTTATGTATTCTAAGGAAATTCGCTAAGTTGACGCAGCTCCTGCGTAACGAATTTTTTTGTAATATAATATTATTTAAAAGAGGCACCAGTAAAATAATACCAGATAGTATTATTTGTTTACAAATAAAACAACAACATAGTGGGTGTATATACTTCCGTTTAATATTGTTTGATATAACTTATGGAATCATTTTATCGGTGTTATAAATAAATACACTCAAAGGCACACAAAATACGAGTCAAATAATAATTCGATTCATTCAAAAAGCATACACAATTAATTAACTCTTAAGGTAATTCCAGAATAATATAGTACATAGCAGGAGAGGTGTCCAACTTTTGTATGCATAAGATTTACATTTTAAAAATGTGTCACGATCGACTTGTACTATTTGTTCGAAGTACATATGACAAAGGTGTTATCGTAAAAACTTTTTAACAAAACATAGAATCGACGAAAGAAGAAAGTAACTGCAAAGTAAAAAAAAATAAAAAAGAACCTTTTTAGTCTAACTAAGTCTTACACTAATGTAAATACCAACATAATTTTGAGTCGGCGCCAAACAAACAAAATATTATAAAATGTAATATTTTGTTAATATTTACTTTTAACCGAAAATCAGATTCAGCATTCGCCCAAAATTATTTAGGTATTTACATTAGTGTAAGTATTGGTTAGACTAAAAAGGTGATTTTTTATTTTTTGCTTTTCGGTTACTTTCTTCTTTCGTCGGGTCTATTTTTTTCGTACTGTCATTAGAACTACATAAGTATGCCATCTTTCAACAGAATCGGTTCACAGATGACAATTCAGTGGGTGAACAATCCATTTTTCCCTATTTTTCTACACTTAGGAGCGAAATTTTTTCTTCAAATTTTATGGTACCAATCCAATAAAACAGAAATTATTGAAATCGGACTACTCTGTAAAACTTTATGCGTGGTCATACATTTAAAAATATATATATATATATATATATATATATATATATATATATATACAGGTTGAATTGAGTACCTCCTTCTTCTCATTGGTAAAAAATGCACAGTATGGCTGATAATTTCGTTTTAGCATTTTACTTTCGCGATTTTTTTTTATCTGGATACTTTATCATGACGAATGATATAAGCTTTTTAGATTTGTTTTTTGCTAATCTATCAATACCTCAAGGGAGTGCACCTCGTACTAAAACTCCCTGTTTATCAAACTACGTCAAAAAACAACATAATTATTTACCAGGTTAGAATTAATTCAAATTAGCTACAGATAAACATTAATGGGAAGAGTTTGCATGCTTTTAACCAAGGAATCTTAATTAGGTGTATTTCCTGTCAAAGATAATAATAATGAGCCTTCAGTATGAAAATTAGTCAGGACAGAACTTAGTTTAGTTTTCGTTAACTTTAAGTATGAAAATACCGATTCACACAGGTATGTAGATCCGAAACAAGAATAAATATATTCCCTACGCTTGGTGCTATTGGGATACTTTTCTCGGTTGAAGTATTTCCAAAAAGCTTCTTCAAACTGTAAGATTAAATCAGCTTGTAAAATTATAAGTTTATTTTTTTATGGTTTTTGCTCCATATGAAATATGTTTGCAATTTTTTTGGCTAGGCGTTTCAATGTTTTTTAAATGGAAAATGTATAAATTCTACAATTTCTTTAGTTTTTCAAAATCTTGAAACCTTACCTCAATTTACTTTTTGGCAAGACGTCGCGAGCGCTACCCAAATGGGCAGCGCACGATCGACTTGTAGGCCACTCCTGGTATGTAGTATATAATTAGCTTGTTAGTACAGGACAAGGAAAATTTTTGTTGAAAAATATGGCCAATCAGTTCAATACTATAATACTCCAAAAACTGGGCGCCTGGCACCGTTAATTGATTATTTATTAATTATTTCACTAGGTTGAAACCAGAGTTGCAAGAAGTGTATTTTTTTGATAATTCATTTTTGATTTAATTATCAATTTTTGGAAAAATGTATTGCTTAAATTATTCAAATTATTAATTATCCTTGAAAAGTGCGTTAATTAAATTTTTTTATTTTTGAAAAATGAAATAAATTAATTGTTTTAATAATAAATTTTTTTTTAAATTCGCAAATTCCTTTTGATAAATTTTTCGATTTTTCAAATATTAAGGCAGATATGTCAAATTTTGTTTTTCCCCCTCCCTCTAATCTTTCTCGTCCGATTTTACCCATTAACGAACTTGATCTTTTGAATACTAAACGCGCCTCAAATACCAAATTTCATTACAATCGGAATAAAACTGTGACCACTAGAGTGTCCACAGACGCATAAACTTATGTGTACATATATATATATTTAAATATAAATATATATATATATATATATATATATATATATATATATATATATATATATATATATATATATAAATATATATATATATATATATATATATACATATATATATATATATAAATATATATTTATATATATATATATATATATATATATAAATATATATTTATATATATATATAAATATATATATATATATATAAATATATATATATATATATATATATATATATATATATTTAAATATAAATATATATATATATATATAAATATATATATATATATACATATATATAAATATATGTTATGGGTTCGAATCCCGACACCGGCAGTTTGTCAATTAAAAAAAAAATAATGGGGCGGTTTATTGACTAAACTGTCGGCGCATGGACAAAAAAGAAGTAACTGGCTTGGCTTGTGCAGGTTTTCTGCAGTTTCCTTTCACGAACTACAGATGAATATCGGCATAGTTCCTATCAAAGTCGGTTGACCAACGCAGACCAACCAATTCCTTGTCTGCATACGAATTCCTGATCCATCACTCACATCATCATAAAAATGTAAAGTAAAAAATTCATAAAGGTTGAAAAATAATGATGTGGGTGGCCCCTGTTATAGACCGTCATGTCTCAAAAATAGAGGTTAAACCCCATTATTTAAATATATATATATATGAAAAAATTTTGCGATATTGATTTTTAACATCTAGTAGGTAGGATCGAAGAATACATTTGAAGAAATTTTTACGAAATTCCAACATTGGAACAAAAACAATAGCTGCATTTCCTTTGGAGAAAATGCGCGAATAAATTGGATCCAATATAGTGAGAAAAATTTTCTAGGCTATTCAAAACTATTGTCTACTTAATTGTCTCACTTTCGTTGACATTTAGTATGTACTCGTATATCAGAAAACAACACTCTATGACTAAATAACAATATTAGAATATGATATAAGTACTCGTATGTATAGTTGACCTAAATTCGATGCCAACAATATTTAATATATTATTTATGAAAAGTGTGAGTTTCTAGCGAACAGATGTTTTGAAATTCATACTTAATTATTTTTCCATTATAAAAATTCGTTACGCAGAAGAACTTAACGACTTTCCTTAGAATATTTAAACAACTCTCTAGAGGCCACAATTAAAGTTTAATCAAATTGAAATGTCGTATCTGATATGATTTTAGTATTAGCAAGGCCAATTTTATTAATAAAATGGCTTAGGTCAAGGGAAAATGGGGGTCGGGAGGGGAGTATAAATAAATAAGAAAATATAAAATATCTTTCATAACAATCGAAAAATGTATAAGGAGTAAAGTTGTAGAAAATCCAGTTTGCTACAATTCATTACCTTATCATTTTCTTCAACTCTAATGTATACAGAGATATTTAGAATTTTAATTTTTGTCTTTAGTTTTAAATATTCCTATAAATATGTAACAGTAAAAATAATAAGAAACGAAATTATCGTAAAACTAAGTACCTACAACTTTACGTAGAAATTTTTCAATTTTGCGAATATTAAGGGAGATATACCAAATTTTTTGTTACACCCACGCTCCAAAAAGTGGCTCAAATTTTAAACTTTATTCCAATCGGAATAAAAGTCTGACCGCTAGAGAGTCCACAGAAACATAAACGTATAATATATATATATATATATATATATATATATATATATATATATATATATATATATATATATATATATATATATATATATATATATATGTATATATAAATATATATATATATATAAAGGTATATACCGTCTGCTTTGAAATGCTTTGTTAATAGAGAATCAATGAATGTTAAATATTATTTACTATAGTAACTACACAATGCTTCATAAAGAAATAAAAATAGTGGGGGTACTCTGTAGTGTGTGCGTGCAAACGTAATGAATAATAATATTATAAATTAAGTGGGCATCACTAAATCCCACTCTTGAATGACATCAATCAAACATCATACCACAAGTAAGTAGAATAACTATAATAAATAAGTATGTGTATGTATGTATGTATGGTTTTATAGTAAATATTTTATTTATTTATTTAACATTGATTCCCTAGTAGAAATGCTTTTGAAAACAGACTGTATACACAAGTCCACATAATCCATTTCCAGAACCTATAGCTCAAAATTTATGAGGCTTATGTATGCCCGTGAAAACTTCTGATCTGGATCTTGGCCATATACTACAACATATCCTAGATCTAATTTCTTGAGGATTCGGCGGGGTTCTTTCACTATCTTGATTTTTCTTTCTGTGTTAATTTTGTTCATATTTCAATCTTATAATCTCTTTAAAAAACAAAGATATTTTTATAATTTGCCAGCCGCCTTTAAATTTGGCCGGCTGCGTGCTGCACAGGCAACGAACGCTGGCCAGGCACGGCCCTGTATGTCAGTTTTCTTTCAATTATAGTTGTCATAAAATAATATTACAGAATTCATACTGTGTCTATGTAAAAATAAAAAATACAAAACCTCTGGTTTAATAATCCTTTTTTTTCTTCAAAATTTCGATTTAATGAGTTACAATTAGAATCACCTCATATATAGAGGCTACAATTCCTCATGTATAACTAATTGATCAATAAACAACACCTAAAACTAAATACAAAAATTACACCTTTTATAATTATCTATAACAATTTGTAATTTTAATTGTGAATAATATATGCGCATAAAAGTGAAATCATTGACTTACTAAGCAATTAACAGACTTAATTGCTGAAGTACCCGATAAGAGTAATTACAGATGTTTGAACTGAAATTTCAATCAATTCGTATATGTTTATGAAAATACGTTTCAAATTGTTTATTTAAAAAAATTATTTTTTGTCTTTACATTTTTAATGCCTTGCGGTTTTAAAAGCTCTAAAACTGTGCACTCCATACGCTGAGTGAGAGTAAGCAAGAGAAGTATGTTTTGAAAGACGAGACGATGTTTTAATACAGGGTTCCTACCAATTATTGCCCAATAATTTATTCAATCAATTTAGGAACAGTTTTCATTTCTCCATTATTAAAATCACTACTTTTATTTTTTTTGAAAAATAGAAATTATGCGAAAAATATTTTTCACTAGCACGAATAGTACTTTTCACTTTTTTAATTCAAAGTAGAGTAACTCGAAGAAACTCAGTCAGGTTGAGTAAGCTAATATAAAATTCCCACTTTATGTAAAATTTAACCATTGAGAAATCAGTAACAAATTATCCCCCCCCCCCCCCCAGCCTTATCATTGGCATGTTTATTGTATCCAGTGTCATCAAATTCCGATGACACTATACCCCCTACGAAGAAAAATAATTAAATCAGGTTTTAAATTGTTAAATTGTTTATTAGTTCTCCGATGTGTAATACTTGTAATAATTTAGGAAAATTATTCCGAATTTCTAAAATCTAACCCATCAAAAAAATTTACAGCTATCTCTAAGTCTAAACTATTTTTCAATTCTATTTAAATTCTTAGCAAAAATTTATCCTTCAAGCGGTAAACGTAAAGGATCAAAAGATTTATATAACATTTATATTTTATTCATACACAAATATATTAAAAAGATACATTTTATGCCCCAAATTACCAGCCCAGAATTCCAGAGTATGTATTCAATTAATTGTATGTATTGTATACTTTGTATAATAGTGACCATAAAAAAGAGTTGGTATTATTATATTTTTTTCAGAAAATGTTTTAATTAAAAAAAGGAAAAAATAATAATTGGTAGCACCCTGTATTTACTCAATCTCTCTTCCTCCCTCTCGCTCAAAGCCGAATCAAGTCAAACTGTGCCCAATTATGCTCTAAAATACGCACACAATTACATAGAGTAAAAATGTATACTAAAAAATTATTCCTGACAGAAATATGAACAACATTTTCATCAAGAATTTTTTGGTAAACGAAATATATTCAGCTCAATAATTTATATAATTTTGTTCAAATTCAATTTTAATAGTAAATAAATAAACAACATTATGAATTACTATGCGGAGTCAGTCAGTACACATGCAATGAGAGTCATCTCATATGCGTATGGTAGTTTGTTTATCATTTAATAGTGTGTACTGACTCATTTATTGTGTGTACTGTGTGTACTGACTCATTTAAGAGTGTGTACTCATTACATGTGTGCTGACTGACTCCGCACAGTAACCAGACGGCCTGCAAGTCATAAATGATATTTAACATTGATTCTCTATTGGAAAAGCATTCCAACACAGTCTGTATATTCTACTTTAATGTTAAATTCAACGATACATGCGAAGCTACGTACATAGAGGTCGTGTGAGTGTTTCACGCTCGGCATTTTTAATATATTTCAATTTTTTACACATTTAAATTAAAATAACGTTGACATATAAATTATAAAAAATAAAATTTTTACATGTAATATATTTATGATAAGAAAATATTTAATGATACTAAAAGTAGATAAATAAACATACACTGGTTGATTTGTGGTGATTAACCACGAAAAAAATTTCATATCTCAAAATTTTATACAAAAATTAATATTAAATTTATTCTTTAAATTTAAATTAATTATTTTAAAAACACTAAATTCAATTAGGGAACGTACCCATACTACATGACCTGTTTTATAAGATTTTTTTGAAAAAATCTAAGCTACGCTTCCGTGACTGAGCGTAGTATTTTATGACCTCCCTCCCCTGCCCCCTAAACAGGTCACGTAGTATGGGTATATCCCCTTATGTAGTTTCAAAAAGTTAAACTGCTGCTTGATGATATTTTATAGATAACCGGACAATCACATGCTCGAGTAAATCATGTTAGTGCCCCCAGTTACAATTCCAAAGCTAGAAAACTTTGTACATAAAGCCAACTGACATGCAAATAGTATGGTTAATATACCATCCGATCTAGAGAAAATTACGTCAAAATGATATTTGCTAAGTGTAGCATCAGGGCCTCAAGCATTCTAATTTTCGATCTATTAAACATATTTCTGCTTAAATATTAACCTGCGATCCTGTAAAATAATAACATAACTGGCGACACTACATATTTTTACTACACTACTGATGTATTTTATGATTTTAAGTACAGATTAGACGCAGAACATGGTTGCAGCAACATTGAACTCCGCCTATAAAATATTTTCAGTACAGACTTTGCAACCAAAGTTTGGGAACATAAAATTTAATTTAATTATTTTATGACGCTAGTCATAAAAATTCAATCATTTCTCATCTTGTCTCTATCTATCTCATTTAATTTGTATGGTTTATTTATATGTATGTATTTCTAGTAAAAACTAGTGTTGGGATAATATCTATATTCCAACAATATAGATATAAAATACAATATAAAAATAATAAAATATATACAGTGTGTCTACTTAAGTTGGCTCCATATGGAAAACTTTTTTATTAATTATAAGGTTTACGAAAAAAAAGTTATTCTTTATAAAAATCTCTGCATTTAAAAATATTAATATTCAGCTATTCATTTTTGACATCAAATGTATAGGGTGTCTAAAAATTGAAAAAGTTCGATAGAAATGTTTTGACCACTTCAATTTTAAATTAAATTTTGTATATTTTTGTTCTAAACGTAGACCATATAGAACAGATTATATGGGAAAATGTTCAAGAAATCACTCCCGAGATATGTAGGAGTGGATTTAAAGAATTTTGTAAAAGAACAATTACATGTATGGAACGCGAAGGTGGATACGTTGAGGCAAAAACGAACTGAAGATAACTGTTGTTACTTACGTCAACAGTAAAAATTGTATTTGTAATGTAATGTATGAAAAATAAAAGTTCTGTATTCATTATTTTGTTCATTAAATGTTTCAAATCAGCAAATAAATATTTGAAGTATGATGACTGGTTAATTAGAATAACAGATAACGTGTTTTATAAGCAGGATTTGCAAAATTTAATTTAAAATTGAAGTGGAAAAAAAATTCCTATCGAACTTTTTTAATTTCTGCACACCCTGTACATTCGATGTCAAAAGTAAATAGCTACATGTTAATATTTTCGAAAGCAGAAATTTTTATAAAGAATAACTTTTTTTCGTAAACCATATAATATATAAGTTTTCCATATGGAGCCAACTTAAGTAGACACACTATATATATTATATATAATGTAAATTGTAACCAATATAGGTAATAAAACATAATAAAATATTAGGAAAGCATAACATTTCAGATAATATGGAAATTTGTATATGGACCTTTAACTCCTCCTACAAAATATCAAATAATTTTTATTTTTACAGCAACCGTTCAAGGTCAGGTTTTTGTTGCTGCAACCACTATACATACACAGCAACATGCTAGGTTGCTGTTCAATGTGGCACGTTTGTAGGTCCTATTAGAACGCACTTAAAATCGCAACCGGAAGTAACGTCATATTTTAGCATGTGGGAAAGTATGCTAATTTTAAAGGAGGTACTTTTTAGGTCTGAGATAGTACTACTTACTCACACAAAACTCTCCATGTATCTTACCCATAGGATATATATACGACTCTTGGACTATAATTATTATACTCATATAATACTCATACTTTTTATCGAATTTTCACCAAAGGAAATGCAGCTATTATTTTTGTACCAATTTATACATGTTTATATATATATATATATATATATATGTATATATATATATATATATATATATATATATATATATATATATATATATATATGTATATATGTATATATATAAATATACATATATATATATATATATATAAGTTTATGTGTCTGTGGACTCTCTAGCGGTCACAGTTTTATTCTGATTTGAATGAAATTTGGTATTTGAGATACTTTTTGTATTAACGTCAAGTTCGTTAATTGGTCAAATGGGACAAGGGTGTAGGAGGGTTTAGAGGGAGGGGGAAACACAAATTTGACAAATCTTCCTTAATATTCGAAAAATTTATAAGTAGTAAACTTATAGGTACTAAGTTTTACTGTACTTTTGTTATTTTATTTAATGCCTTCTATTAATTTTGATGCTACTAGATTTTTCCAATGATTTTCTACATATAAATTATAAAATGAATCATTAAGTTATAACAAGATAATATTTTTTTTAAATTGTCAAACATTTTAAATTGGTTACAATTACTGGATATAAATGCAGTAAATTCATTTTCAAAAGTAATAAAGTAGTAGTTTTCAAACTTTACTTTTATCCACTGAAAAATATAAGCACTGCTTTTTTACTCTTTTTTACCTATTATGAATACGTTTTTATCTGTATTGACTCAGGGCAAAGGGTATTCAACAAAGATTAATAAATTTTATTTTTATTAATGATTTTGTCATCGATACTAATTAGACAATAATTATTAAAATAAAATTAAAAATTTTTTATTCTGCCTTATTGCGTTTTACCTTTGAAAAGATAATACATATAAATAATAACAAATGAAAATAACACAAATAACTGAATTAATTGCTTAAATACCCGGTATATACTTAATTTATGAAAAAAAGTTTCAAACAAAAGTTTTTTTTTAAATTTTATCATTATATTTTTGTTCTATCTCTTACGATTTCAAAGATGGACAGTTTTGACCATTTTACCCAAACATGGTCTGATTTTGCACATTCACGAACTCGGCCCTACTGTTTAGCTCTAGAACATACATTCAAAATTTCTGCTCGGTATCTCTTTTCGTTTTTGAGTTGTTGTGTTGATGGACGGACAGACAGACAGGCAGATAAACATGCGGAAATGGGCTGCGGAAATACGTTTTGATTAATTGACAAATCGAATCTAAAACTACTGAAATTAGATACGTACGAAAGTATCCACATACACAAGTTGAGAAAACAGATAATGAATTTAATGAAATTAAATCATTTTCAAAAATATCTAATACCTGAATATCAAGGTTTGATTGGATACCCTCACTTTAGTGACAAAACAAACGCCGCATAGTCACCAAAGGATACCATCAATAAATAGGTGGGGCTCTTCACACACGTAATCTGTTTGTCAGTCAACTCAAATAATCCTCAGGTCAGATTATACCCTCCGTCAAATCGTATAAATTTATACTATAAAAGACAGAACTTTTTGAATATCATTGTGAGACACGCACCAAATTAGCAACAAGCAACATATCTCTGAATCCATATCCCAGAGATAGTTACGATTAGCTAATTCATACTGATGATGACTACATTGTAGTCGAAATACGTATTTATAAAATACAAATAAATGTTCTAGGAATTGGGGCAAAATTTTAAATTTAAAAGATAGTATATATGTACACTCCCGTTCATAAAAATTGAATAGGTTGAAGAGTATTACTGTTTGTAATATTATACATATATTTAGTAATAAATACTATTAGAATGTGTTTTATTGGATCAACTTATATGATCTGGGTTGTATGTATGTCTTTATATACTCGAGATATTTACAATTTAAAGTGGCAATCACATGTTAAAAATCAATCATTTCATGGTCTACTATTATCGAATTTGAAAGGCTCCACTCCCAACTATAAAGTTTAATTTTAATCCAATCAAATAAGGATGCAATCTCGGAATAAAAGGTAATAAGTTGAAAATTTGCATACACCCTTCTTTTGGCATTCTGACAACACTGACTCAAAAGTCAAATACAATCACGTGACCGCGTCTTAAGTTATTCAAGGCGAAATATAATAGGTTTTTTGCAAATATATCAAACCTTTTTCGAAAAAATTATGAATGTTAGAATAAAAGTTTTTCAATATGAAAATACAAACAGCTTTAATTATAAATAATTTTTTGAAAACCGAAGAGATTCGGCACAAATCAGCTGGAAAATTTTGAAAAAAACAACGTCATTTTGCTGTTAATTGTACAAGTCAGGAGACTTTTCGAGCAATTGTAAAATTTGTAGTTTACCTTTTCGTAAACAGCGCACATGTTTTGTCACATCCAATGATGACGTGACTTCCATAAGCATTTCAATAAAAAATCATTATCTACACGATATCTCAAAAACGGTTAGTGATTAAGAAAAAAGACCAAGACAGAAATTATGGAGAATTGTATGCTCTACAAGTTTCTTAATAACTTTAAGGTTGCTGTGAAGAAAATCAATTTAATGACAGGTTCTTCAAAATTTTATAGGTTATTATTTCAATAATAAAGAATACTCTGTTAAAAGTTGAAGTTTTTGAAATGTTTTTAGTTTCTGAGTAAAAAAATGATAAAGTTACGTTTTTTAAGAGATTTTAACAAAGGTTAAATGGACTCGTCGGTAAAAATATGAATATAGATGTTTATATCTCGACTATATGCCAGTGTTATGAAAAACTGTCATAATATTTATCAAAGTATTATAAATACTTGGACCAAATTTCAAATTAATCTTGTTTTATGTTTCTGAGATAATTAAATTTGTAGATCGAAAAATGTTCTAAATCTAGTTTCATTTTTAGTTCTATTTATTTTTAGTTCTATTTATTTTTATCTAGTTTTATATTTATCTACTTTTATTTTTAGTTATATTTATTTTTATCTAGTTTTATATTTATCTACTTTTATTTTTAGTTATATTTATTTTTATCTAGTTTTAACTAGTTTTATCTAGTTTTATTTAGTTTTATCTAGTTTTATCACCCTGCAACTTTTTTGAAATACATAAAAACATATTTTTAATTAATAAAACTCTTCGAAAAATATGAAATTTAGGATTTAAGTTTCAAACAATATGTTTTTTACAAAAATTAAATTATTCGAAACGATTTAATTACAAAATTTTTAATTATTTAAAGTTGGCAATGGATGAGATTTCAATGCATTTAGTATAGGACAAACTTACCTCCCCTACTTTCTCTCACCAGTTTCACAACAACCTTAAACATGATACATAATAAACGAGATTCTTGCAAAAAAAGTTATCGACCTTTTCCCCTTGAATATCTTAAGACGTTGGACACATGGTTATATAAGACTTTTGAGCCAGTTTTAGAATGTCAGAATAGAGGTCTATGCAAATATTCAACTGATTAACTTTCATTCCGAGGTTGGGTTGACTTTTTCTCTTACTTGTTTCAAAGTCTATTTATATTAAAAAGGTACCGATAGACATTTTCAAATGTTGACAAAAAAAACTTTTTTACATAGTAGAGACTATAAATAGTTTTGAAATTTGATATAAAATACCAATAATATCCGTTTTTGATAAATATAATTAAAAACTCGGATAGAACAGTAGTAAACTTTTAGATCGTGCACCTAATAAAAAATTCGTTGTATATATATATATATATATATATATATATATATATATATATATATATATATATATATATATATATATATATATATATATATGTATATATATATATAATATATATATATAAATATATACATATATATGTATATATATGTATATGTATATATATGTATATATATACATATATATTTTATATGTTTATATATATATATATATATATATATATATATATATTATATATATATATATTGGTTGAGTCAAAAGTCATGGAGTTTTTTGAAAGTGTAGATAGGAGATGAAATTCTAAGATGAAAAGTCCTTGGAAATTTTTGCACCTGACCTACCTTTAATTAGATATTGGTTCAATAAAGTAACCAATTAGAGAAGTGCGTTAACGGAATAAAAAATGATAGGGAATAACGCATCTGCATCAAAGATACGTGAGGGGAGTGAGCTCTCAATTCAAATTGATCAAATCAATTGCAATTTAGACTAATTTTCAGCTTTTCGTTAAGTGAATTGAAGGTTTTCAAATGGGAAGTTTTTGAATTCAGTCCGATTATCGAAAGCTGAGTTTTTATAAGATCTAGAATTTTTGAGGTCCTAAAAAACTATCCTGACTATCTGTAAGATAATCCCAAAAATATTTTTTTAAAGAAATTTTACATTACTGTACCTACCGATCGATTCCAAAATCTAATCAGCTCTTAACTTAAAAAAAAACAACGTTAAATATCGCTGTGCAATTTCATGATAAGAAATTTTATAAAAAACTGAATAATTCAGTTAATTAGATTTTTCGGAAAAAAAAGGTAAATTTTTTCCCCAAAATTCTACTATAAACACTGTACCGGATTTGAAACACATAAGGTTGACTCGCTCTACGTTAGTGGTGGGGAGAGCCCGCTCCCCTCACGTATCTCTGCTGCCGCTGCGTTAATTCCCCACAATTTCTTTTTCCGTTAACGCGTTTCTCTAATTGGATAGTTTATTTAATTAATATCTAATGAATCGTGGTGAAAAAATGTCCAAGGACTTTTCTTCTTAGAATTTCATCCCCTATCCACCCTTTAAATAAACTCCATGACTTTTGACTCACCTGTATATAGACATATGTATATATATATATACAGGGTGAGTCGGGAGTAACGGCCCAAACTTCAGGAGTGTATTATACACAAAAAAATTCATTTTCATTTGTGTTTTTTCATAAACGTTCAATAACTGCCACAGAATATTGACAAATTATCAATTGTTTGGAAGCCTCGAATAAAGCATACTGATAAAATAACCAATGTTAACAACCAAGTGTTTTCAATAACCCATTATATTATATATAAATCGTATATATATATATATATATATATATATATATATATATATATAAATATATATATATATATATGTATATATATATAAATCGTATATATTATATATATATATATATATATATATATATATATATATATATATATATATGTATATATATATATATACACGATTTATATATAATATAATGGGTTATTGAAAACACTTGGTTATTAACATTGGTTATTTTATCAGTATGCTTTGTTATTTGTTGGGAAACATAAAAGTTTGGATTTCCCTCCTAATATTAAAAAAATGTAAAAATGTATATTAAGTAAAATTGTAGTTGATAAATTTTACTACAATTCATTACTTGACCCTTTTTTCTGATATTTACAACCCTAATATTTACAAAGTTGGTCACACAAAGCGTATAACATTTTAATCAAAGAGAGAAAATTAAAGAAATTTCCATTTGTTGAAGTTTCCTAAGAAATTCCTCTGCGTAATGAATTTGTTTGGTCATTATACAAAAGCAATAATTCAAGAAAAATTTGAAATGTATTTGAGCAAAACTACTTACCTTATAAAACAGATAATTATTGAAAAGGGTAATCACAAAATTTTATTATAATAATCACATAATATCTCTAATATTTACAATAATACTTAAACAATGATAATTCCGATAGTTTATAATTATTAATTTAAAAATATAAATAGATTATTGTTGTAACAACTTTTGTTAAAATATATTTTCACAAATTAAAATTATTTACATTGAATAAACTTTATTTAGTAATTATAAAATAAAATAATCCGATTTTGAATTATGTTTAGTAAATGAGTTGATTAATAAATATATATTTTGTTTTGTTTTGTAAATAAAGATGTAATTTTCGGTGGTGGTAGACACGCCGCTAAATAAAAGGGCGAGCTAGCAGCACAACTATTTATTAAACAACCAACAACCACAACAACTGATTAATGATGAAAATAACCGTTTGCAGGCACCAGGAACGATAACACTGGTAATCATATTCTATTTTATTTTATACAACACACATCAACACCATATTATATATTATCACCATTCACCATTACCCGGAGAATGTTGAATGTTTTCCACATATAACAGATAATTAGATACATAGATAATACAATGCAACACTCTAGTATATAATAACAATCTAGTATTATTCTAGAAAATATACACACTCGAGTGACTGGAACAGCGACTCCGGCTATTGATGTTTGATGAGATTACGCAAGTTTTCGTTTTTGTTTATTCTTCTTAGCAACGTTTCTTCTTAACCACTTACGCCTGCGCTTGTATACGCGAAGTTTTCGAATAAGATTGCCTTTAATCCTTACGCGTCCAAGTAGCCGAGCGGTCTAAAGCGTTATGCCTGCACAGTATACATACTTGGAAACTGGGTGGGTATGGGTTCGAATCCCGACATCGGAGGTTTGTCAATTAAAAAAAAAAGGGGCGGTTAATTGACTAAACTGTCGGCGTATGGACAAGAACGAAGTAACCGGCTTTGCTTGAGACGGTTTTCTGCAGTTTTCTTCAGGAACTTCCGATGAATATCGGCAAAGTTCCTATCAGAGTCGGCTAAAGCCGCATATCCTACCAATTTCTAGTCTACTCACAAATTCCTTCCACTCCACTCACATCCTCACATCCTTAGGCATAAAAATAGACCTTATGGTCGAAGTGTAGCCCGTCCAGGGCAGCCTCTACCATCTATCTAGCTGATCCTTACGAAATCTCTTAGTTTCAATTGGGTTGAAACTCATGCTTATGTATTAAGTTTTCATACAGACAAAATTAGAGATGTTTTGAAGTTTATGGTTGAATAATCAAAAGTTATCAAAGGCACGAAGCTCAACTATACGGATACTGCATTGATCAGAATCCCACAAAATTTTGGACGTCAAAAATTATATGTGTGATACATCGTGAAATCTAGCACGTGATGTCATCCATAATGTTACAAGTTCAAACATACAGTTTCTCAATTTTTATAGAAAAACATTCGTCACGTAGTTCGTAGTGAATTTTTTCAGAAAAAATGATCATAATCATATTTAAGCTACCATGGCGACACTTCTTATATATTAATTATAAGTTATAAAACTTTGAAGTTTTAGTATTAGAGTTACAAGAAATACGATAAAGGAAAAATAAGATAAATTGTAGTCATATGTATTCTCTACAACTTTACATCATAATTTTTTCTATTTAAGGACGTTCAGCACTGTGTTATGCAATCAGTGCAACAACCCGGTTTGATTTTATTATAGCACCAATACATAAACACACATACAAAAACATGGACAAAAACACTGTTCACATATACAAAATAATGTTATGTTAAAGAAAAGGAATAATTTTAAACTTTTTTATTTCGAAAACAAACGGTAACACACGATTTTTTTTTTTAAATTTATATAATAAATATTTAGCTTTACTCTCCTTTTTTTTTTAAATTCTGTTGAGTATTTTTTCTAATACAAAAGATAACAGTTGGGCGGACATGAATTTTCACATGCTTCTAATGAGAGAAAGTGACAGAGAATGATAACTTTGATATTAATTATCTCGCTTTCTAAACGGTCAAACATTCTGAAAAATCGGGATTTATTAGAAAACGTTATTTTTAGCCTGTGAACAAAAAATGAGCAAAATCTGTCGAAAAGTGATGGTATGCTGGAACATCCTTCACTAATATTATAAGACATATTTCACAAACGAACCCCCTTCCTCCTTAACCGATTTTGCCCATTAACAAACTTGACCTTTCAAATACCAAAATCACGCAGTATACCAAACTTGGTCACTAGCTACACGTTAGAAAGCCAGTAAGAGTGACTTTTCGACCAAAACCGGGGAAGGTCAATCACTACATGGGAAAGGATTAATGACCAATTAGTATGTCATCGTATCTACTAAAGACAACGAAATGAATAACCAGTGGATAGCCATTTCTAATAATGAATCCTGTCCATTTAACTCAAGAGGCACTGTCGAAATTCCCTTCATGCTAACAAACACGCGTATCTGGTGGGAAAATACTGTGAATCAGCCCCCCACAATTTAATATATAAGATTCAGGAGGGATAAGTAAGGAAACATACCACCTTGTGCGTGTTTCTTGACATTGAGAGGAGAGGGCCTTTCATAATGCCTCTTAAATTTCCATGATTAACTCTGCAGGTCAGCACGGAGTAGAAGATGAGAGATACCTTTTGCAGGTAGATATTCGCTATGCGGGTAGGTGGCAGAATACAAAATTGTCTTCTTGGCGAGTTTGTCACTGTGAGAGCCACAAAAGAGTCTAACAGTGAACAGCTTACTGGCGAAACTCAACCAAGGAGGATACTACACACAGGGACCCTGTGAAGGCACTATCTACACAGGAATGGTGTATCAACGAGGGATTAAAAATAAATCCTGGTAAAACTACCCTAACTTCATTCACAAGTAAAAGGAAGGTGGATAAAATCAAACCACCCACTCTCTTCGGTGAAAGACTACAAATCTCGACATAACAAATAAGAGCAAATCTTCACTCGTGCATGTGGAAAACCCAAAATGATCCACTAGCTATCACAACAGCGGCGAGCACAAAATTGTCCAGGACTTCAAAAACTGGCCTGTTTGCATTACTGGAAGACTTTCTCGTTTTTCCTTGTTAATGTTTAAAATAATATTAAAAATTTTTCTACTTTTTTCGTAGCCTTTCTTAAATTATCACGGACTTTTATTTTTCAAAATTTTTGACTCACAAGATATTTTGTTAATTAAACAGTATCAGTATTGGTACTTCCTTAGTACTTAATCAAGTCAATTTTTTGACATACCTATGAAAATGCTAAAATTCAAATTCTTTAGCGAAAGAATATACAGATCTTTTAAATTATTGATTTCTGATATTCCCTATGCAAACCTTTCGGTTTCAATTTCTGCTAGTTTCGGCACATATTTCGAGTTTCCATTTTGACAAAATGGAAACCCGACTTCAAAAATCAAATATTCTATAACAAAAAATGCACTAAAAAGTAAAAAAATAATTGCATTTTCTTGTGCCAATTTTAGTTCACCTAAGCAAAAATTTTTAAATATATTAGTCCAATTATTGTTATTTTTGGAGTCGGTGTCAGCATAGAGAAATTCACATAACTTTTGGACACCGCCTCCAAAAATAACAATAATTGTACACATATATTTTAAAATTTTTGCTTAGGTGAACTAAAATTGGCAAAAGAATATGCAATTATTTTTTTACTTTTTAGTGCATTTTTTGTTATAGAATATTTTATTTTTGATTTCGGGTTTCCATTTTGTCAAGCACATGCATTTTGTTTTTTTTTTGTAAAAATTTTTTTTTGGGGTCGGTTTTTTTTGTAAAAAATTTTGAGTCGGTTTTTAAAAAAATTTTCTTATTTTCCCATTATAAATGAGTATACCATTTCAAAAAAAAAAAAATTTCGTAGAAATCGGTTATCACATATAAAATGAGGATTTTCCTCGATTTCCCGGGGATCCCCTCATCAGAATGCGATTTGGTGTCAATGGGACCAATGGGAAACCAAACCCTTTAAAATAATAAAACAAAATTCAAAATCGGTTCATAAATGACGTAGTGCTGAGGTGACACAAAAAAAAAAACAAAAAAAAACAGACGAATTGAGAACCATCCTCCGTTTTGAAGTCGGGTTAAAAATATGGGTTTTTCCATAAGAGCAATGCATTAAAACTCGAACTTTAACATTAAATAATTAATTCAAGACCCCCACAACTCCCCTCCTCTGAAACTTTTATAGTTGATTTACATACACTTCAAATACATGTAAACAAAAAATCAAGCCTTAATCTTTTGGCAGCTTCAGTGCTCGTGCATCCTTAAAACAAAGTTTATTGTTGATTAAATGTATATTATACATGTGATAATGTTTGATTAGTTGTTTACGTACAATGGGAAACAAAAGCAGTGCTCATTATTACAAGCTTTTATTTAACTTGCAATGTATGTATGTATGTTCTGGTCAAATATTGCAAGCTGACTTAGAACCACTTCCTCTTATCCTACGGAGTTGAATTTTTACATGTTGGTTTAGTTTCGATGACAATGCATTTTTATGGTAAGCATGACAAGAATCGACAAGGGGAAAGGGGGGTTTACAAGGAGGGGAAACACAAAATTTGGTATATCACTCATAATATTGAAAAAATCGAAAAACACACAAGAAGTAAAGTTGTAGAAAATTAGTTTTACTATAATTAAATATCTTATCATTTTTTCTGTTTCTCTAATATTTACAGAGATATTGACGGTTTAAGATTGAATGTTTAAATCCTTTATATTTCTGTACACATTCGAGTTTTGTAGAAAAAAATGATGAGGCAATGAATTGTAACAAATGTAATTTTCTACAACTTAACACCTTACACATTTCTAAATTTTCCTAATATTTAGTGGGATATTTTATATTGTGTGTTTCTTCTTTCTCCAAGCACCATGATAGTAGAGTTTATAGATTCAATAGATATGTCATCAACAAAATCGTAATAAAAAAATGACATTTCCAACTGTCAAAATGTAGAGAAAAATAATTAATTTTCTATGCTGTATTCGATATATACTTTCTTCTTTGGTAAGAACTGGATTCTTTCCATTACTCGTGGGAATAATAATGAAGAATGAAACTATAACACAAAAAATAATTTTTTAGAATTATTCATAGCCATTCAGTAATATTCAAAGAATATATCTGAAGAATATATTGATGGCTGGCAATAAAAAACAAAGAGTTTATCGTAGAAGTATTTAAAAATAGGAGAGCATACCTAATTTTTGGACTTATCTTAAGAAATATTCAAAAAAAAGTAATTTTATCCGTATTCGAAATGAAATGAACAGGTTAAGAAACATTTAGATACAAAAACACAGCGAGAACTAAAATAGATTAATGTAAAAAAAACAATTTTAAAAACAAGCTTTTATTTAAATGCACTAAAAAGAAGAAAATAAACTTTAAATTGAATCAACCTCATTAATTTATTACATTACAAAATTTATATGATATTAAAGCTTGTCGCGAGATTTACTTGTGTTTAAAAACAAAAAGGTAAATACATCCACCCAAGTAAATCTCACGACAAGCTTTAATTTAACGTGCTCCAGCATTATTTTTAAAGAAATAAGGACCGAAGATATCGCCAGCATGCAACCCACACCACACAGTGACTTTTTCTGGACGAAATGGTATTTCCAATATCTCTTCTGGATTTGTCTTACTTCAAAATCAATAATTTTGTTTGTTAACAAAACCATTCAGCCAAAAATGAGCTACATCACTAAACACAATTTTTCTACAAAAATTACACGAATTGACGACTGATTTTCAAAGTAAATAAACTTCAAAGCGTTGTTGAGGCGTGAGTCTTTCCATGCATTTCATCATGCATTTCAATATACAAACTATATTAAATTAAAAAAAAATTTTAGTAAAATTATTCCTATTTTAATAAATTTCTCCCTATCGGAAGTTGTATCATACCAAAAAAAACACCCTATATTTACGCTTCGTTTTAAGAAACTTTTCGCATTCAATAACGATTCGCGTTAAGTAACGCTACACGTAAAATAACGTTACGCTTCGTGCTTTGTAACACTTCACGTTAAATAACGCATCGTGTTAAGTATACTTAAAGTGAAATGTTACTTCGCGTTAGCTAACTAAGTTCGCGATTACATTAAAAATTTTATTTTGCCCCTATTCCTAGAACATTTGTTTGTATTTTATAAATACATATTTCGACTACAATGTAGTCATCATCAGTATGAATTAGCTAATCGTAACTATCTCTGGGATATGGATTCAGAGATATGTTGCTTGTTGCTAATTTGGTGGGTGTCTCACAAATTAGCAATAAGCAACATATTTCTGAATCCATATCCCAGAGATAGTTACGATTAGCTCATTCATACTGATGATGACTACATAGTAGTCGAAATACGTATTTATAAAATACAATCAAATGTTCTAGGAATAGGAGCAAAAATTTGAAATGTAAATTCAAAAAACCTACAGTTCTCTTTGATTATTTTAATAATCTTTAAGTTCGCGATACGTAACTTCAAGTTACTTTACGTATTACGCGATATAAGTATATACGCTTTACGTAGTTGCTAAATGAGAAGCGATACTCTACGCAAAGAATAACTAAACGCGAAGCGTAATATTCAACTCAATTTATACCGGATATTTAAACAATTAACTCAGTGAGTTGTTACATTACTTGTTTAATGTTAATTTCATTTTTGTATACCAGGTAAGTACATACAAATTCATGATTCTATTTAGGGTTCTTCCGACTAATTGAGGTTGAAAATATTAGAACTTTGTTACTTAGTGCAAAGCGTAAGTAAACGCGAAGCGTAAGTTACTTCATGCAAAGCGTTTCTAAACGCAAACGAAGCGTAACTTACTTTACGCGGAGCATTCCCGACTTGCCTCTAAGCGTTAACGTAAAGCGTTCGGATAACGATTCGTAAAAACTAACGTTTCACGTTATCTAACGCGACGTAGTAGCTATTAATGCGAAGCGGTAGCCACGTTGTGAAAGCAAAGAGTTAGTAACGCTGCGTGTGTATTTACTAATGCTTCGTGAAGGTTAATAATTTAACCCAAAGCGTTATTAAAAGCAATCGAAGCGTTAGTTAACACGAAGCTGCAGTTAATACGATGCACGGCTTAATAAGTAACGTTGCGCGTTAAGAATCGCTTCGCGTTAATTAACGTTTCACGTTATTATATATACGACATAGTCTGATCGTAATTGTATTCTTAATTTTTAGCGAATTTCTTCCAAAGGAAATGCAGTTATTGTTTTTGTACCAATTTCGTAAAAATTTCTTCAAATGTCCATCGATCCTACCGATGTTAAAAAAAAATCACTATCGCTAAAATTTGTATATATCTATATATATACATATATTTATATGTGTACTTTTTTTAAATGTCTGTGGACTCTCTAGCGGTCACAGTTTTATTCCGATTGGAATGAAATTTGGTATTTGAGTCGCTTTTGGTATTCTAAAGGTCGTAACGAGGGGAAACGGGGTTTAGGGGGAGGGGAAAACACAAAATTTGTCTATCTCTCTTAATATTTGAAAACTCGAAAAATTTATCAGGAGTTAAATTGTAGGTACTAAGTTTTACTGTAATTTTGTTTCTTATCATTTTTCTATCACACTACTATTTACAGAAATATTTACAATTAAAGATTGAAAGTTGAGATTGAGAAAAATGATCGAGTAATGAATTGTAGCAAACTTGATTTTCTACAACTTTACTCCTTATATATTTTTCGATTTTTCTAATATTAAGAGAGATATTTATTATTTTGTGTTTGTTTGATACGAATACATGAAATATATTTTATTGTAAAAAATTTTGATTGTCGTTTCCATAGTAACTATAAACTATAATCGTTATTTTGGCTATTAATAAATTTAATTTTTGCCAAAACTAAAGTTATATTAGATATTATATTCCAATTTGATCACACTAAAATTATGACCGCTAGAGAGTGATTTATGTATTCTAAGGAAATTCGCTAAATTGACGCAGCTCCTGCGTAATGAATCTTTTTTTTTTGCATGTGAGGTAAAAATAAACGAATACAAAGAAAAATCAATAACATGTTAAAAAAAATAATACAATCAATGCTGCACCTACATAGATTAAATGACCTGTACAAGAGTTTATTTTATCAAACGTTTTTCAACCCCTGTGCCTTTAGGGTGCTATATATTGTTGTAATGAAAATTATTGAGAATAATTTTTTGATCCAACACACATTTTAATAGAAAAATATTAAGTAAAATATTATGCAAAATATTTAACAAAACAATATTTTTCTCCTTGCAAAAAGAAGGAGTTTTTTTTCAAAAAGAAGGAGAAGTACAAAAAGAAAATAATATAGCTCGATTTATTTTTTTTTCTTAAACTAAGTTTTTTTTTAAATCGAAAAATGATAATAAGATTAATTGTTGCTTTTGATTTAAAAAAAAAAATCAAAAATTGAAAAAAATTATTACATATAATTTAATTTTAATCAAAAGTAATACAAATTGAATGTTTTTCAAAATAACATAAATAGATCACAAATAAATAATTTTGTAAAAACAAGATAATTTGTGTGAAACAAGTAAACAGAAGTAAGCTAGCTTACAGTTATGAATGTATCATAAAATTTGTATATAGATTTTGAATTCACACTGGCCGTGTCCATTAAGTCTCTGCTTAAATATCAACCAAGCGGGGTATGACTATGGGTCAAACCCAAGTAGAGGTATAATTTTTAATTAATTTTATAAATAGTCTGAACACTCCGACTACGTCCATGGGTGTTGATATACGAAAATAGTTGTTGAAAAAAAAACAATCATATTCTAGAACGACCCATGGCGGGTATATAAACCATGACCAGTGTTGATTCAAGGCAGTTTTAAATCGATCATTGTGCGATTAGTATCAAAGTTTTTTAAATCGATCATTGTGCGATTAGTATCAAAGTTTAATATCGACTATTGTCTGTTAGTATCAAAGTTGAAATCAAGTATTGTTTGATTAGTTCAAAGTATAAAATTGTTGTTCAATCCAGATCAAGTTAAAGTTGGAATTTGTATAAGTAATTTGATCAAGTAATTCAAAGTTTGACATTGTGTGAAAAAAATTAAAATAATTCTTGAAAAAGAAATTGGATAATAATTTTTTTTTAAGCAATAAAATCAGGGTTTTTTTTTTCGTAAAAACTTGTGTTTAATTTAATTTTTTTTCTATTTTCTTTAAACCAAAACGTGTGTGTTGTTTCAATCACAAAATATTTAGTAATATCTTTTACTAATATATTTTTTTTTGTTTTTGTCGAGTATCGGAATCATTGCAGGTTCGGGCAGCGCTCCTTTGAGGATAAAGAGAGCCAGGATACCGCGACAATATATATATACATATATATATATATATATATATATATATATATATATATATATATATATATATATATATATATATATTTTAGCGATATTGATTTTTACCATCTAATAGGTAGGATCGATGGACATTTGTAGAAATTTTTACGAAATTCCAACATTGGTGCAAACAAAACTTGTTTATTTTAAAAAGAAGATTTTTTGTTAACAAATTTTTTTCTATCTATTACGGTTTCAAAGATGTATACATAAACCAAAGATGTATATATGTCAAATTTTGTGTTTCCCCCTCCCTCTAAATCCCCCTTTCGCCATGTCCGATTTTACCCATTAACGAACTTTACCTTCAGAATAACAAAAGCACCTCAAATACCCAATTTCATTCCAATCGGAATAAAACTGTGACCGCTAGAGAGTCCATAGATATTTTAAAAAGTACATATATATGTGTATATAAGAATTTTAGCGATAGTGATTTTTAACATCTAGTAGATAGGATTGATGGACATTAGAAGAAATTTTTACGAAATTCCAACATTGGTGCAAAAACAATAGCTGTATTTCCTTCGGAGGAATTTCACTAATACAATAATAATGTTGCAAGAAAATAAAATAACAATTTTTTTTTTCAAAAATAAAAAATTATGTCTCTTGCCCCGTTCTGCCCTGGGCATGGAGCAGAACGAGGTGATAAGGGCAGGGGTAAGTTCAATTGAAAAAGATACGTAAACAAACATTTAACTACACCAAACTAAAGACAATTAAACGTACTTAAGCATGTACTAACTGTAGTTGTAATTTAAACAAGTATGTATAGCCATAAAAATCTCAAGACAGTTATATATAACCCGCAAAAAAAAATTATGTAAAAGGAAGCCAAGTATTCGCATATTCGTCACAAAAAGAAGTGATATGTAAATGAGGGCCAAATTTTAAAGGCTCCAAATGGTTTAAAGAATAGTAGCTAGAATTTGATAGGCCCATTTCGGTATCACAATGTTCCAAGAGTTCATATCCTGGCCAGCCAGTTCAAACTAATCTAATTTACTTTAGAACCAAGTCATTGCTAAATTTCCCTCATTAGCTATTTAGTATTTTACAAGACAAGATTCCAGATATTTTTATTGTACTTTCTATTTAAGCTTGCCAAGTGAATTAATAAATATTGAACAGGCACTTGGAGATTGGGGGAAAGATTGAAGCGGTACAGAGGTGCGGAAAGTCAGTTACATAAAAAGTAACATAATAATTACGTCGTCCTCGCGAGTGTAAATGCAAGCACAGCCAATATATCATAAAACTTGTTATCTAATTAACTAATGTAAATTGGAAATAATAGGAAAAATTTCGTTAAAAAAAAACTTCGATAAATAAATTGAAAAGGGAAATCATGGTTTACCACATCCCTATACAAATTAAATTTTTACAAAAATTTCGAATTATAATTTTAGTCAATAGTTGGTTTGCATGAAGTGAATACTTTCCATGTTGCTGAAATATTTGGGCGTGATGTAAGTAACTTTATTTTAAAATTATTTTGTTTATATTTTTATGGGCTTATGTCATCTCTGGGCACTATATATTATATATATATGTATATGTACTTTTATGTGTCTGTGGAGTCTCTAGCGGTCACAGTTTTATTCCGATTGAAATGAAATTTGGTATTTGAGGCGCTTTTGGTATGGTTCAAGATCAAGTTCGTTAATGGGTAAAATCGGACAAAGGGAAAGGGGGGTTTTGAAGGAGAGGGAAACACAAAATTTGGTATATCTCCCTAATTATATGAAAAATCGAAAAATTTAGTAGGAGTAAGGTTGTAGGTACTAAGTTTTACTGTTATTTGGTTTCTTATCATTTTTATGTTACACTAATATTTACAGAAATATTTATAATTAAAGATTGAAAGTTAAAATTCTAAATATCACTGTTCACATTAGAGTTTGGAAAAAATGATAAGGTAATGAATTATAGCAAACTTGATTTTCTACAACTTTACTCGTTATACATTTTTCGATTGTTCCAATATTAAGATAAATATTTTATATTTTGTGTTTTCTTCTATCTTTATGATACGACATTTCATTTTGATCAGACTTAAATTGAGACGAGAGATATTTATGTATTCTAAGAAAATTCGCTAAGTTGACGCAGCTCCTGCGTAACGAATTTTTTTTCAAACTTTAATGTGTACATAGATATTTAGCATTTTAATTTTCAATCTTAAATTGTAAAATTTTTCTGTACATATTCGTGAAACAGAAAAAATTATAAGAAACAGAATTATAGTAAATCTAATTTTCTACAACTTTACTTTTTAAGTATTTTTCAATTATTCCAATATTTAGGGAGGTATAGCAAATTATGTGTTTCTCCCTGTATATATATATATAATTTTACAATTTAAGATTGAAAATTAAAATGCTAAATATCTATGTACACATTAAAGTTTAAAAAAAAATTCGTTACGCAGGAGCTGCGTCAACTTAGCGAATTTTCTTAAAATACATAAATATCTCTCGTCTCAATTTAAGTCTGATCAAAATGAAATGTCGTATCATAAAGATAGAAGAAAACACAAAATATAAAATATTTATCTTATATATATATATATATATATATATAAATATATATATATATATATATATATATATATATATATTCATTTATATATATATATATATATATATATATATATATATATATACATATATATATATATATATATATAGATCTATGTATATCTATATACCGTCTGTTTAATTTGCATCTTCGTATCATAGATCCCACGAGTATGAGAGAGTACATATGTACATATACATTAAGCAATGTGTATGAGAAGGAGGTCTTATAGGTTTGAGTGGTTGGTGAACACTCGACCAGTTATGAAAAATATGCTTGTTTACCACACCTATAAGACCTCCTTCTCATACACGTTGCTTAATGTATACATATGTACACTCTCATACTCGTTATGAATATTATTCACTATTTTGAAAAATATGTTTGTTTATCACACCTATAAGACCTCCTTCTCATACACATTGCTTAATGTATATGTACATATGTACTCTCTCATACTCGTGGGATCTATGATACGAATATGTAAATTAAACATAGTATATATATATATATATACAAATATATATATATATATATATATATATATATATACAAATATATATATATGTATATATATATGTATATATATATATATATATATATATATATATATATATATATATATATACAAATATATATATATGTATATATATATGTATATATATATATATATATATCTACATATCTATATATCTATTGGAATTTGAAAGGTCAAATTCGTTCATTTTCAAGAACTACTAGGTAGGATCGATGGCCATTTGAAAAAATTTTAACATCGGTACAAAATAGTTCTATTTCCTTGAAGAGAAAATTTGCGAATCGTTATAAACTGTAGTTTTAAATCTATAGTAGTCTGATTGATGAAATCTTAAATAAGGACCTACTTATGGTGTATTATTTGATATTTTTGGACATTGTTCCTGTTAAAGATAGTTCAGATTGGCTATAACCGATTTTAAGAAAATCACAAACATTTAAAAAAAAATTAGTCGGTTAGTTTTAATTTCTTCTTTCCAAAAAGGCGAATTTCGTTATTTTTAACTATAACTTGAATATTGTTTAGTAATAGTGCAATAGACTTAAATTTTCACTTAAAATGTTCTCTGAATGGTTTTAATTTGAAATCATTTTCTACAGAAATAAAGAATCTACATAGTTTACAGCAATTGCCGTTGTGAAATTACAAATTCGCAAAAATACCTACACGAAATAGCCGCCACAAAAACCGGACATTGACATTTTTTCAACTCTCTAAATATTTTTGTATAAAATAAATAAAATAATAATGATTTTGACAGCGACATTTTGATCTGAATTTTGTCGTTTTGAAATGGATTGACTCAACACCTCATTGAGTTTATATTGTATTTATACTATGGGATCTCTAGTACTCAGATATACCTTCTAGTGGCGAAATTTAATAACTAACCAAATATGTTAAACGCTGACAGCTGATATATTTCAATCTAAATAGTATCAATATATTTTTATTATTCTTGTTATTTATAAAATAAAAAGTCGATCTCAGTTAATTTTTTTTCTGTCTAAATATTTGTATATTATTTATTTAAGTATTATCATGATTTTTTAAATTAGAAGTTGATCCAAGTTTATTGTTTTTGCTCATGGAATTTCCTGCTCGTAAAAGTAAAACTAAAGTGTATCTTGGCAAAGATCAGTTGGATTGCTAAATTTACTCCTACGGGTCGTAATTTATATTAGGAGGACTGTACACGACGATTGATTAAAACCCTGATCCGCTTTAAATATTTTGAATCTACTATCTCCTACTGAGATTTCCTAAAAGGATTTTTCATAAAATTGAAACGTTTTCGATATATCACACATCGGAATTACACAAAAATCGATAATTCTAACCAGTTTTTAGAATTTTTTAGATCTTATAGGAATAAAAGCCGAGAAGCAGTAAAACTGACCCGGTCAAATAGTATTTTTACCACTTAAAGAATACTCGCGGAAATTTTCCTACACAATTGTCTTCGTTTTGGCACTACGAAAATATGGCAAAAAGGCTATAACGAAATCGCTCGCGCAAAAAAGTTATTGAAACTCGAAGATCCCGAAAATAAGTGTTTCTTAAATATCTCGTAAACTTTTGGTTTTACGCTAAAAGAGGTCATTATTAAATTTATTTCTTAGCTAATTCTACACTAAATGCCTGCTGCTCTTGACGAATGCCACGTAGAACCAATAGCACTCGAGATGTAAGGTTGAGAAATGTTTTTCATAACGTTGCCGTAAATTGTTAAACGGAGTTTCAAAAGGGACAAAATGTGTTGTCGAATACCAGGTTTATAAAAAACAGTTCAATAATCCTTCAGTAATTACAACAATATATTTACAATTATAACAATATATTTACAATTATTTTAGGTGATCTTAGAGAATGTCCAACTCCTATTACGTTTGATCCTAATTGCTCAATGTCCTGCGACACGTTGGAGAACGAATCTTGCCTTGGAACTCAACAATTCATGCCAACTTGTTCGTCATGTCCTACAATTTTTGGCGGCGATCATGGTCGAAAAGGTAAGTTTATATAGATAAAGTTATCTATTGTATTGTTTTCCACAATTTGAATACTTTGCTTGGATTATGAAGACAGTACTACCTTAAAGACGATTTCCTTAATATGAGCTTCATCCGTTCAAAGCCGCGGGTGTGGAATTTTTTGAAATTTTGAAAATGCCTTTTTTTTGTCATTTTTCTCATATTTCTGTCTCTGCATTACTTAAAAACTTGAAACAAACGCCTTTTTTTCCACTTATCTTGTTCTTTAAAGAAATTATAGAAACTATAAAAGTGTTTTAAAAACATTCCGAGGTGCAAAAAGCAGAAAATTTCAAACTGCCGTAACTTTTGAAATCTAAAAGTGAAATGCATATATACTTTTGAAGAAAATAAAATTTCTTACAACTTCCTTTCAGTTGATGTTCCTGTAAAACCAAAGGCTGTAAGTTTGACAAAAAAACGTGAGGCGAGAATCAATTTCCGTAAATTGTTAATTTTTTATGGCGAATATCTCGTACATCAGAGCAGATTTGAAATATTATTTAAACATTCTTGTTGGAAATATTGTCAGCTTTAATTTTTTACCACATAATTTCTTCGATACGACTCACCGTTTTCAAGATATATGTGAAACCCCGAAAAAAATGATATTTTCTCCACTACTTCCACCATAAAGCGGTAGGGGTAGGGGTGTGGACTTTTAGTATATTTAATTCTTACGTGCCAAATTGCCAAATCTTAAATCTTAACAAATTGCCTAATTCAAATACGTTTCCCCCTCCATGTTGTCTACACCCTCCTTTTGATCATTCATTTGCTATTTAGTCAGTCAGTTAGTTTAGTCACAAATTTTAAAAAAAATTATAGCTCGTAAACTACTTCGAACCTAAACTTCAAACTACCATGGTTGTTTTTGCGACTTAATGACGTATATTCCCTGGAAACTTCCAGTAATTAAAAGTTGAAAGAAACAAGTTAGATATCTGAAAATAGCGATTTTTTAAAAATTGAGTGATTAACAGATGTCTATTAAGCTAGCACAGCAACCTGAGCAAAACGTAATTATAATTGTCTCATAATTAGATGCTAATGAAATGCTAATTAAATGCCCTAATTAAAAATTAAATGCTCTTTGTTGTATTGTGTTACCGCATGCTCTGCTAGCTTAATGTTAAGCTAGCAGAGCAATATTTAAAAAATCAATTAATTATATTGTATTTAATATCAAAACATTAAGCTAATTAAATGCTCTAATTAAAAATTTAATGCTCTTTGTTTCACTGTGTAACCGCATGCTCTGCTAGCTTAAACAGCAGAGCAATATTTAAAAAATCAATTAATTATATTGTAATTAATATCAAAATATTGAGCTAATTAAATGCTTATTAAATGCTTTAATTAAAAATTAGCAGCTCTTTGTTTGCTCTGCTAGCTTAATGTTAAGCTAGCAGAGTAATGTTTAAAAAATCAATTAATTATATTGTATTTAATATCAAATTATTAAGCTAATTAAATGCTCTAATTAAAAATTAATTGTTCTTTATTCTATCGTGTAACCGCATGCTCTACTAGCTCGTGAAATGCGGTTACATAATACAACGAAGAGCAGTTAATTAGCGGTATTTTAATTAGGGGATTTAATTAGCATTTAATTATCAGACAATTATAATTGTGTTCTCCTCAGGTTGCTCTGCTAGCTTAATGGACATGATTTTGAGAGGACATATATCAAAAGGGAGGAGGATATATTTATATATATATATATATATCTATGTATATATATATATATATATATATATATATATATAATATATATATACATATATATGTACATGTATATATATATATATATATGTATATATATATATATATATATATGTATATATATATATATATATATATATATATATATATATATATATATATATATATATATATATATATTTATATTTAGGCAGATACTTTTCGACAAAAACATGCGCACGTATATCATCTTCTAGATAGGACATTTGAAATTATGTATAATACTTATTTATTCTTGTTACTTTCTTCTTATTAGAAACCCATGATTTAATATACTTGGCATCGGATATGAACGAAGCAGGTACTGAATATAGTAATGCTGTATACGTAGGTGGTTGTGGATGTACCAGACACTCTAGGAGATTTTTGGAGATTGGTTGCGCAGCAAGATATCAGATAAATTGTGGCAATGCAGATATTCCATCAAAATGATCCAGTATGTATTGTATAATATAAATTATCAATTTGAATTGCACAGGATTTAGATACGAACTAAAAAGGTCATTATATTGATTCTCTATTAATAGTGTGCATAAACATTTGGTGGATTTTAATGCAGAACTGCACAGTGAAAGGGAGCTTCACATAATCGAATTTGTATTTAAATCATGAAGTACATCAATAAATCTTTAAATGAGATAAAGAGAATATTCCTCTCGAATCTGGAAAAAAAAGCTGTCTGGGCTTGCTTGATCGGATGTAGGAAATCATGGATGAAAGTTACCTCGTTTTATATAAGCATAATAATAATTATCTAGCTCACGTTTTACTAAATTCAAAACCAATTATATGTGGCTTTTGAGAAAAGCACCCAAAATCTTGGAATCAAACAATAGATTTATAAATGTAAAAACATTTCTTTTAGAACAATAAACTTGTTCCAAAGATTATTGCTCTATTCTCTCTCTCATAGTAATGCCACTATTTTTAGCCAGAAAAATGGATAGCATTTATGATTCTGCAAAATACACCAGGGTAAATGCCTCGTTGTCCAAACGTTCACCACAGAGGATATTTAATTGTTTACAGTTTAACATACAAACTATAAATTTCTAATGATGTGTTGATTTTCTAAAGCACTGTCGTCATCAGACATGTGTGCAGGGAATTGAAATCATGCCAAATGAATGATGAATGTTTTTTTATGATCACGAAGTACTGTATAAATTCTATGTGAACTAAAACCTCTGCCGGAAAAAAATTTTAGTATCCGGGTTTTGTAATATCAAAGATATTTTCAGAGCTCCTTCATAAGCAATCCCCTAGATTCATAAGAGCCATTGGGTCCCACTTCTACAACATATTTTTTTACACTATTTATAGAAAATAGATACAATAGGCTCTTTTTCGTTAGTTTCGTTAGTTACGTAATACAAAAGATATTTATATTACCGACAACTGTTAAAATAAACAGATTTCCACCAGATGGCAACAATCTTTTTTAAAATGTAAATTTTACAATTGAATTTTTTTATGAAAACATTAATTTTTAGATATTAACTTAGATATTAGATATTAACTTAGATATTAACTTAGAGATTAGATATTCCTCATAAGAGGGATAAATAATCTTCAAAATTACGTATCAATCATTAATTTTGATACAGTATTAATGGAGATATTTCATACCGACAAAAAAACATCTATGAGAAATAATATATGTGATTTTTTTTTTTCTAGAGTGTGGTTAATTTGTGTTCACTATCATATCCAGTACCGAATTTTAAAATTAAATACATCAACAGAACAAATCATGTATTCTATTATTTAATCACCGACACACTCTCGTTCATAAAAACTTAACCTGTAAGTCACATTCTAAGCGCATATATATTACTAAATGTATGTATAACATTACAAACAGTAACACTTACAATGTTTCAACTGGTTCAATTTGTATGAAATGTATTTGTAGTTGTATGGGAGTGTACAAGTCATTTATGACTCTGAATTTTTAAGTTGTACTTCTTTGGCGTGACTAAAAATAAATTTTATTCAGCATGAAAATAATTTAAGTAAGATAAATAATTTATGTCGGAAAGACGATAAAATCGAAGAAAGACATTAAATACTAGTCGCTTTTTCTCTATACAAATTAACATAAATTGTTGCAAATTTCGTAAATCAATGGCTAATCTTGGTGATGTCAGGCAGTCTGTATAAAACACAAATGTTTCAAGACTAATGTCATCTTCATTCACTCATGTTCTCCTACAGACAAATATTAAAATATGTCGTTATAGTGTCCATATTTTTCTACTCAAGAAGTAAAGCTACTACATCGCACCTCAAGAAGTAAAGCTTCAAAAAATGTCGTTTAACACCCAATTCATAAATTTAAGGTTGTTAAAAAGAAAATTCAATTTAATGACAGGCTCTTCAAAATTTGACAGCTTATTATTTCATTAATAAAGAATATCCTGTCAACGTTTGAAGTTGATCCTATTTTTAGTTTTTTTGAGTAAAAAAATGTTAAAGTTACGATTTTTAAGATAGGTTAATCATTGCATTAAATGGACTCGGCAGTGATCACATTGATATAAAAATCTATTTCTCGACCACCAGAAATGTCAGGTTTGTCATAATAATTATAAAAGTTTTTTAAATACCTGGACCAAATTTCAAAACAATCCTGTTTTTGGTTTCTGAGATAATTAAAATTTATAGATCGAAAAATGGTACTAAACCTACTTTTATTTTTGACTGTCACAGTTGGTTTGGCAACGTCAGTGTAATTAAAAATTAAATAAATAATTATTAATAAAAATAATAATTAAATTATTATTAAAATAATTTTTTTTGATTTTTAGTAATTTATTACTATTATTATTTATTTAATAATAATTTTACTAATTATTAATTTAAAAAATCTTCGAACTTGGTTAGAATTCGTGAATTTTGAGCTACACGAACTTTACCATTAATTTTGATTGACTTATCTCCACCACTAAATAATTTGAAAATGCTTTTTTGATGCTGCATATCTTTAACTCGCTAATGTTTTAGTTATATTAAATTATTAGAAAGCTTTGTAAATGTCTGTAATTGTGATGTAAATACAATAATATAGTCACAATAATTGAAACGAAAATAGGCTAGATAATATAAATTTGATGGCAACTGTTTTAACTCAACAATACATCCAATAATTTTGTGAATGTCATATAGCTTTGTGCCGAAGATCACGATTCAATTTAATAATTACCATGTTCGGTATAAGTACAGCCAATTACTTCAATTATTCATTTGCCGGCAGTTTAGTCAATTAACCGCCCCATTAATCATGTTTAACAAACTGCCACTGACAGGATTCGAACCCGCAACTCTCCAATACCAAGCAGAACTCAATTGACCGCGTTTTTTTCTGTATATATAATCGAATTGAGAAGCTCCACCCTTCTTTCAATTCGTTCATAAGTATAATATTAAATCTTTGTTTTTTTTCAGTCTTAATATTAGAAAAGTGAAAAAATTTATATTAAGTAAAGTTGTAGTAAATACATTTTACTACAATTCATTACCTAACCATATTTTCTGTAACTCGAATATTTCCAGAAACATTTGCAATGTAAAGATAATATCCATAATAATGAATAATACAATAATGGTTAATCACCATGGTTACTTTATGTTTCTACCTTAAATGAATTTTTTACCGACGAAAGAACGAGGTACTCAATTCAACCTGTATATATTTTTTTTTAATGTATTACCACGCATAACTTTTTACAAAGTAGTCCGATTTCGATAATTCTTTTATTGGATAGAGTATACTTCGAAATTGGTACCATATAAATTTGAAAAAAAAAGGGAATGGTTGATTGTTTACCACTGAATTTTCATCTCAGAACCGATTCTGTTGAAACTTGACACACACATGTAGCCCTAATGACACTATAAGCCACAAAAAAATAAAACTTTTTAACAAAAAACAGAACCGACGTAATAAGAAAGTAACTGAAAAGCAAAAAATAATAACTTTGTAACAAAAAATTAAACCTTCAAAAAAAGAAAGGAAAAAATAAAAAAGTAACTTTTTAGTCTAAGTCCTACACTAATGTAAATACCTAATTAATTTTGAGTTGGCACCAAACAAACAAAATGTAATATATTTTGTAATATTTACTTTTAATCGAAAATCAGATTCACCCTTCATTTCGATGGAGATTTTCTGGCGCCGACTCAAAATTATTTGAGTATTTACATTAGTGTTAGACTTATACTAAAAAGTTACTTTTTCATTTTTTCCTTTCTTTTTCGGAAGGTTTAATTTTTTGTTACAAAGTTATTAGTTTTTGCTTTTCAGTTACTTTCTCCTTTTGTCGGTTCTGTTTTTCCTTAAAAAGTTTTATCTGGAAAAATAACGATAATCAGTTTCAGATTTTTTATGTGTCAAAATTGAATAGATCCAAAAATTGCTTTTGTTTTCTACTTTCCCTAAGACGCCCCACCCCCTTACCGTTGGTCGTATAAAGTACATAACATTTTAGTCAAAAAGTAAATTATATCTATTTTCAAAAAAGAGAGATAGTGTATTTATTCTGAGGAAGTTGACGCAGTTACTGCGTAACGGATTTTTATATACAATTTTTGATAGTGTACATATTTTCGATTTTAACGCCCTTGCTTATGCTTATGTCAGAAAAGTACTCACGCGTTTAATTCAATTCATTCAATTAATTTCACCATGCTTACTGATAATATTAAACGCTCATTGGTTTTTTATGGGCTAGTTGATAAAATTTTATGTTTTTAGAACGAATCGCCTGAAAATTTGTATGATGAAATTATTTATGTGAAAATAATTCAATTAAAACAGTGGTGCGCATCGAAATCTTTGCCAAAGTTTAGCAACCATGATTTTATTCAGTTTTGGCAGGATGTGATGAAGATTCTTGGAGAAAGCACGGCTTTGGTAATTTGCTAGTAAGTTTTAATTTCGTACTGTTCAGTAAACTGTAACAAGTAGTTTTATATTTATTGATTTCTTTTAACTTTTCTTATAATATACAAACCGTAGTCTAAAGTATTTAAATTTAATAGTCATGAATGTGGTTTATAGTGATGAAGCATTGGCTAGTGGTTTATTTACAGCTTTCTCATTAGTAATGGAACAATTCAATTCTGAACATGAATTTGATATTCCATTAGCTGCTCAAAAAATTCGACATATTCGACCAAATTTTGTTCGTTCTGAAGTAAGTAAAGTTTTAATTAAAAGATTGACCTATGAATGTTGGTAATCCGCTTAACGGTAGAAGGTTTTTTTCTCTCGGTTGGTACCGGATTGTACCACCTTGATTTTCGTTTGTACCTTTAGGGGGTGAAAAATATAGGAATGAAAATATTGTTCCGCAACTCGTGTTGAGATAATAGATATTCGTTGATGCCATTGTGAAGAGAATCGTTTGTACCGATGTTATTTAAAAAATAATGTTTTTTTTCTATACGTTTTTTTTATAGCGAATTTCGTAATAATTTATTCAAATGTCCATCGATCCTACCTATTAGATGTTAAAAAAAATCACTATCGCTAAAATTTGTATATATATATATACATATATATATAATATATATATATATATATACATATATATATAATATATATATATATATATATATATATATACATATATTTATATATCATTATCGCTAAAATGTTTATATATATATATATATAGGTCAAGTTTGTTAATGGGTAAAATCGGACAAGAGGAATGAGGGGGTTTAGAGGGAGGGAAAACACAGAATTTGGTATATCTCTCTTAATGTTTGAAAAATCGAAAAATTTATCAGGAGTTAAGTTGTAGGCACTTCGATTTACTGTAATTTTGTTTCTTATCATGTTTCTGTTACACTAATATTTACAGATATATTTACTATTAAAGATTGAAAATTAAAATTCTAAATATCTCTGTACATATTGGAAAAAATGATGAGGTAATGAATTATAGCAAACTTGATTTTCTACAACTTTACTTGTTATACATTTTTCGATTGTTCCAATATTAAGAGAGATATTTTATATTTTGTGTTTTCTTCTATCTTTATGCCCCCCTTTCCCCTTGGCGTATGCCATTTATTAATAAAATTGGCCTTGAAAATACTAAAATGATATCATATACGACATTTCATTTTGATCAGACTTAAATTGTGACTAGAGAGTGATTTATGTGTTCTAAGGAAATTCGCTATGTTGGCGAAGGTCCTGCGTAACGCCTTTTTTAAATCAGTTTTGTTTATGTTTAGAAATAAATTATTTTTCATAACGTTTTTGTAGAGACAATAGTTTCTACATGTTTGGTCGAATACAGATTTCTTACACCACAGCTGCTCGATTGTACGAACAGGTACAAACGATTCCTCATTGGTTCAAATGGGTACAAATGATTAGCCGGTGATACAAACCAGTGCAAACGATATAATTGTCGGTTCACCCAGATTATACACCCAAAAATAAAAGTTTCCGACTTTTTGGGAAATGAACCCTCAAGATATTGAAATGCAAGGTGAAAGTTTTTATGGAAATTCAGTCGTTTAAAAGTTAGAGGCATGATCTCGTCATGTCTGCGCAGTATGCAGTACTTGGAAACTGGGAGGTTATGGATTCAAATCCCGACATCGGCAGTTTGTCAATTATCAAAAAAAAAAAAAAAAAGGGGGCGGTAGTTTGACTAAACTGTCGGGGTATGGACAAGAACGAAGTAACCGGCTATGCTTGAGAAGGTTTTCTGCAGTTTCCTTCACGAACTCCAGATGAATATCGGCATAGTTCCTATCATAGTCGGCTGCAGAAAATATCCTACCAATTTCTAGTCTACTCACAAATTCCTTCCACTCCACTCACATTCTCACATCCTTAGGCATCACAATGGACCTTATGGTCGAAGTGTAGCCCGTCCAGAGCAGCCTTTACAATCTACCTCTACCTATAGAGGCATGATAATTGATGTTTCAGCCTAAGAATGATAAACAAACAAACACGTGTAACTGCGTTTTAAGAAAAATAAGTTCATGACGGGAGACATATCATATTACTCAAACTTGTATGTACTTCTGAACGAACAAAATTTGGTCGATTATGTCGAATTGTTCGAACAGCTAATGGAATATCAAATTCATGTTCAGAATTAATATGTTCCCTTACAAATGAGAAAGCTGTAAATAAACCACTAGCCAATGCTTCATCACTATAAACCACATTCATGACTATTAAATTTAAATACTTTAGACTACGGTTTGTATATTATAAGAAAAGTTAAAAGAAATCAATAAATGTAAAACTACTTGTTACAGTTTACTGAACAGTACGAAATTAAAACTTCCTAGCAAGTTACTAAAGCCGTACTATTTCCAAGAACCTTCTTCACATCCTGCCAAAACTGAATAAAATCATGGTTGCTAAACTTTGGTAAAGATTTCGATGGGCACCACTGTTTTAATTGAATTATTTTTACGAAAATTATTTTATCATAAAAATCTTCAGGCGATTCGTTCCAAAAATATGTAATTTTATCAATTAGCCCATAAAAAACCAATGAGCGTTTAATATTGTCAGTAAGCATGGTGAAATTAATTGAATGAATTGAATTAAACGCGTGAGTACTTTTCTGGCATATGCATAAGCAAGGGCGTTAAAATCGAAAATATGTACACTATCAAAAATTGTATATAAAAAAAAAAACAAAGCTGTAATATTATACTTATGACCGAATTGAAAGAAGGGTGGAGCTTCTCAATTCGATTATACATACAGAAAAAAATACTCAAGTGGTCCTGCGGTCAAATGCGCTCTGCTTGGAACTGGAGAGTTGTAGGTTTCAGTCCCGGCTGTGGCAGTTTGTCAATCATAATTAGTGAAGGTTATCTGCAGTTAATGAAGAGAAACTGCAGACAAGCTTTACTAATTATGATTGACAAACTGCGACAGCCGGGACTCGAACCCGTATCTCTCCAGTTCCAAGCAGAGCTCGTTTGACAAGCAGAGCACGACTACTTTAGTACTTTTTTCTGTGTATATAATCGATTTGAGAAGTTCCACCCTTCTTTTAATTCAGTTAAAAGTATAATATTAAAGATTTGTTTTTTTTATATACAATTTTGGAACATTGTACATATTTTCGATTTTGACGTCCTTGCTTATGCTTATGCCAGAAAATTATATATATATATATATATATATATATATATATATATATATATATATGTATATATATATATATATATATATATATATATATATATATATAATTTGATATATTATTGAATATAATGGATTATGGACTTTATTGCTTCAAAAACGACTTCGAAAATTATATTCCAAATGACGAATAAAAAATGCTGTCAAAGTTTAAGCTCTTCATATTTATATGAAAAGTTGTCTCATCGCGATTTTCCTTTCCTATTTACATGTCAGAAATTTTTATTTTTATTTTGGAATTTCATAATTGTTTAACGGATTTGCATACTGAAATTTCAAGATCATTTTTCCATAAGTCTGACCTTAAAAAGGTCAAAGTTGAATCTATATATTTTATCTATATAGGACCTTTTGTTGTATAACGTTTCATTTTCCTCAAATTATGTCCGTCAAAGTTGTTAAAATTTCTGGATGACTCTAGTTATTTACATTTAAAAGTCAATTTATTCTGAAAAATCTTAACAGTTTTTTATTTTTTATTTAGTGTTTATAAATCATTTAAAAAAAGATCATTATAGATCAATTTCTTTTTAAACTTGATTTGATGTATTGTTTCTTGAATTTACATTCAAATTTGACCTTAAATAACTTTTGAAAGAGTAGATTTATCATAAAATAAAATGGCGAGAAAGCATCTGCAACATTTATTTTGTAGTAAATTTTGGATTTTTTTTGTAGTAAAATTTTGAATCGACCATGTAGGATTGGTGAAAACATAATAACACTCTTATTTTCTTGAAGCAAATTCATTCATACCGTAAAATATATAGTTTTAGTGAATTTGCATTAAACGTATATTTAATTTTGTAAATTGTATCTAATAATAAAAAATGTATACCAATTTTTTCATGTAAAATGTAACTAAAATTAATAATAATAATAAAATGCTACAAATTAACCAACACAAAAGTTTATTTTATATACCAACCTCAATAAATATCCTTGTTAGGAATTGTATTTACTTATTTGGAAATCTGTAAAACTACGCAAACCTGTAAGGGAATCCGGGACAGAACGGGGTACGAAGTTGAAAATATAGTTTAAAAATACAAAAGGGCTTCTTAAGAGCACTACAAATTCTATTTTTCTATGAACACATTATAATGTGAGAATCACAAAAAATACGAAAATAAAAGAAAAAAATGTTTGACAATTCAAAGTATAATTTAAAAGTGGTAATTTTAAATATTTTATATATCACACGCACCCTTACACTACAACATAACTGCTAATTACATAACCGCTAATACTGTATTTGGTCTTTCTTCATAAATTAGCATTTTTTAATATTTTCCCGCATACTATATTTATCTTATCGACGAAAAACTTCTTCTAAACGTTCCAAATGTTCTATATCGTTACTGGCCGTGATTTTTATATCATCTAAAAATACTATTACATTGGGAATATTTTGTTGTAATTGTTCGATACATTTTTTAGAGGCAAATCCAAGGCCGAAGGCCGCCTTGATGTTCAAGGGGAGTGCCTTGCGACCAGGTTAAGTTAACGTTATATAACGCAAGGCGTTCTCTTTTGTAAATGTGAATATACTTAGAAAGAAAAACAGTTATGTAACGCGAAGCGTCAAGTAACGCAAAGCATAACAAAACGCGTAGCGCTATGTGCGAAGCGTTTCTTAACTCGAAGCGTTTGGCTTTGTATATTTAAGCCATACAAAAAGCAGTTATATCCGTTAAAAAACAAGAATGTACAAAAGGGTCGAGTTTACGGGCATAAATAAATATAATAGTTTCGCCTAAGAAAATTAATGAGGACTTATAAATGTAGCCTTTTATATATGTAAATTTTTCCTTAGAAAAATAATGAGGGGTAAATAGATAAATGGAAGAAAAAATTTGGTTGAAATTTATTTCGTAAGTTTTCCCTTAGTATGTTTTTTAAATTTTATAACTTGGCAAATTTTCAAATATTTGAAACAAAAGAAAGAATAACTCGCCAAATTATAAAATTTTAAAAACATACTGAAGGAAAAATCACGAAATAAATTTCAACCAAATTGTTTCTTAGATTTAATCAATTTACCCCTCATAAATGTTCTAAGGAAAAATTTACATAATAAATTGATATTCATTTTCTCCAACTTGGTGAATAACTCGGTCCTTTATTTCATATCATAAATTTTTAAGGTAAAAATATAATAAAGTGCTAAATTGATAAGTCCTCGTTAATTTTCTTGGGCGAATCTATTATATTAAGGATATCACCGAAAACTCGGCCATTTTTTACTTTTATGTTTTTGATCGGAAATCATTGCTTTTTGCAAGGCATAAATATACAAAGCCGAACGCTTCGAGTTAAGTAACGTTCGCACATAACGCGCTACGCGTTTTGTTATGCTTTGCATTCCTTTACGCTTCACATTACATAACTGTTTACCTTTTTCAGTAGATTCACATTTACAAAGGACACCACTTCGCGTTTTATAACGTTAACTCACTCTGCTCGCAAGGAGGCTCCACCGTCTTGACCCCCACCTCTTGAATTTGGCCTTGGCTTTTATCTGAATGAATTCAAATGATTAAATCATTCATTTGTTTGATTTTATCTGTGTTAATACAAATATGGTGACCAATGGTTTGTCCATTTTTTTTTCAAGTTTATTATTTTATAACATTTTAGAAAAACATAAATTTCCTAATAATATTATACTTTTTCCTTCTGATTATGAATTTGATGAAAAAAATGGGTGTTAAAAATTTTAAAATTGTATTATTTTAAAAACATTCATTCACACCAGTGGGCCTAGTGTATGGCCTATTTCGAAATATGCCCTTAATACCAATAACTATATTCTTACAACCAATTCACCGAATTTTTAAGATAAAATACTTTTGGAATCGATAAAAGAAGCCCTGCATTACTGACGCGAAAAATTAGTAAACGTGGAACGTTAGTAAACACAAAGCGTTAGTTACTTAATGCGAATCGTTAATTAAAGCAAGCCGTTATTTCATTCAATTTCTATTTTTGAAAAGCTTGACAATTTTTCGTTCTCTATTTTTAATCAGCACGTCAGCTCAAAACTTCACACCACGTGTTAATTTCAAAATTTGATATTTTAACTGTGAACGGCCTTGGAATTATTTTTATGCCATAAAACTTGTATTTTTGTGATTTTTTATTTTTTAAAGGAAACCGGTGATGAATATAAATAATAAAAGGAAAACTACAAAAAATTATTGTAATTATTAGATTATTACATCAAGATTCTGACGTCCAAAAATTTGGCCACATTTTTTTTTAAATAATTTTGGTTTTTCACAGGCTGAATGACTTGAGAAATTATTCTAACCCGAATAGAGTTTATTTTAGCTATTTTTGGCTCATTTTAAACAAAAATATCTCTTATCATTTTTTCGTAAAATTGACCGTTTCCGAGTTATAAACAAGTAAATGTTTGAAAAAACGCACAAACAGCTGCATTCAGAGCTCTTAAAAACAATAATAAAAAAATACAAGTTTTGAATTTACCAAAATTCTAAAATAATCTGTAAACATCTTAACTAATTCCTGATAAGTAAGTAATTACAGATTATTTCATTCTAAAGCTTTGGTTTTCAAGTGTAAAAAAAAAACACTTTTTTATGAATCAGTTTTTAATGTAACCCGAATGACTAACCCGAAAGACCGCATAATCTCCAGTTAGGTAAAAATACTTGGTCATTTGGCTTGGAAAACAAAAAATTGTTTTAAACAACTATTGTAACAACTAACTGAGTTAATTGTTTGAATACCCAATTAACTCAGTTAGTTGTTTCGTTTTTGAGTTATCGGGTTCACGGACAGAACGACAGAACGGCAGACGAACGAACATGCGGAAATGGCCGAATTAGGGCAGTTTATGAACACATATGCTAAACATTCGTACCTACGATCAATATTTTTAAGCGTTACAAAGAATTCTCGCACTCTAAAAAACAACACACAGTCCAGTCGAATAATTCAATTCCGCATATGCCAAGCACGAAAATTTTGCACGAAAACGGACTCACATTAAAACCGAACACGCTACAATACAATAAACACACAGGTATCAACACGACATAACAACTACAATAGGGAATATGCATGAAAATTTTTTTTCACTTGAATTGAAGCATGTTTACTTGATAAATATCAAGGTAAAATTACTTTTTAAATAACTTTAAAAATAAGCGAGATATGAATGATTGAAATTCCCGATTAGACAAAGAGGATGATGGCCCTCTTGATATGTTATGTGACGTCATATTACACTTTCACCATTTAAAATACACGTAAAACTCCTTTTTTAGTATTTTTGCAAGAAAGAGGCAGATAATAATCTTTAAAAGCTTATAGCTTCCTTGATATTTGTCGGATTTTAATTTCGTTTTTATATCTTATTACAGTATTAACAGTATTTTCATATTCTGAAAATAAATGTGAAAAAAAATTTTCATGCATATTCCCTATCATGCAGCCACAACTAGGACACAGTTCTATACAAAATAAAAATACTTCTCAGGACTAATACATACAAACACCTCCGTTTGACTAAAACAAACCACAATACACTCTAACACGGCGAAAAACAACACACTTGTCACCAAATTATTTACGAACCAAAAACCGACACACACTACACACGCACACACACACACACACACACACACACACTTGCAACGTTACTAGCAGCAAGTAGGAATCAAGCCTCACAAGAAAACACACAGACAGAATTTGCAAACGAAGCAATAGGTGCGGAAATAAAGCGGCGCAAGCATGGGATCAGCTGGAAAAACTGGTCACCTACAGAGCTTTAATAAAGGGAAAACGAACGCTCACATGGAGATTCGAGAAACAGTAGCTTCTATAGGTAGCGCATACAAGAAAACTAACAGATCGAAAAATGATATGAAATACGACCAGCCACCCCAAACAAGATGGAAGAAGCATTGGTAATACCGGCTCCATCTCATCGGACCTTCTCTAAAACAACGACGAAAGACACGGAAGATGACGAGGCATTAACATCTAATCGCCGAGTTACCCGCGTTGCCAAAAGAAGAAACGAATCTCGCCTGTTGTAGATACAAACATCCAAAAAAATAAGAAAGAGGTAGAATCAACATCGCTAATGGAGGCAGTTCAGTGTGATAGAACTCAAGAGTGGCAGCAAGTCACCAGAAAGAAAGAGGTTAAAGATGCTCCTTCAAAGCAACTCCAGGAACAAACACGCGCTCATTGTTCGTCCAAAAGAAAAGGATAGCTATGCTGAAATCCTGAAACATGTTCAAAAGGATGTCCCCTTTGAGAAAACTTCTGACTGTGTGGATAAAATCCGTAGGACAGTGACAGGCGACATGCTGAAATTCTTGACTAAAGACAGTACTGATAAGGCCACGGTAATAAGCAAAGGCTCAGAAGAAAATATTGAGCGCAACCTACAAGGAGGCTCTCGAGAAGCTCAGTAACAAATATCGATGAGAATACTGCAGCTCAACCTCAATCATTGTGAGGCTGCTCACGACTTACTGATTCAGACCGTAAAAGAGCTTAAGATCGACCTTGTTATGATATCGGAGCCATATAAACATTTGGATACTTAACATTTTTTAAGCATTTTTTCCAGAGTGTCACCAATAGCACAGAGAACGGATTTGTATGAGCTCAACTGAACGGGAGTTGCTATGCTCTTCTAAGCCTTTCAATCAAAGAGTACAATGATCTCATGGAACGCCTAACCGTAGATGGTAAGCAATATTTTCCCGTGGTGATAGCCGGAGACTTCAACGCATGGGCAACCTACTGGGAAGCAGGGCAACTAACAAGAGGGGCAAGGCTCTAGTGGAGGCCATGCCTTTACTGGACGTAGTCTTGCTAATCATCGGCGATGAACCAACATTCGCATAAGGAGAAGCAAGTTCAATTGTGGATGTAACCTTTTTGAGTACTAACATAGCAAAATGAAACGGAGAATGATAGAGACACATACTGCCAGTGACCATCGACCGATATTTTGGCAAATTATCAACCTACACCTACACGAATACATGGCGCTGGAAGGTAAGCTTCTTAAATCCTTACGCGTTTAGAGTAGCACTTGACGATCGCCCAGCTAGTGGGGGTAACAATGTTACAGAAAAGGTAGAAGATGCCATGAAAAGAGTTGTAGAAGCCTGCTTGAAAAGCCAGCCGCCAACACCACCTTGGAAAGGATATTTCCAAGAGATTCCCATTCTCTTGGAAAGGATTGTTACGACGATGTTTCCTCAACAACCGAAACTTGAGCACACCACTGTATACTCCAGAACTGATAAGATTCCTTCAGTCACGGAGGAAGAACTAATAGAAGCTTGTGGTAGAATAGTAAATACTAAGACTCCTGGTCCAGATGGAATTCCCAACGTTGCAAAGCAGCCATCCACACAGCAACTGGTATGTTCCTGGATATACATGACGCATGTCTGCAAGAATTTCTGCTACCATAAGGAAAGAAACCTCCGGACGACCTTTCTTCGTACCGCCTACTCTGCAAGTTAGATTCAGCGGGCAAAATACTAGAGCGCATTATCCAGAGGCGAATAGAACAGTATACGGAAATACAAATGGCCGATAACCAATACGGCTTCCGTAGAGTACGATTCACTCTTGATGCCGTCAAATGGGTCGTCGAGACTGCCCATAATAGCAGTTAACAGCAGAGTCACAATAGCAGTTAAACGATGGAGGAAAGGCCTAAGCAGTACTGCCTAGTAGCAGTTTTAGACGTTAAAAATGCATTCAACTCCGCCTGATGGGATTTTATAATGAGTGCATTAGATCAGATGGAGGTACCAGGATATTTAGAGAGGATTGTGGCCAGCTACTTCACTAACAGAAGACGGTCTTAGGCGGTACAGATAGTGTTCCTCAAGGTTCAGTTCTTGGTCCACTTCTATGGAATGTGATGTACGACGGATTGCTAAGACTTGTGTTACCAAGTGAGTTGAAGGTTGTAGCATTTGCAGACGATGTGGCCATCGTAGTCGTTTCAAAACATCTGGAAGGAATCAACTATACGTTTGAGGGAACGTTTGCAATAATCCACCAGTGGATGGATTCAGCCGGCTTGAAACTAGCAGCATACAAAACTGAGGCCGTGTTTATTACTACGAGCTGATAACTCAATCCTACATCCGTTTTTAGTTATAATCGATGTGAGACTGATTTTCAGGCAACGCATAGAACATGTAAGCACCAAAACTTCTCTAATCAGGTCTGCTCTGTTCCGACGTAAGGAATCCTTTTCTGGGCTAGTGCTCTAATGGTAAATGCATACAAAAAGAAAACAACATCGGTCTATGGACAGAGAGCATGTAGAATTGCCAGTGTTTATCGCACAGTTTCGAAGGACGCCGTGTGCGTCATAGCAGGGATGCTCCAGTTAGAAATGCAGGCTGAAGAGCGTAGATGTATTTATCAACGCAAAAAATTGACCGAATCTAGAATAGCCGAGCTAAGATCATAGGAGAAGTCCAAGAGCCTGCACCGATGATAGGTAATGTTGGATGCATCAACGGACGTGAGGTGGACACATCGCCTAATTTCACAGGTGGTCGTCTGGGTTGAATCGGGAACATGGAGAGGTCGACTATTACTTGACGCAGCTCCTCTCTGGACATGGATGCTTTAGCGCATATCTACATAAATGTATTTTTTAAGCCTACGCGATTTGTAGAGCACCGAAGACACATGGAAGAAATTATGGGCCATAATGTAACTCAAGTAACTCAATCTGATGGAAGCATTCTGGCAGGAGAAGCAGAATGGGTAGCCACAAGTAATCCAGCAGCAACTGTCCTAAATGAGCTGCGCCAAGAAGAACGTTCAAGGAACTTCATCCAGTAGGACGGATAAAAATATAAAATGATATTTCATTAGAAGAAAAAGCACTATTGCTTATGCTTTCTCGCGAAGTAATAACTAGCGTTTGTACCACGGAAGGGTTAAGAAGAGAGGAGGTTATTGTTTTAGTCCGACGCGAGCAAGGATCACAAAAAAAACACACATATACACACCAGAGGTATGTTCATTCAATCTAGCTCTGTGAGAGTACTCGAAATGTCATTACCGTCGCATATTATAGTGTTGGCTATTGCCTTTTGAATGGTTAAAATATGAAATTCTCTATACAATCATCCAATTTAGCTAGTTGTTCAAATGCAACAATTTCATAGGAATGTTAAAAAAATTTGATTACTCGAGAACTGCAATAAATAAATATCATTCTAATTCAATTTACAATTTATTTATTAAAAATGTGTACAAAAATTAAAATAAGCTGAAACAAAAGTATAAAACGATTAATAGAATAAATGATAATGTTATTGGTTTTACAGAAAATTACAGTCTTATATAAAGAACACAACGATGATTCCAATGTTAACTAACAAAGACTTCATTTCAAGTTTGGTCACCTGCATAATCATTAAATATAGCTGAATACCATAAAATAGAGTCCGAAATATTACTTATGTGTTTAAATAAAATAGTCAATTACCAAACTATCCTTAGCTTCTCTGTCGCCATCCTTTATTTAGCTGAAATTGACGTTTTATATTTTCAAGGTCAGACTTATAATGAGATTCTACGTCGGGATAAGTATCCAATTTCATTGTTTCGTTAATCAGAGAGAATAGTTTAAAAAGTGGACCTGCAGTTTGATCGTCTAAAATGAAATCGCCATTCGATTTGATTTTTTCAAATATAGTTGTATACCATACAATATTCTCTTCAATATTTGAATTGGAACTGCCTACGAGATCTAACATTTTTTCTGTGTCTACTCTTCCATAAACATCGTTTACAACTTCTTTAACTATGTCTGTAAACAGCTCATCACTGGCATTATAAATTTGATTAGCTATTCCACAAAATAAAGAAAAACGATCCGTTAGTATACCATCCGCTATCGTCTCTTTTGCTAACCTCTTTATATTTGCCTGAATTTGTCGTTTCAGATTTTCGATGTCGGACATATCTTCAGATCCTATATCGTGATAACTCTCCTCATTCCATACTTCCGAAACAAGAGAAAATAATTGTAAAATTGGACTACCAGTATCATTTAAATTAATATCACCATTTGATTTTATCTTTTCAAAAATAGCTGAATACCATATAATGTCCTCTTCAATATTCATATTGTCAATGCTTACCCGAGTTAACATTTGGTCCAAATCTAGTATACCATATAAATCGTTTATAACTTCTTTGATTATATCTTTAAACAAGTCTTCATGGGTCAAATAAATATCGTTAGCGGTTTTACTAAATAAAGCAAAACGATCATTTAATAAACCATCTTTTATCTTCTCCATTGCTGACCTTTTTATATCTGCGGTTAGTTGGCGCCACACTTTTTGAAGGTCAGATTTATACTCATATTTTATTTTATCATAATTAAACAGTTCCATTGTTTTCTTAACAGCGGCCAGTAAGTTAACTACTGAATCAGCTGTACTATCATTTAGATTTAAATCACCAGTTGCTTTCATCTTACCATATATAGCTGTATACCACAAGATATCCTCCTCAAGATTTTTACTGTAGTTGCGTATAGAACTTATCATTTTGTCTGTATCTACTATTCCATATATATCGTTAACAACTTCATTAATTAGGCCTTTAGACAAATCATCGTGAGATACATAAATTTTGTTGGCAATTTCACTAGACAAATCAAAACGATTGTTTAACAAACCATCCTTTAAATTCTCTTTTGCCATTCTAATTATACCCGATTTAAGTTCTAATTCTAGATTTTCTTGCTCGGATTTATATTGAAATTCTATCTTACGAAAATTGCGGGATTTTGCAATATCTTGAACAACCCAAAGTAGTTCTAGAATCGCATCAATCGCAGTATCGTTTAACGTAAAATCACCATTCGATTTTATCTTTCCGAATATGGCTGCGTACCACAATATCTGCTCCTCAATATTGATACTGTTACTGCCTATACGACTCATCATATTTTCTGTATCTACAATTCCGTACACATCGTTTACAACTTCTTTAGTTATGTCTCTAAACAGCTCTGGACTTAGCTTGAATATTTTGTTAGCAATTCCACTAATTAAAGCATAACTATCGTTTGATACACTATCTCTTAATTTCTCCTTTGCCAACCTTTTTATACTTGGCAGAAGTTCGAGCTGTATATTTTCAAGGTATGACATATCCTCGGAGCCTACATCCTGATAATTATTCAATTCCATGGTTTCGTTAACAAGAGAAAGTAACTTAAAAATTGGACCAACTGTATTATCATTCAAACTTAAATCACCATTGGATTTCATCTTTTCATATATAGTTGCGTACCATATAATGTCTTCCTCTATATTGAGATTGTCAGTGCTTAAAATACTTAACATATTTTCCGTATCTTCTCTTTCATAAACATCATTTACAACTTCGTTAATTATATCTTTAAACAACTCTTCGCTAGTTTTGTAAATTTTATTAGCAGTTACGGTCACTAAAGAAAAGCGATCGTTTAACAAACCATCCTTTAACTTCTTTTTTGCTAACATTTTTATACTTGTTGTTAGCTGGTGCTCCAGCTTTTCAAGGTCAAATTTATCCTCTATGTCTAATTTAGGATAATTACGGTAATTCGTTGTATCTCTAACGAGGAAAAGTAATTTTAGAACTGGGTCAACTGTACTTTCATGTAAAAGAAAATCACCATTTGTGTTCATTTTCTCAAATATAGTTTCATACCACGCGATGTCCTCCTCAATATTCCAACTATCACTCTGTATATAACTTAGAATTTTTTCTGTATCCACTTTACCATACACATCGTTTACAACTTCTTTAATTATGTCTTTGGAAAGCTCAGGACTGGCTATGTATGTTTTGTTAGCAATTCCACTAACAATAGAAAAACGATCGTTTAACAAGCCATCCATTAACTTCTCTTTGACAAACACTTTTATAATTTTCTGAAGTTGCTGCTTTAAATTTTCAAGCATAGTTTTATAAGTAGTTTTTAAAATGCGATAATTAGTGAAATACATTGTCGTCCTAGCAAGAGACAATAATCTAAAAATTGGATCAATCACATTATTATTTAAATTTAAATCACCAGTGGATTTTATCTTTTCAAATACCGTTACAAACCATATGATATCCTCCTCGATATTCTTATGGTGATCGTTTACAGTATTTAACATATTTTCTATATCCACTTTTCCATAAATATCGTCAACAACTTCTTTAATTATATCTTTGAACAGTGTCTCATTAAAAAGGAAAACTATATTAGAAATTCTACTGACTGAAGCAAAACGATCGTTTGACAAACCATCTATTAATTTTTCTTTTGCGAACTCTTTTATATTAGGCCGAAGTTGGCGCTGTAAATTTTCAAACTCAAACCTATCCTGAGATGACACATTGCTATAATTAGGCATTTCTATCGTTTCCTTAACACGGGAAAGTAACAGTAAAATCGGACCAATTGTACTATTGCTTAACCTTAAATCACCATTCGATTTCATCTTATTAAATACAGCTACATAACCTGGGATACTTTGGCCGATAGTCTTGTGATTACTTATAAGACTTAAGACTTTTTCTGTATCTACTCTTCCATAAACATTGTCCACAACTTCTTTAATTATGTCTTTAAACAGCACATCACTAAAATCGTAAATTTCGTTAGCAAGCTCGTTTGTTATTGCAAATCGATCGTATAATACACCTTCCAGTAGCATGTCTTTTGCTACAACTTTAATTGAATCCATCAAACCATTTAAAAGGGATTTGGCATCCAGTTTTATTTCGGATGTAGTGTTTTGTTGGTCGATAATATTTTTTTTTAAAGTGTCAGTCAACTTTATCATTTTAAGAGGATCTTTATACCCATGGCTTTTCATTTCATAATTTAAAGCCGTATAGATTATAAATTTCCTTTCGATATTCCTGATACTATTCCCAAAATCTAGTAATAAACCAAAGTTATTTGGTTGACGATTGTAAACTTTTTTGATTATAAAGTGGATCTGATTGTTATCATTAATCTGTTCAAGTTTTTTTTCAGCACTTACAAAATCGCGTCTCTTAATGGCTTCAATACATTCAAGTGGCAGTGTTTTCTGATTGTTCATGTTTTCTTCTTCTGTGGGTGTTTTCATTTTATCAATTTCCTTTCTGAATCCATTTACTATATCAAATAAACTATCTACAAGGCTTTCCAAAGCAATTTGTTGCGTCAACTTCTTTTTCTGATCATCTAAAAGTTTTTCGAATGTTTCTACAGTAGTTTGTATACTTCTAAGACGATCCTTATCTTCATTACTTATAGTTGTCAATTTGTTTAATTGTATTATATCCTCTTTCATCTTTCTTATTTCATTTTCAAGTTCAGTTACTTTGCCATCAGGACTAGAATTAGATGTGTCATTACCAGAGCGTTTGAAGCGCTGTAAAGTCATTTCATTGTTTTCACTCTTGAATAAAGATACTATTGATTTATTAAAGAAGAATTTATTCATCTCGTTTTTTACTTTTCCATCCTTAAAGGTACTATTACTGCTAACATCTGGGCTATTATCTTTATTCTCACTTTGAATCGCATTGTTATAAGGCAAATTTTCAGATGCATCGTATTTCTCAAGTCGAAACTGTACAGGATCCTTGTTTGTTTTGACTATTTTGAGTGTGATATTTTTCAATTTGTTAATCATCAAAAAATGATTAATTTCAGTAGAGTTTAAATGATTAGACTCTTTCAATTTACTGTTGGGTACATTTTCGAATCTGCCTGAGTTTTGTTCTGTTACATTTCTATTACATGGCAATTGCAAACAATTTTCTACTAAACTTACTGTTGCTCTATTCTTTAATGTACTAAATTCGTTGTGAGTATTATGTTCACCTTTATTGATCTTTATGCCTTCTTTGATTTCAGATATGTTCATAAGCTCATCTTTAAAAGGCAAAATAGAATTCTCTATAGCAAAAGTTTTATATATGGATGCATTCGCAGCGGTTGTTAAAGCTATCTGAGCACCTAAGAATACAGTTACGATTTGTGCAACATTACTAAAATGAAATTTGCTAAAACAAATATTCCTAAATGTACGATTTTCTTCTCTTATTTTACTTCCAATGATCGTGTTTGAATCCAACAAGTCGGTAAGGGGTTTTCTAAAACTCGAACAATCGCGAGAAGTATAGATATCGTTTTTTCTATTTTGTAAATGAATCTTCCAATTGGTACACTTCTTTTGTAACATAGTCCGAGTGTTTATTTCTTCTCCACACTCATTTATTTTAGTATACTTAACTGGAGATGAAGTACATTGACCAACCATTTGCTGTAATTTAACAAATTTCATTTAAACACTCTCAATCATATTCTTAATTTTTACATTCTTATAAAGATATTTTGGTTTTAGTGCATAGTGTTAAATAAGTGTGTATATCATTGATTTTTCATTTCGAGTATGGGACCCCGCTCCTGAACAAAAGTCTTTATCCGTATACAGCTTGTATACCATGATATAATGTAGTCATTTATATGGACTTCTTTAAAATAATTTTTTCTCGACATTGGCACTTTTAGTAATCTATTTATTAGAAAGTTAAATATGGCTAGTTTGTGTTCAGGTGGACTGTTCGAATCAGAAGTGATGTACCTTTCTGTGTGGGTCGGTTTTCTGTATATTCCGATATAATAGCATCTAAAGTCGGCCGAACATATATAAGTAGCGTAAAACCAAAATAGTTTGTGAAACTGTCACCAAATTAGTAACAAGTAATATATCCTGCGACAATATAAGAGTAATTTTAATAAGAGTAAAACTAACAGGAACAAATGTGAATGAAGGAAATTTTAACAAGAGCAATTTCAATAGAATTTAAAATTTATTATATTTTAAATCCAGTATATTTTAATCCAGTTAATTTTCTTTTTATTTTTGTCGGTTGATCTCGACTTTATATCTATCTCTAATTGTCAAAGAGTAAAATACGACTAGCTAATTTATACTGATGATGACTACATTGTAGTCGAAATACGTATTTATAATACAAAAAACTGATCTAGGTAAAGGGGACGAATTTGAAATTTTATGTGTTTCATGCATTTCAAAAACAACCCCTTCAAGTGGTGAAAAGAGATAAAAAGTCTGAAGATCAACATGGAGTCATTTTCATGGTTTGCCGTGACGTTGATCATGTAAATGTCATCAATTTTGAAATTTATTATTTTGTATTGATCTAAATAACAAATTAAAAAAAATTTTGACATTGAAACAATGAATAATTGTTCCATGAGTACTATAGGTAGTAGATCGTAAATAAATTTGGAAATAATAATTTTTTGAAAATATATCAAACAATACATGTGATATTAGTTATTTTGACAATAGACAAATATCGATGAGCAAGTATAATATATGAATCAATAAAAAATTCGTTACGCAGGAGCTGCCTTAGCGAATTTCCTAAGAATACATAAATCGCTCTCTAGCGGTCATAAATTTAGTGTGATCAAAATGAAATATAATATCTGATATGACTTTAGTATTTGCAAAAATTAAATTTACTAATAGCCAAAATAGAACGATAAATAACGATTATAGTTTATAGTTACTATGGAAACGACAATCAAAATTGACATTTCAAAATTAAAACAAAATTTTAATAAAATAATTTTATAGTTTATTTTAACCAACTCAAAAAAAAGAAGGAGGAGATTCTATGTTCGACTGTGAAGTAATTTAACATCTAACTGACTTACATGTTTGAATACCCAGTATATACTGAGTTGTATATCAATGATTAAATTGTTAACAATTCTTTCCGAGGAACACATAATCACAAATTATGAGAAAACTATTGAGTATATGGAAATCTTTTTCAAACAAAACTTGTTTATATTAAAAAGAAGATTTTTTTACTTGACCTTACTTTTTTGCTCTAGAACACATTTCAGCTCGTTATCTCTTTTTGTTCTGGGGTTATCGTTTCCACAGACAGACAGATGAACATGCGGAAATGGCCAAATTTTATGAACACATATACCAAAGATTCAGGCCTACGATCAATATTTTTAAGCGTTACAGCCGTGATCAAACTTAATATACCTTGTATATTCACATATACTAAAGTATACGTAATAGGTTTGGGCAAGAATTGTCTTTTGGATTAAATCTGTAAATTGTTATTTCAAGTTTTTTAATGTAGTGACTTTCTGTGTTTTTTGAAGTCGATTGAATTTATTTTTAAAAATTTTTTACAATAAAATATATTTCATGATAAGAAACAAAATTACAATAAAACTTAGTACCTACAACTTAACTCCTGTCCTGATACATTTTTCGATTTTTCAAATATTAAGGGAGATATGTCAAATTCTGTGTTTCTCCCTCCCTCTAAACCCCCTTTCCCCTCGTCCGATTTTACCCATTAATGAACTTGACCTTTAGAATACCAAAAGCGACTCCAATACCAAATTGCATTCCAATTCCAAAACTGTGGCCGCTAGAGAATCCACAGACATTTTTTAAAAAGTATATATATATATATATATATATATATATATATATATACATATATATGTATATATATGTATATATATATATATAATATATATATACATATATATATATATATATATGTATATATATATATATATATATATATATATATATATATATATATATATATATATATATATATATATATACATATATATATATATAAATATATATATATATATATATATATATATATATATTCCCTAGAATACATAAATATCTCAAGTCACAATTTAAGTCTGATCAAAATGAAATCTCGTATCTGATATCATTTTAGTATTTTCAAGGCCAATTTTATTAATAAATGGTATACGTTAAGGGAGAAGGGGGGCATAATGATAAAAGAAAACACAAAATATATCTCTTAATATTGGAACAATCGAAAAATGTATAACGAGTAAAGTTGCTGAAAATCAAGTTTGCTACAATTCATTATTTTATCATTTTTCTCAAACTTTAATGTATACAGAGATATTTAAATTTAAACTTTCAATCTTTAATTGTAAATATTATTATTGTAAATACCAAAAGCGCCTCAAATACCAAATTTCATTCCAATCTGAATAAAGCTGTATCCGCTAGAGAGTCCACAGACACATAAAAGTATACGTTTATATATATATCTAAAAGTATTTTAGCGATAGTGATTTTTAACATCTAATATGTAGGATCGATGGACATTTGAAGAAATGTTTACGAAATTCCAACATTGGTGCTAAAACAAGAGCTGCATTTCCTTTGCAGGAAATTCGCAAAAAATTGTTTAGAATAAAAGCTGCTATTATTGTTATAATAACAACTTTTATTCAGTATATTAAGTAAAATTAATAGCTCAGAATCTTATCTGCATGTTGTTATTGGTATAGAACATTTGACTAACACAAATGAAATAAATGAGGCTGTTATTGCAACAATGGATGAATTTTATATGTAGCGAACTAGAAATAAATTCTGAAACAAGACAAATGCTTCGAAAGTAGTATATAATAAATGGTATGATGCCGAATGCAAGGAAAAATGAAGAGAGGTTAAAAGAAGCCTAAGGACAATGAGGAGATTTAGACATGAATGTAATAAAAAACTTTATTTAAGTAGTAACTGTGAATATAACTCCTTGTGTGAAAGAAAAAAATTTGTTACGCAGGGGCTGCTTCAACTTAGCGAATTTCCTTAGAATACATAAATCACTCTCTAGTGGTCACAATTTTAGTCTGATCAAAATGAAATGTCATATATGATTTCGCATTTTCAAGTCCAATTTTATTAATAAATGACATACGTCGAGGGGAATGGGGGAGGTATAAAAAAATAAGAAAACACAAAATATAAAATATCTCTCTTAATATTACAACAATCGAAAAATGCGTAAGGAATAAAGTTGTATAAAATCAAATTTTCTACAATTCATCATCTTATCATTTTTGCGCAAACTCTAATGTGTATAGAGATATTAAGGAATTTAATTTTCAATCTTAAACCGTCAATATTTCTGTAAATATGAGTGTAACAGAAAAAATGATAAGAAACATAATTACAGTAAAACTTAGTACCTACAACTTCACTTCTTATAAATTTTTCGATTTTTCAAATATTAAGGGAGATATGTCAAATTTTGTGTTTCCCCCTCCCTCTAAACCCCCCTTTCCCCTCGTCCGATTTTACCCATTAACGAACTTGACCTTTTGAATACCGAAAGCGCCTCAAATACCAAATTTCATTCTAATCAGATTAAAATTGTGACCGCTAGAGCGATTTCAGACACATATATATATATACATACATATATATATATATACATACATATATATATATATATATATATATATATGTATATATATATATATATATATATATATATATGTATATATATATATATATGTATATATAGATATATATGTCCTTAGATGTATGTATATAAATTTTACAGATGGTAATTTTCGACATCTACTAGGTAGGATCGATGAACATTTGAAGAAATTTTTGTAAAATTTTGAAGTCGGTACGAGACCAATAGCTTCAATAGAAATTCGCTAAAAAGTAACTGCATGAACGTAATAATAAAAGCCTCTAGCAGAACGGAAAATATTTCTATGAATTCCATTTTTATGGAGTATGATTGCGACTACTGTTTGGTTAAAAATTTGTTTTTTCTCAAGGTATGAAACTATTGTCTTATATTTATATTAATTTTTTTTTTTTTACTTATTTTCATTTTATATTTTCTGATGGAATGAATGAATTTTCAGATGAAAAATTACTTATCGAAGTCAAGAAAATTTTAAAATAAACGTTCAATAAAACATATTTCTTTTATAATATTAAATCTTATGTATTTATTATGTTAATTTTATCACAACAAAAATGCAAAAAGTTTCCATTTCCTAATATAAATTTCGTGGTTTGATAATTTTCCTTTCGGTTTGAGCACTATATCTAACTGTATGCCAAATATCAACTTATGATCGTGTATATCCAGAAATTGTAGGCGTTCCCGCTATTTAACGACTTTCGAATAAGTTTTTAACCGTTTATTTCTTAACAAAAAGCGAAAACGTGAAACGCGAAAGCAAAAACGTGAACATTCGAAAAATCAGCACTGTAGCTCTTTTCGTTCAGAAAATATTTCAGGGTCAGATTTTTCGATAAGTAATAGTACTGTAAGCGCGAAGGCAAAAAAATCCTTGAACTCGGCTTGTCGCACTATCGTGTTTTAGATACAATTTCCCATATCTTCGTAACCACTCACTTTAATATCAAAAGTATATATTGTGACCATTTTTGGTTCAAATAATACAATTTTAACAATGTTTAAAATAAAACTTAAAAATTAATTTTTATTTAGAAATTTGCAGTATTATCATACACACTTAAAATGCGAATGTTAGATATGACCACTTACTTTGTTTTTTCCGCACATTGTTGATGTTTCACGTAAATACAATTTTTTATAATTTAAATTCAAAGATGTAAAAACCAACACATTGTAGAAACAGTAATCAACTGATCAAACTTTTAAGTTAATTTAAATAACAAAAAATATGAGAATTTATTGATATTTCATTGTAATATAAATGTTGAGTGACTGAAGAGGGTTGTTAGAGACTTAATTGATTAGTTGAATCTCTCTGAATCCCAAAATGAAGATATTGTTTTGAATGTTTCTTTAGTGTAGATTTACTTTTTTTGTTGTTGACAAAACAAGTTTTATATATTAATATTGCACCTTTTCCTGTTGATTAAAAATATGTTATAAAACATCTGATGTTAACGTCATATCACATCTCTGTGTACAGACTTATAACCTTCATATATGAGAGGTTATGTATATCAGACAAATTGAGGCCATGTGACGCAAGAGCTGCGTCAACTTAGCGAATTTCCTTAGAATGCATAAATCACTCTCTAGCGGTCATAAATTTAGTGTGATCAAAATGAAATATAATATCTGATATGACTTTAGTATTTGCAAAAATTAAATTTATTAATAGCCAAAATAGAACGATAAATAACGATTATGGTTTATAGCTACCATTGAAAACGATAATCAAAATTGACATTTCAAAATTAAAACAAAATTTTAATAATAAAATAATTTTATAGTTTATTTTAACCAACTCCAAAAAAAGAAGGAGGAGATGCAATGTTCAAGGTTCTGCGTCAACTTAGCGAATTTCCTTAGAATGCATAAATCACTCTCTAGCGGTCATAAATTTAGTGTGATCAAAATGAAATATAATATCTGATATGACTTTAGTGTTTGCAAAAATTAAATTTATTAATAGCCAAAATAGAACGATAAATAACGATTATGGTTTATAGCTACCATTGAAAACGATAATCAAAATTGACATTTCAAAATTAAAACAAAATTTTAATAATAAAATAATTTTATAGTTTATTTTAACCAACTCCAAAAAAAGAAGGAGGAGATGCAATGTTCAAGGTTCTGCGTCAACTTAGCGAATTTCCTTAGAATGCATAAATCACTCTCTAGCGGTCATAAATTTAGTGTGATCAAAATGAAATATAATATCTGATATGACTTTAGTGTTTGCAAAAATTAAATTTATTAATAGCCAAAATAGCACGATAAATAACGATTATAGTTTATAGTTACCAATGAAAACGATAATCAAAATTGACATTTCAAAATTAAAACAAAATTTTAATAATAAAATAATTTTAGAGTTTATTTTAATCAACTCCAAAAAAGAAGGAGGAGATTCAATGTTCGACTGTGAAGTAATGTAACAACTAACTGACTTACATGTTTGAATACCCAGTATATAATGAGTTGTATATCAATGATTAAACTGTTAACAATTCTTTCCGAGGAACACATAATCACAAATTATGAGAAAACTATTGAGTTTATGGAAATCTTTTTCAAACAAAACTTGTTTATTTTAAAAAGAAGATTTTTTGTTAACATTTTTTTTTCTATCTTACGATTTCAAAGATGTATTTATACAGTACTGCGCATAGATGGATCTCAGGATACGCAACTGCACATAGATTTACCTCATCTTACATTACTGCGCTTAGACTGGTCTTATTTTAAACTACTGCGGATGAGTTGAACAGAAACTACAAAAAATCCGTTACGCAGGAACTTGGCGAATTTTCTCAGAATCAATACATCAGTTCTGTTTTGGAAATAGATCTTAATTAACTGTTATCTTATTTATTATCATGGCGATACCATAAAATATGAAATATCTCTCTTTACATTAGAAAAATTCATTTAAATGCATTAAAAATATCAAGTAACCATGGTGATTTGCATTTTTAATATTCATTATTATGGGTATTGTATTTAAATTGCAAATATTTTCTGTAAATGCTAGATTCTAGTTCAGGAAATGAAAATATAGGAAAATTTCTTTACTACAACTTTCTTCCTTACAAATATTTCCATTCTACTGGAAATTTTACTCTCTTTATAATATTAAGAGAGAAACTCAACTTTGTATTTTTCCCCTCCCTCTAAACCTCCCTTCACCCATGTTCGATTTCCGAACTTTTAAACAAAAACCACCTCAGATACAAAATTCGATTGCCAAAAACTTAAAATTGTGGCTTCCGGAGCGCATACAGACACATGTATAGATACATACAATCATTATATATACACGGTAAATCGAACCAGGTGCATAATTGCACACGCCTCCATTTCTTTCACTGATGCTCCCATTCCCCAATAACATCCAATATAAATCGATAAACTGATCACCTCCCCGAAACAAGCGAAGTCCACTCGTGATTGGCTCAAAGATATCATAAACACCAAAACACTCAAAACAGAGTGCTAGGATAACACGTGATAGAAATATTATTATTGGTGTTTATGATATCTTTGAGCCAATCACGAGTGGTGTTGTTTGTTTTGGGGAGGTGATCAGTTTATATATATATATATATATATATATATATATATATATATATATATATATATATATATATATATATATATATATATATCTGTATATATATAAATATATATATATATATATATATATATATAAATTTTTAGTGATTTTCGTTATCTACTAGGTAGGTTCGATAAACATTTGAAGAAATTTTTCCGAAATTCCATCATTCTTACAAGACCAATAGCTTCATTATCTTCAAAAATTCGCTAACAATGCGCGTAGATTGACCTTATTTTCCACTACTGCCCAAACAGTGGGCCTCAGTGTACATTATTGCGCATTGGTTGACCTCATTGTACATTACTGTGCATAGATAGATCTCGTTTTATACTACTGCATATAGATTGATATTCTGCATGCAGAGATTCATTTAGCATAAAGGCATACGGAAACTTTAGCGGATTTCCTGAAAGGAAATAGAGCTATTGGTCCCGTACCCAAGGCAAAATTTTCAAAATTTTCTTCAAATGTCCATCGATCCTACTAAGTAGATGTCAAAAATCACCACCTGTAAAATTTATATATACACACACATATATATATATATATATATATATATATATATATATATATATATATATATATATATATATATGTATATATATACATATATATGTGTCTGTCATCACTCTAGCGGTCACAGTTTTCATTTTATCGGAATGAAATTTAGTATTTAAGGCGCTTTTGGTATTCAAAAGGTCGAGTTCGTTAATGGGTAAAATCGGACAAGGGGAAAGGGGGCGTATAAAGGGAGGGGAAAAACACAAAATTTGACATATCTCCCTTAATATTTGAAAAAAGGAAAAACTTATAAGCAGTAAAGTTGTAGGTAGTAAGTTTTACTGTAATTTTGTTTCTTATCATTTTTCTATTACACTCATATTTACAGAAATTTTGACGGTTTAAGATTGAAAATTAAATTCCTTAATATCTCTGTACACATTAGAGTTTGAGCAAAAATGATAAGGAGATGAATTGTAGGAAATTTGATTTTTTACAACTTTATTCCTTATACATTTTTCGATTTTTCTCACATTAAGAGGCATATTTCATATTTTGTGTTTTCTTCTTTCGTTATAGCTCCCCCCCCTCCCCCCGATTCCGCTCGACGTATGTCATTTACTAATAAAATTGGACTTCAAAATTGAACAAATACTAAAATCATATACATTTCATTTTGATCAGACTAAAATTGTGACCGCTAGAGAGTGATTTATGTATTCTAATGAAATTCGCTAAGTTGAAGCAACTCCTGCGTAACGAATTTTAAATTCTAATAATTAACATTAGAACCGTCACCATAGTAAATTGATTGATTTAGGATTGATATTGTCGGTCACGTGATCTCAAAACGTGTTGAAGTCAACGACTTAAGTTATACCTTTTGCATTCAAACTGAATGACCTTGTGAATAATATACGAAATAATTTTTTACCACGGTTTTTTTTATTCAATAGCTAACAAAAGTAGATAGGGAAAGAACAAAAAAATTTTAATAAATAACATAAAAATCCCACAACGATAAAAATTAAATTAAAAGTCCAAACTGAAGAATAAGAATAATAAATTTATAAAAGTTTTAAAAACTGCAGTCAAATAAATTATATACTTTATAATTATATAAGTACGAGCTTTTGCCCGCGACTTCGCTGCGTAAACACGATTTCCCCATATAAACTTTGTTACCACCACCCCACCCCACCGGTTTTAAGAGATATTTGAAAATATAAATCATTGTCGCGTATAATCAGGACAAAAAAACGGGTTTGCTTTTAATATAGAACAAATACAAATACACATATATACACACAAACATATATTTATAAACTAATTAATGTCATTTTGAAAGAAAAAAAATTTTTAATTATCATCTTTCGAAAACAAAACGGTAAAACGCGATTTTTTTTAAAAATTTATTTAGGAAATATTTATCTTTACTGTCCTAGTTTTTTTTTTAATTCTGTCGAGTATTTTTTCCAATACAACAGACAATAGGTGTGCGGGCATGGAGTTTTACATGATTTTAATTTAATTTTTTAGAGAGATTAATTTGTTATTTATTATCTCGCGTTCTAAGTCAAAAATTATGAAACTTCGGCATTCATTAGAAAACGTTATTTTTAGCCAGTGAAAATATGAACAAAATCTGTCGAAAAGTGATTTCATGCTTACGGTAGAATCGATGGACATTTGAAGAAATTTTTATGAAATTGTAACATTGGTGCAAAAACAATAGCTGCATTTCCTTTGGAGAAAATTCGCTAAAAAGTACCTTGTACATCTTTGTATTTGTTTTTTGTATCATTTTGTATATTCCATAAAATGAATATATATATACATATATATATATATATATATATATATATATATATATATATATATATAGATATATATATATAGATATATATATATATATATATATATATATATATATATATATATATATATATAGATATATATATATAGATATATATATATATATATATATATATATATATATATATATACATATATATATATATATATATATATGTATATATATATATATGTATATATATATATATATATATATATAAATATATATATATATATATATATTTATATGTACTTTTATGTGTCTGTGGACTCTCTAGCGGTCACAGTTTTATTCCGATTGGAATGAAATTTGGTATTTGAGGCGCTTTTGGTATTCTAAAGACCAAGTTCGTTAATGGGTATAATCGGACAAGGGGTAAGGGGGTTTAAAGGGAGGGGGAAACACAAAATTTGGTATATCTCCCTTAATATTTGAAACATCGAAAAATTTATCAGGAGTTCAGTTGTAGGTACTAAGTTTTACTGTAATTTTGTTTCTAATCATTTTTCAGTTACACTAATATTTACAGAAATATTTACAATTAAAGATTGAAAATTAAAATTCTAAATATCTCTGTTCACATTTGAGTTTGAGAAAAATGATCAAATAATGAATTGTTGCAAATTAAATTTTCTACAACTTTACTCGTTATACATTTTTCGGTTATTCCAATATTAAGAGAGATATTTTATATTTTATGTTTTCTTCTATCTTTATAGCCCCCTTTCCCCTTGACGTATGCCATTTATTAATTAAATTGGCCTTGAAAATACCAAAATGATACCAGATACGACATTTCATTTCGATCAGACATAAATTGTGACTAGAGTTATTTATGTATTCTAAGGAAATTCGATAAGTTGACGCAGCTCCTGCGTAACGAATTTTTTTAATATCTGACTGTATCTGGAAATAGTAACTTGGTTTTCAAATATTGTTTATTGAAGAATATTGGCTACAGTAATCAAAAAAATAATTTCAAGCAATAATTAGAGTTTATTTTATAGTTTTTCACCCGACTTCAAAAAGGAGGATGGTTCTCAATTCGTCTGTAGGTTTTTTTTTTTTTATGTTTGTCACCTCAGAACTCCATCATTTATGAACCGATTTTTAATTTTTTTGTTTGTTTTAAAGGGTTTTCAGATTGGTCCCATTGTCATCAAATCGCATTCTGTTGAGGGGATCTCCTGGAAATCGAGGAAAATCCTCATTTTGTATGTGATAGCCGATTTTTGCGAATTTTTTTTATCCAAAAAAAACATACAACGTTAGTTCTAATTTATTGTTTTAATTATTTAATTCTTCTTCTTTAATTTTATAATCAAAATTACAAATTAAATCAAAGTTCAGTTGCTTAGATTTAATTAAGGATGCACGAGCACTGGAGCTTCAAAAATATTAAGGCTTGATTTTTTTTGTACATGTATTTGAAGTGCTCTTATGGAGAAACCCATATTTTCCCACATATTTTGATAATTTTCACTTTGAATAAAATAAGACGAATAAAAAAAAAACTACGCAATAGAAAATAGAAATATTAATAAAGAGATTGATCCAATAAAATTCCGGTATGACTGGCCTAAAAAAAAGATATTTAAGAATACAACTGAGATTTCGGGTTAATTTTATTTCTGTCGGCGGTAGCTTTATTATTAATTTAGGCCCGGTATGACGGGAAGATTTTAGAGAATTTTATTAATTGGCTATATAGAGTGCTCGTACATCCTTAAAGCTCACAAAACTCTTACTTTGTAAAATCCACAAGGTATCAATATGACGTACCTACAAAACTATTAATTAACAAATAGTACACGGTGGCCGTAATATCTAAGACGCTCCATATGCTTCATGTTTGTTAACAGAACAGTGATTTTCTAATTTAAATATTATATATCACCGCCGTGAACTTAGCAGAGCACTTTCAGCAGTCCCCTCCCAAACCCATCCAACAAATTTGTTGGTCGTTATTTGGACATATTGTTGGAACATTTTTTTAATTTGTTGGACCTCATTTCAAAAGTTATAAACGATTTTCCAAATGCTCTGCTAGGTTCACGCTAACAGAGCAATGTTTGAAAACTGACCAAAAAAAATGTATCTAAAAATGTTCCTTGAGACTTGTCGGACATTGTTGAATCATATTTAACAGTTTCAATTAATAAAAAATTCGTTACGCAGGAGCTGCTTCAACTTAGCGAATTTCCTTGGAATAAATAAATTACTCTCTAGTGGTCACAATGTTAGTCTGATCAAAATGAAATGTCGTATCTGATTTTAGTATTTGCATGGCCAATTTTATTAATAAAAGACATACGTCAAGGGGAAAGGCGGGCATAAAGATAGAAGAAAACACAAAATATAAAATATCTCTCTTAATATTAGAACAATCGAAAAATGCGTAAGGAATAAAGTTGTAGAAAATCATGTTTGCTATAATTCATTACCTGATCATTTTTCTCAAACTCTAATGTATACAGAGATATTTAGAATTTTAACTTTCAATCTTTAATTGTAAATATTTCTGTAAATATTAGTGGAACAGAAAAATGATAAGAAACAAAATTACAGTAAAACTAAGTGCCTACCACTTAACTCCTGATAAATTTTTCGATTTTTCAAATATTACGGGAGCCCTCTCCCCCAACCCTTCTTTCCCCTTGTACCTTTTACCATTTAACGAACTTGACCTTTAGAATACCAAAAGCGCCTCAAATACCAAATTTCATTCCAATCGGAATAAAACTGTGATTGCAAGAGAGTCCACAGACACATAAAAGTACATATATATGTATATATATATATATATATATATATATATATATATATATATATATATATATATATATATATATAAATTTTTGCGATAGTGATTTTAACATCTAATAGGTAGGATCGATAGACATTTGAAGAAATTTTTACGAAATTCCAACATTGGTGCAAAAACAATAGCTGCATTTTCTTTGGAGGAAATTCGCTAAAAAGAGATCTTTGTACAAACAGCTATCCTCAATTAATTTTAAAAAGCTTTATAACTTTTGAAATTAGGTCCAACAAATTTTTAAATTGTTCCAACAACGTCCAACAAGTCCTAAGGAACATTTCTGGATACCTTTTTGATCAGTTTTCAAACATTCTCTGTTAGTGTGAACCTAGCAGAGCATTTGGTAAAACATTTATAAATGAGATCCAACAATGTTCCAACAAACGACCAACAAATTTTTTGGATGAGTTTTGGAGGGGACTGGTAAAAGCGCTATGCTAAATTCACGGGTTCTTATATATCCCTGAAAATATTGAATTTAGAAATTTTGCCAAGAGTCATTTCTACTTAGTTTTCTCATGGCGTTTCGCCAGATGAAGTTTGCCATAGTATTTTCCTTCTACCCAGTTAACAAAAGTTTTCAATGTATGTCAGCGGTTTGAGTACCTGCTACTCATATATCAATACACAAGAAATAAAAAAATAAATTTATAAATTATTATCCATGGATTTCCATAATTTAAAATTTGATAAATATGAATATGACTTAATTAAAATTTTATCATCAGTTGACCCATTATGACGACAATTTCTGCTTTGACCATCATTATCCAAAGGCAGATAATTTTCAACATTTGAAATTGGTTCCTCCCCGGGACATGAACATGCTCCTTCACAATTACAAGTAACTTGTTTATATTGACTCCGAGGATATTTAGCTCGCGCAAATAAATTTTCAAAATAACTTTTCATTGCTTTGTAATCCTTAAAAGTACGGCCACATAGTTTTTCACGTTCATATATAATATTTAGATTGGATAAATTACTATCCGAAACACTCTCGAGTGTCGCTTGCATATCTGAAGTTTGAGTATGAAGAATATTCGGATCCAGTTCTGTATTATTAGCGTCTGTCAAGAACTTATTTGTGTTCTGTAACTTGATTATATCATCCTGTGAACGACATCTTCGAATTAATGTAAAATTTCTACCGTGAAAATCTTGATTTGAAAATGATTCCATAATACTTTTTAATTGGCTTGCATCTCTCACATTGCCATCTGCAAAATAAAAATCGGTTTTAGTTTCTTTTAAAGATAGCATATCGGATAGGTGGGCAAAGTTTGATTTCGCTTGGCTCTGAGTGAGAGGTAGGAAGAGAGATAGAGTAAAGTCAGGGTATCCCTACCAATTATTATTATTTTCTTTTTTCAATTAAAACATTTTCTGAAAAAAATATAATAATACCAACTCTTTTTTATGGTCACTATTATACAAAGTATACAATACATACAATACATGAATATATACTCTGGAATTTTGGGCTGGTAATTTGGGGCATAAAATGTACCTTTTTAATATATTTGTGTATGAATAAAATATAAATGTTATATAAATTATAAAATATAAATCTTTTGATCTTTTAAATTAAACTGCTTGTAAATTTTTTCTTTCTTACTTACTCTCACTCAGCTTATGGACAGCCCCGTGGCTCCGAAGAACCGTCTATGCCCACCTCTGAATTATATCGGATGAATTGTAAATATTCCAAAGAGCAGCATTTTTCTTTGGAGTTGGTTACCGATCGAATCATAAAATAGCTAGTCATATAGACAGCCATTTCTTTAAATATTTGACTTACAGAAAAAATGGCCAGGAGATAAATTAAAGTCTAATTTATTATTTACAACATAACATACCAGTCCAAGTGGTCGAGCGGTCTAAGGCGTCATGGCTGCGCAGTATGCATACTTGGAAACAGGGAGGTTATGAGTTCGAATCCCGACATCGGCAGTTTGTCAATTATTAAGAAAAAAAAGGGGGGGGCGGTTAATTGACTAAACTGTCGGCCTATGGACAAGAACGAGTAACCGGCTATGCTTGAGAAGGTTTTCTTCAGTTTCATTTTTCTCTAATGTGTACAGAGATATTTAGAATTTTGACTTTCAATCTTAAATTGTAAATATTAGTGTAACAGAAAAAATTATAATGAACAAAATTATAGTAAAACTAATTTTCTATAACTTTTCTTCTTACAATTTTTCATTTTTTTGAATATTAGGGGAGATATGTTAAATTTTGTGTTTCCCCCTCCCTCTAAACTCCTATTCCCCCTTCTCCGTTTTTACCTATTAACGAGCTTGACCTTTCAAATACCTAAAGCGTTTCAAATATCAAATTTCATTCCAATCAGAATAAAACTGTGACCGCTAGAGAGTCCACAAAAACAATAGCTGCATTTCCTTCAGAAATTCACTAAATGTATAAAATGATCTCCATCTTGTTGATGTCTTTTGAAGGTTTTTCAAACTCTTAAATAAAAAATAAACAAATAAAAATTCGTATTTCGACTACAATGTAGTCATCATCATATCCCAGAGATAGTTACGATTAGCTAATTCATACTGATGATGACTACATTGTAGTCGAAATAAAAATTCGTTACGCAGGACATACATTTCCTCTAGACATACGTCAAGAGGAATTGGGGCCATAAAGAAAGAAGAAAACACAAAATATAAAATATCTCTCTTAATATTAGAATAATCGAAAAATGCGTAAGAAATAAAGTTTTAGAAAATCATGTTTGCTACAATCCATTACCTTATTATTTTTGCTCAAACTCTAATGTGTAAACAGAGAGATTATTAAAATAATCAAAGAGAACTCTAATTTGTACAGAGATATGTACGAATTTAATTTTCAATCTTAAACCGTCAATATTTCTGTAAATATTAGGGTAACAAAAAAAATGAAAGAACAAAATTACAGTAAAACTTTTTGAACATTAAGGGAGATATGTCAAATTTTGTGTTTCCCCCTCCCTCTAAACCCCCCTTTCCTCTTGTCAGGTTTTTATCAATTAACGAGCACAGGATTTTATCAATTAACGAACTTGACCTTTTGAATACCAAAAGCGCCTCAAATACCAAATTTCGTTCCAATCAGATCAAAATTGTGATCGCTAAAGCGATTACAGTCATATATATATATATATATATATATATATATATATATGTATATATATATATGTATATATATATATATGTATATATATATATATATATATGTATATATAAATTTTACAGATGGTGATTTTTGACATCTGCTAGGTGGGATCAATGGACATTCGAAGAAATTTTTGCGAAATTTTGACTTCGGTACGGGACCAATAGCTCTATTTTCTTTAGGAGAAAATTCGCTAAAACAGTAACCACCTCCAAAGTAAACTCTGCTGAAAAAATGCAACTTAATTAAATTATTTGTTACAGAAAATTTACTTAATGTCGAAATAGATGCAATTTCTTGTCTATTGAAGTCTGCTTGTTCGAAATTGCTAAACTGTTCTACACTTTTCTGATACGTCGGCGGTGGTGAATCTGGAACCAATGTTTTCACGAATCCTGTACTCGTGCTGGGTCCACTTGATATATGTGTTTGAATGAATGGTATACAACCTGATGGTCCTGGTGAATCCAGTACATGGTTTTGCAGAGTGCTAGCCATATGGCTCGGAGATCTTTTATTACGGGATTTCCGTCTATTAAAGTAAATAATAGAATGGATAAAACGAAAAATTATAACAAAACTTGTGAAGAATCACCTCAAGACGTTCAAAATATTACATACCGATTAGATAGTGACCGACTTCGTGTTTCTTGTGATTTACAGGAAGATCGTGAAGACCGTTTTTTCGTACGTCTTTTATGGGCAGATTCAGCCAATCCAACTTTGATAATTTCATCATATTCAGGTGGCGCTTCATATGTTGGTGGATCATCAAGTGTGACATTCTCCTCTCGATTACCATCTACAATAAAATATAAAACTGCTCACTTTTTATTAAATACTTACCTCCAGAAATCAGGAATAATTGGTTTTAAAATTGACGGCACTAAATTTGTTTTCAGATTATTTTTATTTATAATATTATTATTTGAACTTTGGAAAATAGAAGAATCTGTTAAGGAAAAATTTCAACCCAGAAATATATTATGCGATATTTTTTTTAACTATAAATTGAATATGAACAGTAATGGTCTAAGATCCGGCATTAGAAAAATCTTCCCTCATCTGTGAATTGAATGAAATAATGTTTAAAAGGCAGATAACAATATTATAAATGTATGAGTGCAATGTCTGCCACCGTAGTCCTGCTGGCTATTAAGATTAATTAATTAATTAATATGATATAGTGTCTTTGTTTGTTGCTCGAACAAATATAATTGTCTCTCTCTCTCTGCGTAGAACACATTTTTTGAAAATTTTATTACTGTGATGTTATTAATAATATATTTTATATAATAAATATATATAAACAAATTTTTAAGTAATAAAATTTTCTGCCTTTTAAACATTATTTCATTTAATTAACAGATGAGGGAAGATTTTTCTAATCCCGGATCTTAGACCATAAGACCTATAACCCTAGTAAGACCTAACAAGACCAGCAATCATGTAAAACGGCCACATTTCTCCGTCGATATATTCCCATAATTAAATCAATTTTTCTGGCACCTAACATTCTGTATCAGCTTCTTTGTGTGTTTCGACAAGTACACTCCCGTTCAATAAAAATTGAACAGATCTGAACCGAATCAGTCTCTCACAATTTTGATTATTCTTGTAGTAAATGTTGTTTACTATACTTCCATATCTTTTTTCACACTTAAAATATATACTAGTTATCTTTGTTTATAAATGAATAATTATACAGAGAGTTGAAAAAGTGAGGAGTTTTATGAAATGTAAGAAAATTAACATTTCAGGTCTGTTCAATTTTATTGAACGGGAGTGTACATATGATATGAATTGAGATTTCGTCTTCTTGCGTACACGTTCCACGAATGGGATCAATATTCTTCTTTACTAAACCCTATCTATTACGGTTTTAAAGATAGATAGCATACTCCATGACGGGAAAATTTGACATATCTCTCTTAATATTCAAAAAATCGAAAAATTTATAATAAGTAAAGTTGTAGGTATTAAGTTTTATTGTAATTTTGTTTCTTATCATTTTTTCTGTTAAACTAACATTTACAGAAATATTGACGGTTTATGATTGAAAATTAAATTCCATAATATCTCCGAATTCCTTAATATTAGAGTTTGAGCAAAAATGAAAAGGTGATGAATTGTAGCAAACATGATTTTCTACAACTTTATTCCTTACGCATTTTTCGATTGTTCTAATATTAAGAGAGATATTTTATATTTTGTATTTTCTTCTATCTTTATGCCCCCCTTTTCCTTTGACGTATGTCATTTATTAATAAAATTGGCTTTGCAAATACTAAAATCATAAACGACATTTCATTTTGATCAGACTATAATTGTGACCACTAGAAAGTGATGTATGTATTCTAAGGAAATTCGCTAAGCATAATATGGGTGTTTAAAAAGTACAATTACTGTGTAATATCTCGAGAAATGGTCTTCAAATAAAATCATTAAAAAAACACCCGGAAATCCTTTAGAACGTACAAATCTGCAACGAGGCTTAAATATATCTCAAAAACGATTGGTGATAAACAAAATGGCCAAGTCATAAACCGTGAAAAATTTTCTACATATTTTGAAAGAAGTTCAAACATGATTTGACGGAGAAGAAATGAGATATTTTCAAAAAACCTTGAATATTTGAATAAGCGTACAAATCATTATATGTTACTATTGAGCAGTGTTTTGAATGTCAAATAAAGGTCTATGCAAATTTTCAGCTAGTTACCTCTCATTCTTAGGTTGAGCTTATTTTTTGTCTTATTTGATTGTATTATTTGATTAACAGTGGCGTAACTAAGCCACGTGCCCTGGGCGCCATCAAGGGGGGCACAAAAAACCAAATTTACTACCTATTTTAAAAAAAATACAATCCAAATTTGCAAATAATGCGAAAAAAAAGTCTTTTGAGGATCATTTAATTCTTATTGTACATTTCTTCCAGAATAGACTCGGATGTTATTTATAGTACATACATTACATTACAAAATTAGTAAAATTTGAAAAACTTAATATTTACACGTGAAATTTTGATCCTAACCAGCCAAGTAGCCGAACGGTCTAAGGCGTTATGTCTGCCCAGTATGCAGTACTTGGAAACTGGGAGGTTATGGGTTCGAATCCCGACATCGGCAGTTTGTCAATTATAAACAAAAAGGGGGCGGTTGATTGACTAAGCTGTCGGCGTATGGACAAGGCGTATATTCAGAAGGTTTTCTGCAGTTTCCTTCACGAACTCCAGATGAATATCGGCATAGTTCCTATCATTGTCGGCTGCAGCCGCATATTCTACCAATTCCTAGTTTACTCACAAATTCATTCCACTCCACTCACATCCTCACATCCTAAGGCATCACAATGGACCTTATGATCGAAGTGTAGCCCGTTCAGGGCAGCCTTTACAATCTACCTCATCTTGATCCTAATTAGTTTTGTGAAACTAAACTTTATGCCACTAATTTCATAAGTAATGTTAGTCGGGCTTAAAAAGATACCTCTATCAAATAATTTCAATCCAATTGAAGTTCGTGAAGCGCGTGAGCAGTGCGCGCACTGCGCAGTTCGACTTTGACACCTCATTTGCAGCAGCACAGTAGTGTTTTTGATTACATTACATACCGTATGTAGCATACGAAGTGATCTGATTTCTTATTACCCTTTACATAGTACCCTATTACATAGTACCCTTAACGCAAGCCATCTTGAGCTATCTTACCTTGGGAAAAGATCAATATTTGTAGGATATCTTAGGAAAAAAATAATTTTAAAAATTTGTAGATATCCGTTTTGAAAATAATTTAGAAAGGGAAAAGAGCGCAGTTTGGATGCGTGGCCTGAGCGCCGTTTTACGACGCTACGCCCCTGGCTATGAACGTGTTTGTAAACCATTTTTAAACATACTAAGAAACCTGTTTAAAATAAATTAATAAAAATGATATTTACCTAATAAATCACTAATTGTTTGTAATTGATTTTGTAGTTCCCTTTGTTGTCGAGCTCGATTACCCAAACGATACAAGAGTAAAATTAATGATGAAATTAATGCAATTAAACCTTAAACAATCATAAATCATTATCATTTTATACAAAATTTATTCATATGAATCACACCCACCTAAACTACTCACTATAAACACTAATGTTGCTGTTTTTATGTCCGGATACCGTTCAATTTTAGGAAAATAATAATTTGGTGTATGAGCATACCATCTACGATCAAATGTTTCAACCTCCCAATCTGAAACATAATTTAAAATGTTTCAATTCGAAAATGCTTCTTAAATTATTGATAATTGAGTAAATATAAAACTTTTTAACAAAAAATAGAACCGACGAAAGAAGTAACTGAAAACAGGGTGCCTATTTGTCTGGAAAATCTGGAAAACCTGGAAATGTCAGGGAATTTTGAGTTTCTGGAAAAGTCATGGAATTGTCAGAGAATTTCATGAAATTCAGGGAATTTCATGGAATTCGGGGAATTTCGCATAATCGTATTTAAATAACTTATTTCTAAAAACATATTACCAATAATTATCTTTTTTGGCGTTTTTGAAAAAATTTTATGTATGTTACTCATAAAAAAGAATTTATAGGTTTTATCATATTATCCATCAAAAATGAATATAAATGAACAAATATATATTTTTCTTAATTTTTCTATCAATAACAAAATATTATATAAAAAAAAATGGTCTGGATAAATTCGAATTCAAGTCTAGAAAACCTGGAAAATTTTTTGCCAAAATATTAATGAGACACCCTGTGAAAAGCAAAAAATAATAACTTTGTAACAAAAATTTAAACCTTCGAAAAAAGAAAGGAAAAATTAAAAAGTAACTTTTTAGTCTAAGTCCTACACTAATGTAACTATCTAAATAATTTTGAGTCGGCGCCAAAAAATCTCTATCGAAATGGACGAAGAGTGAATCTGATTTTCGGTTAAAACTAAATATTATAAAATATTACATTTTGTTTGTTTGGCGCCAACTCAAAATTATTTAGGTATTTATATTAGTGTAGGACTTAATATTATTATATAATATTATTTATTGCTTTTCAGTTACTATCTTCTTTCGTCGGTTCTATTTTTTGTTAAAAAGTTTAATTTTTTATTTTTTTGTGGCTTATAGTGTCATTAGAACTACATATATGTGTCAAATTTCAACAGAATCGGTTCACAGATGAAAATTAAGTGGTGAACAATCAACCATTCCATATTTTTCAACCCTTAGAAACGAAATTTTTATGGTTCAAATTTATATGGTACCAATGTCGAAGTATACCCTATCCAATAGAAAAAGAATTATCGAAATCGGACTACTCTGTAAAAAGTTATGCGTGGTCATACATTTAAAAAAATATGTATACAGGTTCAATTGAGTACTTTTTTCTTTCGCCGGTAGAAATGCAATTCAATAGTATCATGACATCTTGGTATCATGACCTGCCTTATATCTGGTATCATGATATCTGTGATACTTTAGTGCTCTTTAATTTAATTATTTATTACCTCGTTAATTAATATCTGTGATACTTATAAAATATTTTTATTCGAATAGGGAAGATGCACAAATTTTATTTGTTTAATTTATGAAAACTTAATGATATTAAATGACGTTTCTGATAAAATACTATTTTTAGAGAAAAACGTAGGAAAATCAGCTGTAAACGTCTATTTTGATTTCTGCATTGATTTTATAACGATTTCACAAGTTATCTTTTATTCTATATTGCAATTTCTACTAATGAAAATTAATAATTACGATCCACACATTTTTCTTGTTGTGTTGAAAATTATTAAAATAATTTTTAGTACCTCAACACATGATTTTATAAAGAAAAGTATTAAGAAAAATATTTAAGATAAAATATTTTTCTCCTAAAGTAAAGGAGTTTTTTTTTATAATTGGAAAAATATTACATATTAATTTTAGATTTTTTTTTCTTTTTAAAAAAACTTCTTTTTATATAAATTAGGAAATCAAATATAATTTATTCTATAAAAAAAAGTATTAATTCGAACATGTTGAATTTTGTCAAATAATATAAATAGAAAACAAGCTAGATTGCTGATAAACAACTATTATTTTATGAATTATTGTAAATTGAAATTTGTGAATATATTTTATATATAGTAAACACGGCTGATAGCCAAGCGGACTAAGTCGTCAAACAAGCGGGAGATTGTGTTGGTTCGTATTTTAGTCTAACCAATATAATTTTTAATAAATTTTTTCTATTATCCCTCTGAACACAACCATAACTTAAATAACTAAATGTTTTGGAAGAGTCTACAAAAAAATATGCTTTCAAAAACAATATTTTCTATTGGTTCAAACAAGCATTCTTATAGAATGGTCCATGGCCACTATATAAATGGAGAGATTCACAAATTTCAAATCAGTTTTGAAATCGGCGTAGAGTATTAAAAAATATTCTGACGCGATTTTTGTTATTGTTGAATTTTTTTCTTTATGTTGTACTAATTGTAGATACGCAGTTTTAGCATGGTACAATTTAGTCCCATTATTTTAGAGCGATCTTGCATGAATAGTCTAAAAAAATTGTTATTTTCGAACGGAATAATTTTTTCATATTGTTTAACCAAATAAAGCCTTATGACTTTATGATAAAATAAATTTAAAAAGCCTTATGAAGTTAAGATAAAATTGAAATACTAAAAGATATTAATTTTTAAACTTCAAAAAATGCATCAAAATATACAATGCGATATTAAAACGAAGATTTTTCTGATTTTATATTATTAAGTTATAATAAATAAAATCCATGATCACAAATAACCGCTATTATTCTTGCAGCTAATTTTTTTTTTCTCATTATGTAACCTAATCCCGTTTGTACACATGAAAGTTTTGAAGAAAGTTTTCAATCGCAATAAAAATATTTGATACAACTAAAGTTACAATGCTGTCCACACGGATGAAATTAACTTGAAATATAACAATCGCATTTTTTTTTACATCAATAGTTTCTTCCTTTTTAAATATTTCTCTCTTTGTCATAATGGCGCTTGTGAAAAGGTGGACTTGCTCTGAAGATAGTTACTGTAGAACGAAGTGAAGTTGCCAACCGGAAGTTGTTATATTGAATCCCATTTTGAATGTGATCATTTTTATGTATAAATAAAAAATAATATACGTTAAAAATATATATGTATACAGTTTAATATAGAAATATTCAATTTTATTTATGCTTCATTAAATGTTTATCAAACAATTTTTTAATTTCTATCTTCGATAAAAATTTGATTATTCTATTTTTGGACCAAAATTTATTAATTGAAATATATATTACTTCAAGTTTCTTAATTAAGGTATTTTGTTATTAAAATACCTTTAAATTTTCAAATTTATTGTGACTTGAAAATTCATCACTAATTCATTATACCCAGTATATTTGTAAATATACAAGGTATATTAAGTTTAGTCCCGACTTTGTAACGCTTGAAAATATTAATCCTTGACAAAAATGCTTCACATAGGTATTCATAAAATGGCCTAATTCGGCCTTTTTCACATGTCCGTCCGTCCGTCTGTCCGTCTGTCCGTCTGTGAAGCCGATTACTCAAAAACGAAAAGAGATATCGAGCTGAAAATTTTTTTGTGTATTCTTGACCAAAAAAGTAAGGTCAAGTTCGTTATTGGGCAAAATCGGAACGTGTTTCCCCCCGCTAGGAGGGAAAAATTATATCTTTGAAACCGTAGGAGATAGAAAAAAAATTTGTTAACAAAAAATCTTCTTCTCTTTGAAACAAACAACTTTTGTTTGAAAACTTTTTTCCTAAACTCAATAGTTTTATCAAAATTAGTCCTCAAAGTTGAAAAAAATGAGAAATACAAATGACAGGCGAATGAAGGCATGGTCTCCATGGACCCGTAGGTATACATAACAACTACACATACTATTTTTATATCCTGTATATGTAAATATACAAGGTATATTATATTAAGTCCCGTCTTTGTAACGCTTGAAAATATTAATCCTTGATAAAAATGCTTCACAAAGGTATTCATAAAATGGCCTAATTCGGCCTTATTCGTCTGTCCGTCCGTCTGTGAACACGATAACTGAAGAACGAAAAGAGATAACGAGCTGAAAATTTTTGTGTGTGTTCTAGACCAAAAAAGTAAGGTCAAGTTCGTTAATGGGCAAAATCGGAACGTGTTTCCCCTGGCCAGGGGGGAAAAATTATGTGTTCGAAACTGTAGGAGATCGAAAAAAAATTTGTTAACAAAAAATCTTCTTCTCTTTAAAATAAACAACTTTTGTTTGAAAACTTTTTTCATAAAGTCAACCGTTTTCTCAAAATTTGTGCTTAAAGTTGAAAATGAGTCGATCGATGACGGGCACATGTGCAATCATAATATACATCAAATAGTATTGTTATACCCAGTATATTTTTATACCCAGTATATTTGTAAATATACAAGGTATATTAAGTTTAGTCCCGACTTTGTAACGCTTGAAAATATTAATCCTTGACAAAAATGCTTCACATAGGTATTCATAAAATGGCCTAATTCGGCCTTTTTCACATGTCCGTCCGTCCGTCTGTCCGTCTGTCCGTCTGTCCGTCTGTCCGTCTGTCCGTCTGTCCGTCTGTGAAGCCGATTACTCAAAAACGAAAAGAGATATCGAGCTGAACATTTTTTTGTGTATTCTTGACCAAAAAAGTAAGGTCAAGTTCGTTATTGGGCAAAATCGGAACGTGTTTCCCCCCGCTAGGGGGGAAAAATTATATCTTTGAAACCGTAGGAGATAGAAAAAAAATTTGTTAACAAAAAATCTTCTTCTCTTTGAAACAAACAACTTTTGTTTGAAAACTTTTTTCATAAACTCAATAGTTTTATCAAAATTAGTCCTCAAAGTTGAAAAAAATGAGAAATACAAATGACAGGCGAATGAAGGCATGGTCTCCATGGACCCGTAGGTATACATAACAACTACACATACTATTTTTATATCCTGTATATGTAAATATACAAGGTATATTATATTAAGTCCCGTCTTTGTAACGCTTGAAAATATTAATCCTTGATAAAAATGCTTCACAAAGGTATTCATAAAATGGCCTAATTCGGCCTTATTCGTCTGTCCGTCCGTCTGTGAACACGATAACTGAAGAACGAAAAGAGATAACGAACTGAAAATTTTTGTGTGTGTTCTAGACCAAAATAGTAAGGTTAAGTTCGTTAATGGGCAAAATCGGAACGTGTTTCCCCTGGCCAGGGGGGAAAAATTATGTGTTCGAAACTGTAGGAGATCGAAAAAAAATTTGTTAACAAAAAATCTTCTTCTCTTTAAAATAAACAACTTTTGTTTGAAAACTTTTTTCATAAAGTCAACCGTTTTCTCAAAATTTGTGCTTAAAGTTGAAAATGAGTCGATCGATGACGGGCACATGTGCAATCATAATATACATCAAATAGTATTGTTATACCCAGTATATTTGTAAATATACAAGGTATATTAAGTTTAGTCCCGACTTTGTAACGCTTGAAAATATTAATCCTTGACAAAAATGCTTCACATAGGTATTCATAAAATGGCCTAATTCGGCCTTTTTCACATGTCCGTCCGTCCGTCTGTCCGTCTGTCCGTCTGTGAAGCCGATTACTCAAAAACGAAAAGAGATATCGAGCTGAAAATTTTTTTGTGTATTCTTGACCAAAAAAGTAAGGTCACGTTCGTTATTGGGCAAAATCGGAACGTGTTTCCCCCCACTAGGGGGGAAAAATTATATCTTTGAAACCGTAGGAGATAGAAAAAAAATTTGTAAGCCAAAAATCGTCTTCTCTTTGAAATAAACAACTTTTGTTTGAAAACTTTTTTCATAAACTCAACAGTTTTATCAAAATTTGTCCTCAAAGTTGAAAAAAATGAGAAATTCAATTGACAGGCGAATGAAGGCATGGTCTCCATGGACCCGTAGGTATACATAACAACTATACATACTATTTTTATATCCTGTATATGTAAATATACAAGGTATATTATATTTAGTCCCGTCTATGTAACGCTTGAAAATATTAATCCTTGACAAAAATGCTTCACAAAGGTATTCATAAAATGGCCTAATTCGGCCTTATTCGTCTGTCCGTCTGTGAACCCGATAACTCAAGAACGAAAAGAGATAACGAGCTGAAAATTTTTCTGTGTGTTCTAGACCAAAAAAGTAAGGTAAAGTTCGTTAATGGGCAAAATCGGAACGTGTTTCCCCCCACTAGGAGGGATGGAAATGTTCGCCTTTGAAACCGTAAGAGATAGAAAAAAAATTTATTGACATAAAATCTTCTTCATTATAAAATAATCAACTTTTGCTTGAAATGTTTTTCCATAAACTCAATAGTTTTCTCATAATTTGTGCACAAAGAGCAAATTTGTGCACAAATTTGTGCATAAGAGGGGGGAATTACACATCTTTGAAACCGTAACAGATAGAAAAAAAATTTGTTGACAAAAAAACATCTTCTCTTTAAAATAAACAACTTTTGTTTGAAAAACTTTTTCATAAACTCAATAGTTTTCTCAAAATTTGTCCTCAAATTTGAAAACAATGAGAAATATAATTGATAGGCGAATGAAGGCATGGTCTCCATGGACCCGTAGGTATACATAACAACCATACATACTATTTTTGTACCCAGTATATTTGTAAATATACAAGGTATATTAAGTTTAGTTACGACTTTGTAATGCTTGAAAATATTAATCCTTGACAAAAATGCTTTACAAAGATATTCATAAAATGGCCTAATTCGGCCATCTGTCTGTCTGTGAAGTCGATAACTCAAAAACGAGAATAGATAACGAGCTGAAAATTTTTGTATGCGTTCTAGACCAAAAAATTAAGGTCAAATTCGTTAATGGGCAAAATCGGAAAGTAATTCCCCCCGCCAGGGTGGAAAAAATATATCTTTGAAACCGTAAGAGGTAAACAAAAATTTTATTGACAAAAAATTTTCTTCTCTTTAAAATAAAGAACTTTTGTTTGCAAAAATTTTTCATAAACTCAATAGTTTTCTCAAAATTTGTCCTCACATGTACAAACATAACATACATCAAATAGTATTGTTTTTATGTTTATTTCAGTTTTTTCAACCAGGTGTGTATATAAGTTTTTTTGTACAAAATTTTGCAAATAGTTTATTCAAAGGTCCATCGATCCTATCAAAAATTATCTATATATAATGTATATATATATATATATATATTTAAATATATATATATATATATATATATATATATATATATACATATATTTACATATATATATATATATATATATATATATATATATATATATATATATATATATATATATATATATATATATATAATATAACGCTTCGTGTGGACCTTACACTTCTCATTGACGCTTCGCTTTGAATACGGTTCGCTGTAGCTTACGTTTCGTGTTGATAAACGCAAAGCCTTGACCGAACAATTCTTACTGATTAACGGTTCTTATTGGCTCACTAACGGTTCGCTTTAGCTTACGTTTCGCATTAGTAAACGAATTGCGTTTACTAAAGTTTCGCGGTAACCTAACACTTCCTATTGACTAACGGTTCTCATCGACCAACGCTTCACGTTGGCTGACTTACGGTTTGCGTTGATTAACAAACGCTTTGCGTTGATCTGACGCTTCCTATTGACTGACGCTTCTCATTGACCAACGCTTCGCTGACTTACGTTTCATTAAAGTTAACATTAAGCTTACGTTTCGCGTTGGTTAACGCTTTGCGTTGGTTAATTATTCGCTTGGCATAACGCTTCGCGTACGAATGAAGCTTCGCTTTGCATAACTAACGCTTCTTATTGACCAACGCCTCGCGTTGGCTGACTTATGGTTCGCTGCAGCTAACGTTCCGCGTTAGTAAAAGCTTTGCTAACAGTTGGCGTTTACTAACGCTTCGCGTTGACCTTACGCTTCCTTTTGACTTACACTTCTCATTAAGCTACACTTCGCGTTGGGTGATTTACGGTTTGCTTTAGCTTACATTTCGCTTTGCGTTTACAAACGCTTTGCGTTGATAAACTGAAGTTTCGCATTGATTAACAATCGCTTGGCGTTGATTAACTAACGCTTCGCGTTGATTAACTAACGTTTCGCAATGATTAACTATCGCTTGGCGTTGATTAACTAACGCTTCGCGTTGATTAACTAACGCATCGCGTTGTTAAACAAACGCTTCGCGTTGATTAACTAACGCTTCGCGTTGACTAATTAACGCTTCGCGTTGATTAACTATCGCTTCGCGTTCTTTATACAACGCTTCGCGTTGATTAACTAACACTTCGCGTTGATTAACTAACGCTTCACGTTGATTAACTAACACTTCGCGTTGATTAACTAACGCTTCGCGTTGATTATCCAACGCTTCGCGTTGACTAACTAACGCTTCGCGTTGATTAACTAACGCTTCGCGTTGTTTATCATACGCTTCGCGTTGATTTACTAACGCTTCGCGTTGATTAACTAACGCTTCGCGTTGATTAATTACGCTTCGCGTTGACTAACTAGTGCTTCGCGTTGATTATCCAACGGTTCGCGTTGATTAACTAACGTTGTGCGCTGACTAACGCTTCGCGTTGATTGACTAAGGCTTCGCGTTGATAAACAAACGCTTCGCGTTGATTAACCAACGCTTCGCGTTGATTAACTAACGCTTCGCGCTGATAAACTAACGCTTCGCGTTGATAAACTAACGCTTCACGTTTATTAACTAACGCTTCGCGTTGATTAACTAACGCTTCGTGTTATTTAACTAACGCTTCGTGTTGATTAACTAACGCTTCGTGTTGATTAACTAACGCTTCGCGTTGATTATCCAACGCTTCGCGTTGACTAACTAACGCTTCGCGTTGACTAACTTACGCTTCGCGTTGTTTATCTAACGCTTCGCGTTGATTTACTAACGCTTCGCGTTGATTTACTAACGCTTCGCGTTGATTAACTAACGCTTCGCGTTGATTAACTAACGCTTCGCGTTGATTAACTAACGCTTCGCGTTGATTAACTAAGGCTTCGCGTTGACTAACGCTTCGCGTTGATTGACTAAGGCTTCGCGTTGATAAACTAACGCTTCGCGTTGATTAACTAACGCTTCGCGTTGATTAACTAAAGCTTCGCGCTGATTAACTAACGCTTCGCGTTGATTAACTAACGCTTCGCGTTGATAAACTAACGCTTCACGTTGATTAACTAACGCTTCGCGTTGATTAACTAACGCTTCGTGTTGATTAACAAACGCTTCGCGTTGATTATCCAACGATTCGCGTTGACTAACTAACGCTTCGCGTTGACTAACTAACGCTTCGCGTTGTTTATCTAACGCTTCGCGTTGATTTACTAACGCTTCGCGTTGATTAACTAACGCTTCGCTTTGATTAACTAACGCTTCAAGTTGACTAACTAACGCTTCACGTTGATTTACTAACGCTTCGCGTTGATTATCCAACGGTTCGAGTTGATTAACTAACGCTTCGCGTTGATTGACTAAGGCTTCGCGTTGATAAACTAACGCTTCGCGTTGATTAACTAACGCTTCGCGCTGATTAACTAACGCTTCGCGTTGATTAACTAACGCTTCGCGTTGATAAACTAACGCTTCACGTTGATTAACTAACGCTTCGCGTTGATTAACTGACTCTTCGTGTTGATTAACAAACGCTTCGCGTTGATTATCCAACGATTCGCGTTGACTAACTAACGCTTCGCGTTGACTTACTAACGCTTCGCGTTGACTAACTAACGCTTCGCGTTGTTTATCTAACGCTTCGCGTTGATTTACTTACGCTTCGCGTTGATTAACTAACGCTTCGCGTTGATTAACTAACGCTTCGCGTTGATTAACTAACGCTTCGCGTTGATAATCCAACGCTTCGCGTTGACTAACTAACGCTTCGCGTTGTTTATCTTACGCTTCGCGTTGATTAACTAACGCTTCGCGTTGATAAACTAACGCTTCGCGATGATTAACTAATGCTTTGTGTTGATTAACAAACGCTTCGCGTTGATTAACTAACGCTTTGCGTTTACCTTACGCTTTCTATTGACTAACGCTTCTCATGACCAACGCTTCGCTGACCAACGCTTGGATGACTTACGGTTTACTTAAGCTTACGTTTCGCGTGGGTTAACGCTTATCGTTTACCAACGATAATTTTACGATTTGCGTAAAATCACGCTTCGCGAATCACCAAAGCGACTCTCCGGCGCTTCGCTTTGACTAACTAACGCGTCTCTTTAACCAACGCTTCGCGTTGGCTTACTTATGGTTCAATTAAGCTTACGTTTCTCGTTGGTTAACGATTTGCGTGAAATCACGCTTCGCGAATCTTTGACGCTCCGCTTTGGATAACTAACGCTTCTCAATGACCAACTCTTCCGTTTACCAACGCTTTACGTTTACCAACGCTTTCCAATAATTTTCTAAATCTTCACGTTGACTACCTTTTCGCGTCGCCTAAAGGCTCGCGATGACCAACGCTTTGCTTCGCGTTGATTAACTAACGCTTCGCGTTGTTTATCTTACCCTTCGCGTTGATTTACTAACGCTTCGCGTTGATTAACTAACGCTTCGCGTTGATTAACTAGCGCTTCACGTTGATTAACTAATGCTTCGCGTTGATTAACTAACGCTTCGCGTTGATTATCCAACGGTTCGCGTTGATTAACTAACGCTTCGCGTTGACTAACGCTTCGCGTTGATTGACTTAGGCTTCGCGTTGATAAACTAACGCTTCGCGTTGATAAACTAACGCTTCGCGTTGATTAACTAACGCTTCGCGCTGATTAACTAACGCTTCGCGTTGATAAACTAACGCTTCTCGTTGATTAACTAACGCTTCGCGTTAGTTAACTAACTCTTCGTGTTGATTAACAAACGCTTCGCGTTGATTATCCAACGATTCGCGTTGACTAACTAACGCTTCGCGTTGACTAACTAACGCTTCGCGTTGACTAACTAACGCTTCGCGTTGTTTATCTAACGCTTCGCGTTGATTTACTAACGCTTCGCGTTGATTAACTAACGCTTCGCGTTGATTAACTAACGCTTCGCGTTGATTAACTAACCCTTCGCGTTGATTAACTAACGCTTCAAGTTGACTAACTAACGCTTCACGTTGATTAACTAACGCTTCGCGTTGATTAACTAACTCTTCGTGTTGATTAACAAACGCTTCGCGTTGATTATCCAATGATTCGCGTTGACTAACTAACGCTTCGCGTTGACTAACTAACGCTTCGCGTTGACTTACTAACGCTTCGCATTGACTAACTAACGCTTCGCGTTGTTTATCTAACGCTTCGCGTTGATTTACTAACGCTTCGCGTTGATTAACTAACGCTTAGCGTTGGTTAACTAACGCTTCGCGTTGATTAACTAACGCTTCGCGTTGATAATCCAACGCTTCGCGTTGACTAACTAACGCTTCGCGTTCATTAACTAACGCTTCGCGTTGTTTATCTTGCGCTTCGCGTTGATTAACTAACGCTTCGCGTTGATAAACTAACGCTTCGTGATGATTAACTAATGCTTTGTGTTGATTAACAAACGCTTCGCGTTGATTAACTAACGCTTCGCGTTTACCTTACGCTTTCTATTGACTAACGCTTCTCATGACCAACGCTTCGCTGACCAACGCTTGGATGACTTACGGTTTACTTAAGCTTACGTTTCGCGTGGGTTAACGCTTATCGTTTACCAACGATAATTTTACGATTTGCGTAAAATCACGCTTCGCGAATCACCAAAGCGACTCTCCGGCGCTTCGCTTTGACTAACTAACGCGTCTCTTTAACCAACGCTTCGCGTTGGCTTACTTACGGTTCAATTAAGCTTACGTTTCTCGTTGGTTAACGATTCGCGTGAAATCACGCTTCGCGAAGCTTTGACGCTCCGCTTTGGATAACTAACGCTTCTCATTGACCAACTCTTCCGTTTACCAACGCTTTACGTTTACCAACGCTTTCCGTTAATTTTCTAAATCTTCGCGTTGACTACCTTTTCGCGTCGCCTAAAGGCTCGCGATGACCAACGCTTTGCTTCGCGTTGATTAACTAACGCTTCGCGTTGTTTATCTTACCCTTCGCGTTGATTTACTAACGCTTCGCGTTGATTAACTAACGCTTCGCGTTGATTAACTAGCGCTTCACGTTGATTAACTAATGCTTCGCGTTGATTAACTAACGCTTCGCGTTGATTATCCAACGGTTCGCGTTGATTAACTAACGCTTCGCGTTGACTAACGCTTCGCGTTGATTGACTAAGGCTTCGCGTTGATTGACTAAGGCTTCGCGTTGATAAACTAACGCTTCGCGTTGATTAACTAACGCTTCGCGCTGATTAACTAACGCTTCGCGTTGATTAACTAACGCTTTGCGTTGATAAACTAACGCTTCACGTTGATTAACTAACGCTTCGCGTTAGTTAACTAACTCTTCGTGTTGATTAACAAACGCTTCGCGTTGATTATCCAACGATTCGCGTTGACTAACTAACGCTTCGCGTTGACTAACTAACGCTTCGCGTTGACTTACTAACGCTTCGCGTTGACTAACTAACGCTTCGCGTTGATTTACTAACGCTTCGCGTTGATTAACTAACGCTTCAAGTTGACTAACTAACGCTTCACGTTGATTTACTAACGCTTCGCGTTGATTAACTAACGCTTCGTGTTGATTAACTAAAGCTTCGAGTTGATAAACAAACGCTTCGCGTTGATTAACCAACGATTCGCGCTGACTAACTAACGCTTCGCGTTGTTTATATAACGCTTCGCGTTGATTTACTAACGCTTCGCGTTGATTAACTAACGCTTCGCGTTGATTAACTAACGCTTCGCGTTGATTAACTAACCCTTCGCGTTGATTAACTAACGCTTCACGTTGATTTAATAACGCTTCGCGTTGATTAACTAACGCTTCGCGTTGATAATCCAACGCTTCGCGTTGACTAACTAACGCTTCGCGCTTATTAACTAACGCTTCGCGTTGTTTATCTGACGCTTCGCGTTGATTAACTAACGCTTCGCGTTGATAAACTAACGCTTCGTGATGATTAACTAATGCTTTGTGTTGATTAACAAACGCTTCGCGTTCATTAACTAACGCTTCGCGTTTACCTTACGCTTTCTATTGACTAACGCTTCTCATGACCAACGCTTCGCTGACCAACGCTTAGATGACTTACGGTTCACTTAAGCTTACGCTTCGCGTGGGTTAACGCTTATCGTTTACCAACGATAATTTTACGATTTGCGTAAAATCACGCTTCGCGAATCACCAAAGCAACTCTCCGGCGCTTCGCTTTGACTAACTAACGCTTCTCTTTAACCAACGCTTCGCGTTGGCTTACTTATGGTTCAATTAAGCTTACGTTTCTCGTTGGTTAACGATTCGCGTGAAATCACGCTTCGCGAATCTTTGACGCTCCGCTTTGGATAACTAACGCTTCTCATTGACCAACTCTTCCGTTTACCAACGCTTTACGTTTACCAACGCTTTCCGTTAATTTTCTAAATCTTCGCGTTGACTACCTTTTCGCGTCGCCTAAAGGCTCGCGATGACCAACGCTTTGCGTTAACAGACGGTCGCGTTGTATAACTCAATTATATAACTCAATATTTAAATATATAAAAATCGCAAGAACATTAATATCAAATTTTTTAAATGCATGAACATTTTTACTGTTTCAATATTAATTATTAATACAAAACAAACATTTACAAATCTAGAGCACGGTAGAGCGCAAGGCCGAGTTTAAGGGACATTTGGCATTCTCACTTACAGTGCTATTACTACAGGAAATATCATAGATAATTTGACCCCGAAATATCTTCTGAACGAAACCAGCAACAGTGCTGATTTTTTGATAATTCATAATTTATAAACATTGGATAGGCAGAAATATTAACAATACTAAGTATATACAACTCAGTATATACTGGGTATTCAAACAATTAACTCAGTTAGTTGTTACATTACTTGTTGTTTATTATATTCATGGAATTTCTTAAATAAATAGTCTTTCTACTTCTTTAACATCTGAGGATTCATACGATTTATGTAATAATTTAAAAATTCCGCCTTTACAAAGAGGATGTTAGCCTGCCCTTGTCTACTTTTAATACCTACTTTTAGTTTCTTTAAAATTAGTATTACAGTACACCAGCGCCATTTCAATTTTCTTCTATTTAGAGGACAATTTTTATAACATAAAGATAGTTCTCCTTGTATACTCTAACCTCCATAACCAAAATACTTGAATCTTACCTCGATAGCATGTGACAGGTTCATCACTATTGTCACCGCAATGATCAAAACTATCACAATTCAATTGAGCTGGAATGCAACGATGATTGTGGCAAAAGAAATCAGATCCACTGAAACAATCTTTAAATATCAATTTTTGATTATAAGTATGAATTATTCTACAAACAAACATTCAACACAAACCTTTATAACTAAAAGCTGTATAGGCAATTGCAATACGTGTTTTTGATGAAAATACACCTTTTAAATGAACATAAAATCCAACATTTAATAATACAACATGTTCATGTTGACTCTTTGATTGGAAATTTCCAACAGACGGATGAGTGATTGTTTCTAAAAGAGGTTTATCTGACGTCAAACCTTCTCGAATAGTTAACACTGATTCTAGGGCTGAAATAGAATTAAAATGTATATTTTAAATTTCATTTCTGTATATTAAACCAGGGCCAAACCGATTTTGAAAACCCGAATTGCAGAGAAATTCTTAACAGAAATTTTTATAAATTATAAGTAAATGAAAACAAATGAAGAGAACTTGATGAGAAATCGGAAGCTACACCAACTCTAACGATGAAGAGCGCCTCTTTCAAAGAAAATTCGATTTAAATAACTTGCAAATCTTATTCATTTACTGTTTACCATGTGCAACTAATTTATATTTTAATGAAATATTTTTAATAGAAATGTGGAAAGATTTTCATGAGCTGATGCGTTCGTTTCCTGAATGTTTTAAATGTACGGTTATTGTTTAAACAATGTTTTCAGAAATTTTCAAAATAGTAAAAGTATATTTAGTAAAGTTTATTTAGTATTACACGAAATTTACTACTTTGCATTAATTTAAAAACGACCATATGTCATAAAAAATGAAAATTCATGGCATTTATTGAAAAATTGATCTTGAAAAAATCATTTTTTGGTTTTTCTCGTTTTAAACAATATTTTTTCATACAAACAATATTTTTTATTTATTTCATCGTTAAGTTGAGTTTTCAAAGAAAAAAATGCGCACTGGTAAAGTTAAAAATTCGAAATTTTACTTACCAAATTTTTGGTTTCAAAATTCCGCTTTTTTTCAATTGTAACTCGTAAAAAATTCAAATATGACTAATTCGCTTCAAAAAAAATTACTGCTTGTTTAACACATAAAAATCTATATTTTCAGTGATTTTCATCGAAATCGCATCAATTTTGTTGCAGAAAAAAATTAAAAACTAAAAAACCAGTTTTTTGCGTTTTTTTCCATAAATTTGAGATTATGTTGGAAATTGGTAAATACAAAAGTTGTAGATATTTTAATTATCTACAACTCTTATATTTAATTTTTTCCGGTAGGAGGTGTAGTTTAGACGGAAATCGTAAAAATCATTATTCACGACGATTTCCCTACCCCCACCTCCTTTTCGGGACTTTCACCAAGTTCTCTCCATTTTTTTTCATTTACTTATAATTTATACTAAATTTTCCGACCAACCACATACTGTTAAAAAAATTTTATTCTCTCAAATATGTTTGGCCCTGGTCTATATGTCCAGTGACGCATTTATGAGTTTGTAGTCTCTACGGTAAAAAAACCTCACCCTTCGTAATTTTTTAGTTTTAGATTGTGCAATATAGTGTAAGATACCGGCCTAAACTGCCTAAAGGATCTTGACCGATCTCGTTTCTTAATGAAAAATATTATTTATTTAGCATATTAGTAGTAGCTTTCTAGGCCTTTTTTACCAACCCCTTGTTGTATTGAAAATTAGTGAAATAATTTTTAAGGTCTCAGCATACAATTCTAATTACAAAAAGTAAAAATATACGAAAAGTATTTAAGATAAAATATAATTATAAATATAAATATATAATTTATTTTATATATGTTTACACAAACAAAATTTTACAAGTTACAAACAGAATATCATGTTGTACTATGAATTTATATATACAAATGTTGAATTGGTAAACTGTAATGATTATTTATCTACCACAAAATATGTTTTGAAAAAAAGACGATTTTTTTTATTCGTTTGAAGACCTTTTGGTCTTGACAGTATATAAAAGCACGATTTTAGGCGCCGACTCAAAATTATTTAGGTATTCATATTGGTGTAGGACTAAAAAGTTACATTTCTATTCTTTCCTTTCTTTTTTCGAAGGTTTAATTTTTTGTTACAAAGTTATTATTTTTTGCTTTTCAGTGACTTTCTTCTTTTGTCGTTTCTATTTTTTGTTAAAAAGTTTTTTATTTTTCACTTTTAAGTTTCTTCCTTTTTTTACAGATTTTAATTGTCGTTTTTTGTTGTTAAAAGTAAAACTGGTAGAAATTCTGCTTAAAATGAGTAGTCTCCATTACTCTCCATGTTAATTAATCGGGCGGTTAATTGACTAAATTGTCGGCGTATGGACAACAATGAAAGTAACCGACTATGCTTGGAAAGTTTTTCTTCCCAAGCTTCAGATGAATATCGGCATAGTTCCTAACATAGTCGGCTGCAGCCACACATCTAACAATTCCTACTTTACATACAAATTCCTTCTCTGTTAGGGTTCGGTAGAAAAGGTCTAGAAAGACTTACTTGCCAGGCTTAGACCTCCCCTTCGCTACTACTGCTACTACTACTTCTATATTATCAATTTGTTTTTCTGACACATACCCATATTTTGAAACGTTATTACTTTTAAATACAAATGGGACTTGATCATATAATTTTTTGGTGGTCTGATTAGCCATACACAGTCAAAAGCTTGTGTTCCTTCTTCAAGCATATTCATCATGGTAATAGCTCCACCTAAATTTTCCACAAAACCACCACAATCTAAAAAGTTTTATTAATTTTACGGTATACTCAAAGGTATCAGGCGTTTTGATCCCTGGGCAAAATATCCTCGACAAAATATCTTAGGACAAAATATCCCCAAGACAAAATATCCCCGGAAAAAATATGGTCAGACAAAATATCCCCAAGACAAAATATTCACAGACAAAATATCCCCGGACATAATATATGTATAGTGTAAGATATTTAATGTATTTCTTGAAAGAAATGGAAATAATTTTTAATTTTCTTCCTGTGATGTTGATGATGATGATGATGATGATGAAGGGTCCAGGGGCGAAGTCCCGGTGGGGGTTGGGTTGGGTTGGGTTGGTTTATTCCAGATGAGAATAAATAGTATTATTTATTATTATTGTTTATTATTATCATGATTATTATTATTATCATTATTATTATCATTAATATTTATCATTATTATTATCATTATTATTATCATTATTATTAGCAATATTATTATCATTATTATTATCATTATTATTATCATTATTATTATCATTATTATTATCATTATTATTATCATTATTATTATCAATATTATTATCATTATTATTATTATTATTATTATTATTATGTGTAATAAACTCAAATCTGGCTAGAGAATTTTTTTTTTGAGGATATTTTGTCCGGGGATATTTTGTGATGGGGATATTTTATCTTGGGGATATTTTGTCGGGTAGTCAAATATCATGGAACCATACTCAGACGTTAAAAGAGTTGACCATATAGAAAAGCTGTACCATTTCGAACGGTTATACTATCATTACCAAGTATGATTTTATTTGTAGAGACCTTGTAATTCAATAACATGATATTCCTCCCTGTCAAAGACTAATTTCCTAAAAACGCTGTTCCACGTATTTCTTTAATTATAATTTATAGGACTAAATAACAATTGTTATGTCTCTAACTTAAAATCAACCCAATTGTACAGTCCAGTACCCGATATTGGTAGGTAAGATGTAGTGATCGAATAAAAATTTTATGGCCACAGAGCAACGAACCAGAAATATATGGTTATATTTCGTTCGATTACTATCCTGATTTTCCTGAAAGAAAATGCAGCTATTGTTTTTGTACCGATGATGGAATTTTGTAAAAATTTCTACAAATGTCTATGTATATATATATATATATTAGGACACGCCTCCACTTCCTTCCACGAACTTCCCATTCTTCAACAACATTAAATAGAAATCGATAAATTGAAACAATTATTCCTTTGAATAATTCCGATGGAATTGAAAATTTACACAGATTTTTAAATTATCATTTTAAATATATCATTATATATATATATATATATTATACAGTTTTATTCCAATTGAAATGAAATTTGGTATTTGAGGCGTTTTCAGTATTTGAAAAATTAAGTTCGTTAATGGGTAAAATCGGACAAGGGGAAAAGTTTAAAAGCGGGGGGAAACACAAAATTTGGCATATCTCCCTTAATATTCGAGAAATCGAAAAATTTATTGGAAGTAAAGTTGTAGGTACTTATTTTCACTATAATTTTGTTTCTATTCATTTTTCTGTTACACCAATCTTTACAGAAATATTTACAATTAAAGATTGAAAGCTAAAATTCTAAATATCTATATACGCATTAGAGTTTGGAAAAAATGATCAGGTAATGAATTGTAACAAACTTGATTTTCTAAAACTTTACTCCTTATACATTTTTCGATTGTTCTAATATTAAGACAAATATTCTATATTTTGTGTTTTCTTCTTTCTCTATGGCAATTTCTCTTTCTCATGACTTTATTAAGAAAATTTGCCTTTCAAATACTAAAATCATATCAGATACGGCTTTTCATTTTGATTAGATATTTTTGAAAAACCGGTTGTTTTTTTTCACCGTTGTCCTGAAATAAAATTTTTAGCACAGATCAAATCAATAAGAACATTTCATTTAAAATAATAATTTAAAAATCTGTGTAAATTTTCAACTCCATCGGAATTATTCAAAGGAATAATTGTAATGATGCAGTCTGTTTTGATTGGACTATTGAAATTTTCAGTTTGGTACATACTATATCGCACTCATTTCATCCTTTACAGAAATGGGACAGCTTTCTTACAGTCGGGTCTTATTTAAATTTAAATTTTAGGTAGTTTTCACATACTTATGTTAGGAATTACAGCTATATCATTATCAGTTTTTGAGGATATGAAGGTGTAAGCTGCTTTAAAACCTATGCCCATTCCACTGTTTGCATGAAATATAATTAGTAAACTTGGACCGGTAGATAGTATTACTGGTGGTCGAAAATGAGAGCCTGTTGTTATATCCAATCGTTCACCATTCCAATTATAGAACTATAATAAATTAAATTCACAAATTAAAATTAAACTTTTGCTGATGTCCATTAAGCTAGCAAAGCTACCTGAGCAGAACACAATTATAATTGTCTCATAATTAGACACTAATTAAATGCCCTAATTAAAAATTAAATGCTCTTTGTTGTTTTGTGTTACCACATGCTCTGCTAGCTTAACGTTAAGCTAGCAGAGTAATATTTAAAAAATCAATTAATTATATTGTATTTAATATCAAATTATTAAGCTAATTAAATGCTCTAAATAACCGCACTGTGTAACCGCATGCACTGCTAGCTTAACCTGCAGAGCAATATTTAAAAAATCAATTAATTTTATTATATTTAATATCAAATTATTAAGCTAAGTAAATGCTAATTAAATGTCTTAATAATTTACTGCTCTTTATTGCATCGTTTAATCGCATGCTCTGCTAGCTTAATTTTAAGCTAACAGAGCAATATTTAAAAAAATAAGCTAGCAGAGCATGCGGTTACACAGTGCAACCAAGAGGATTTAATTTTTAATTAGATCATTTAATTAGCTTAATTATTTGATATTAAATACAATATAATTGATTGATTTTTAAATATTACTCTGCTAGCTTTACATTAAGCTAGCAGAGCATGCGATAACACAATACAACAAAGAGCATTTAATTTTTAATAAGTGCATTTAATTAGCATTTAATTATGAGACAATTAATTAGCGTCTAATTATGAGACAATTATAATTATGTTCTTCTCAGATTGCTCTGCTAGCTTAATGGACATATTTTGCTGCCATGATAAACATTTTTTTCAAGCACCTCTATTTATCATTCGAGCTAATAAAATTTTAGCATGTTTTCCAGGGCCAAATTTAAGAGAGGTACTGTTGTCCCGGAGCCTTTACAAAAGAGAGTACCCCACAATATAAGTTTTTGAATTAAAAACATGAAAAATAAATAAATATTAGAAATACTAGAAATTAATAAATTCAAAAATTGCGATTCCATACTAAATGACCAATTGAATTTCAAAAAATACCCCCTTATTGAACCTCTTTGTGTAAATTATTAATTGGTTAAATTTAATCACAATGTACTTAATTTCACAATGTAATTCAGACGATGTTATGTATTACCTAAAAATGTATACCTGTATGTTAAAAAATGTGTATAATTTGTCAATTCAAAAATATTTTTATAGTTTTAAGGTTCGTCTCATTTTTATTACTTTTCATTCATAAAATATTATATTTTGTATAATGTACACCTATGTGTTAAATAATTTGTATAATTTGTCAATTCAAAAATATTTTTTTAGTTTTAGATTTTTCCAATTTTATTAGATATCATTCACAAAATGTTATGTTAGTATGTAAAAATTCTTCATTTCATTTTTATTTCAGAAGAAGGAACTGTATTCCGAAACTAGTCAAATAAAGTGATTTTACGAAAATTTCAAATATTTGTTTTATTCAATAATTATAATGGATTTTCGTCAAGTAACGAACGACCCATTCAATACACACAAAAAATACAAATTTTTCGATTGTTGTTATAAAAAATCAATTATCATATTGGCAGAGTACACAGACTACTCGGCTATGGATTTTCATGGTGTTAAAAGATAGCTTCTATAAATCAATTCAATTTTTGTGAGACGATTTATCTCTCAGCTATAATCTTCGATATAGTTAAAACATGGATTTTATAGAAAAATCTGTTCTGTAGTGTTGTGCATTTTCATCACATTTTCGCTAGTCTCGGCAACTGTGCACACAGCCAATATAGGCTATTGATAATGTCCTAAAAAACAGGGCAATAAGGAACTAAGACGTTCACGGGTTTTTATTGCAGGAATCAGTCAATGGGTCATTTACCAACCAAGTAGCCGCGTTTGTTAAGGCGTTGTTTCTACTTGGACCTGGGAGGTTATGTGGATTGCCCATTATTATTATTATTATGAAGAAAAAACCGCGGAGTACTATTAAATTAGAGGGTGGAAATTGGAGATAGGGGTGAAAATGCACCCTTTTCAATTTTATCAATATATCTCGCAAACGAAGCAAAATTTCGATATATTTTCTATGAAACTATTTGTCGACGATATGCTACTGTCATATCATCTTCTACATTTAACAGTCTCGATCATTTTTTCGTTTTTATGTTGGTTATTACTTTACTATATACATTTCAAAAATTTGGCGACACACTTTAAGAATTGCAGCACACAAAAGTGCCGCAGCACAGTGTTTGAGAATCACTGCTCTACTACCTAAATATAACTAAAAATAAAACTAGATAAAAATAAATGTTATTAAAAATAAAACTAGATTTAGAACATTTTTCGATTTACAAATTTAATTACCTCAGAAACAAAAAACAAGATTAATTTGAAATACTACCAATATATACAAATAATAGGCTAGAATAATAAGTTAACAGTTGACATCAAAGAGATACAGTCAGTGATACGAAAAAATCGACTCATCAAAAGCTAATCATCTGTGGTGTAGTGGTTGGCGCGCTGCACGTGAAATCCCAAAATCCGGGTTGCAATATTTGGCCGATGAGTTAATTTTTCCATATTAATATTAATTAATATGAGCCACGTTAACGTGATAGCAGATACTTAAAGCGAATTATTATGTTGACAAAATTTCATTTAACTCACCTCCATAAAAGATAATGACCCAAGTTGAAAATCAGTAAAAATTAAACGAATTTGACAATTACTAGACAAGTCAACCTCACAGCTAATAACATATTCTGTAGTTAAATCACGTGCATAAAGGGCAGGAAAATACGGAGATGTGATATAACCAACCTCACTTTGATTGGCACTCAATTTATTAGACAGTGATCCCTTTAAAAATTGTCGATTTCCTATTAAAATATAGTTCATATTAATTTAAAAAATTTTACAATCATAAAACGTTCGAGGAAAATGGCCGCAGAATGGAGTCGGGTAATATCACGCTTTTTTATACACACACAAATTAACAATCGTTCGAATAGACTTTTGTGGAGGAAATCATATCCTGGAATTATATTTCAAATTTTGCCCCTATTCCTAGAACATTTGTTTGTATTTTATAAATACGTATTTCGACTACAATGTAGTCATCATCAGTATGAATTAGCTAATCGTAACTATCTCTGGGATGTGGATTCAGAGATATGTTGTTTGTTGCTAATTTGGTGCGTGTCTCACAATGATATTAAAAAATTCTGTCCTTTTATACGATTTGGCTGAGGGTATAATCTGACTTGAGGATTATTTGAGTTGCCTGACTACTGGATTAGGTGTGTGGAAAGCCCCACCTATTTATTGGCGGTATTCTTTGGTGACTATGCGGCGTTTGTTTTGTCACTAAAGTGAGTGTATCTACGTTAACCTTGACATTTAGGTATTGGATTTTAATTTTTAATTTTGAAAATGGTTTAATTTTATTAAATCAGAATTTGGAATTGGGCCATTGTCTAAATTCATTATCTGTTTTCTCAATTTGTATATGTAGATGCTTTCGTATGCATATAATTCTCTCGGGTTTTGTACCGATTTAAGTAGTTTTAGATTCGATTTATCAATTTTATGGTTGTTCTCAGTAACGTGCGCCGCTATACACGATTTTTCGGTTCTCCCAAATTTCACATGAGCCAGATGTACTTTGATTCGAATACCGATTTGGCGACAAAAATTACTTTCAATGTTGAAATATTATTTTTCGTTTACGAATTGCTCAAAATTTTTGTCTGGGTTATAAACAGAGTTTATGAATTAGTTAGTAGTAGTAGTGGAGCCTTAAGATTGTTGTGAAACAGGTGAGGGAAAGTACGGGTGGTGAGTTTGTCCTATACTAAATGCGTTGATATCTCATCCATTGCTAATACTCTAAATAATTAAAAATTTTGCAATTAAATCGTTTCAAATAATTTAATTTTTGTAAAAAACATATATATTTGTAAAAAAAAACATATTGTTTAAAACTTAAATCCTAAATTTCATTTTTTCGAAGAGTTTTAATAATTAAAAATATGTTTTTATGTATTTCAAAAAAGTTGTATGGTGATAAAACTAGATAGAACTTAATAAAACTAGGTAAAAATAAATATAACTAAAAATAAAACTAGATAAAAATAAAAGTTACTAAAAATAAAACTAGATTTAGAACATTTTTCGATCTACAAATTTAATTATCTCAGAAACAAAAAACAAGATTAATTTGAAATTTGATCCAGGTATTTATAAGACTTGGATAAATATTATGACAGTTTTTCATAACACTGGCATATCTGGTTGTGGAGATAATATAGATTTTTGTATTCATGTTTTTACCGACGACGAGTCCATTTAACTTATGTAAAAATCTCTTAAAAATCTTAACTTTAACTTTAACTTTAACATTTTTTTACTCAAAAACTAAAAACAGGATCAACTTCAAATTTTGACAGGATATTCTTTATTATTGAAATAAATTAATAAATTTTTAACAGCCTGTCATTAAATTGAATTTTTTCACAACAACCATAAGGCGGCTCGACTAGAACTAAAACACTGGTCGAATTAAAGCAGTGTTTAAATATTTTTGGTCTACTCAATTCTTCTAATGAAAGTTAATTATTTTAATTAATAATAATATAACAAGCTTGTATATAAAATTTCAAAGTTTGCCCAAATTTCTAGATCAATTTTTTGTATTTTATAAATACGTATTTCGACCACAAAGTAGCCATCATCAGTATGAATTAGTTAATCCTAACTATCTCCGGGATATGGAATTGATGATATGTTATTCGTTGCTAATTTGGTACGTGCCTTACAATTATTTTAAATTTGTTTTATCTTTTATATATAATCGTATGTACTAAAAGCTAACAGACGATGTACAGCAAAGGATATGTCCTCAGAAGGAGCAAAGAAGGAGCAAGATGCTATAGCTTCTATGAATCTATTCTAATAATAATATAATAATCAGAAAGAGGGGTACCGCATGCGGGTCCCTAGCACCTAAACCAAGGGGTCCTCTGTGCACTCCTTGAGAACAACCTGTCACCCGAAGGTGAAACGCCTCCGGGCAAGAGGAGCTATTTATGAATCTATTCTAAATAGCTCTAGAGTCAAAATGGCTAAGAAATATAACTTCAAAAACAATGTACTTCAGAGTGTGGTAATGAAAATTAGTGAAATAATTTTTAAGACCTCAGCACACAATCTAATTGCAAAAAAAAAATAATAAGGAAAATAATTATTAAATTTGGAAAAGAAATTCATCTAGATCTAAAATTATTTTATTTCAAAAAAAAAAAAAGATATAATTTGTTTTATAGCAAAACTATTATTTTTTAACATAAATAGTAAACGCTTATTATTGTATAGCTTATGTAAGTTGGGTTACTAACTTTACTTTATTTAGAGATAAACAAGATTTGTTTTTTTATAAATGTTTTTTTTTTGAATCGTCTAAACATGTTGTTGCGACGGTATATAAAGCCGGTGCCTAACCCAATTTAAGTCAGTTGTTAAATTCAGTCCGAAAGAAACAGTAGTATAGTTTGAAGTTACCATTGTTGAATTAATCATTGTTTAAATTAGTATTGTTTGAATTTAAATTAAAAAAATATCGAAGAAAATTAACTATTTTTTTGTTTTTTGTTTCGAGTATTTGAATCTGTATAGATTCGACAGTGCTTTTTTTAAGTTAAAAAAGAAAGACAAGATACCGCGACAAGAGCTAAAGATAACTTTAAATAGCTTCCATAAAAAAACTAGGTCAAATTCCTCCGGCGAGACTCGGTTAACAGGTTTTGGGGTAAGAATAAATTTACTATAGGTAAATTTTCTCAGTATTTTTTAAATCAAAATGCATTATTAATAGATATACTTAGTTTAGCCAAATACACTCTTCGAAAGCCAAGCAGCTATCAAAATGTCATGTCATCAGCTCAAAAATTATCTGGAAATTTCCAGATCATTAAAAAACTAAGCAAGAACAATAAAATCACCCACCGTCCAAGACTCTTTGAGAAACTTTCTCAAGAGCTGCTACTGAGGTTCAAACAGAACATTGTAAACTCAAAAGAGGAGGGGAAACCTTAGCTGGACCTAGCTGTATTTGAATGTATGTCGAATATTATCGTAATATTTGACATACATACTTAAAATAAATACTGGAGGGGATCACCACCCTCTTGAGTAATTTTTGGATCAGAACCAATTGTTGGCATATACCAGAATATATTGAAAAAAGGTTTGTTGCGAATAAAAATAAAACTTGAACTCCGATCAGGAAAAGATAAAGGAGATAGTTTTAGGTATCAAAAAAACCTATCGATTGACGTGCCTTGAATTGAAATTAGATCGGTACTTTTTGAGAAAAATTGGAAAAACCGTCAAAAATCGCGATTTTGCTTTTTTTGCTTCAAAATTTTGTATAAAAATGTCTAATAATCCACAGAAACAAGCCAAAAAAGATACTTTTTTAACAATTTAAAAAATTAATTTCTTGCCGAGTTATGGCGTTGCTCAACGTTGCTGTCAATGAGAAAGTCAAATCATTTGTACCCCCTAAAAAATCTTCAGAGGAAAAAGTCTAATTGTCTAGAAACTTTAATTTGGTTCTTCTAAATTGAATGTTGTTGAAATCCAGAACTTTGTTCTTAAGAGCGTGGCATTATCCGACCTTCTTCTTCTATTATACTTTCACATATTTACTATTTCAATATTTACTACAATCTATCAATACTTACTTTCTGAAGTAAATTCTAAACTAAAGGCATGCGAATGAAAATTACTATAGAAAAATGTAATTGTTATAATTTTCGTTTGGCTTCTAAATCCACCCTCATATTGTTTAAAAGTCGAATTCGTACCACAAAATCCTTTTCCACTTAAATCATCATATTGTGGTTCATTGATCCAAACATAATCGCAAGCGCAAGGTGAATCATTAAATGAATTTGTATTTGCACATTGTTGTGTTAAATTCATGTAACTGAAAAAAATATAATTACAATAATTAAGGAGGTTACCTGGTTAAATTGCGCCCGGTACAGGATAGAGTCGGTGCATCTTAATTAATATTCCCGACTTTGAAATTTGGCAACGGTATGCATATTTACAACTGTCATATTTAGAAATTAATATTATTTTAGGTTAGGGGCCATTCATAAAATACGTCACTTTAGCACACTGCATCACAAATTTGTCAACCCTCTACCTAATAACACGTCACAAAACCAGACTACTCCCCCTCCCCTAGATAGATAGATTGTAGAGGCTGTCTTGGACGGGACACACTTCGACCATAAGGTCCAATGTGATGCCTAAGTATGTTAGGATGTGAGTGGAGGACAAGGAATTTTGTGTGTAGACATGGAATTGGTAGGATGTGCGGCTGCAGCCGACTTTGATAGGAACTATGCCGATATTCATCTGGAGTTCGTGAAGGAAACTGCAGAAAACTTTCACAAGAATAGCCGGTTACTTCGTTCTTGTCCATATGCCGACAGTTTAATCAATTAACCGCCCCCCTTTTTTTTAATAATTGACAAACTGCCGATGTCGGGATTCGATCCCAAAACCTCCCAGTTCCAAGTACACATAACACCTTTACAAGCTACTTGGTTAGGCGTAAATGAATTATGTTTAGGATTTAATTTAATTAATAAATTCAATGACAATGAAATTTGTCGGAGTATACGCTATAGTCTTCTACAGTTTGTCATACGTAACCGAAAGGAATTTGGACAAACAACGTTATGTTGACACGAAAGTATACACAAACAAACAAATATTAAATAAACAAATCACTTCAAAAGAAGTAAATACTGTCTAGTAAATAAAAAATTAGAATAATATGAAAAAGTTGGCTGTCGCATCACAATCGTCTTTGGTGTAGAAGAAGCATACTGGACTAGTTATCCAGAGGCTCGAGGTTCGATTCCTGGTTGATGAGTTAATTTTTTCATATCAGTATTTAATTTAATTAATAAATTCAATGACAATGAAATTTGTCGGAGTATACGCTATAGTCTTCTACAGTTTGTCATACGTAACCGAAAGGAATTTGGACAAACAACGTTATGTTGATACGAAAGTATACACAAACGAACAAATATTAAATTGCAGTAAATAAATTTGCAGAACTATGTTTTATGAGTCCGATTTCAACTCAAAGTTAACCACTTTACCGCTTCTGGGAGCAGTTGGGCCTCACCCTACACTTCTGGGAACATTTTGTTTCAATTTCTACTTTCAATATGTAATACTACACCAATTTTCAGAACTATGTTCGATCGGTTTTTTTTTATCAAAACTCTACACGTTTGATCCCTCACCCACACTCTCCGCCTCATCTGAGACTTCTGCAAAATGCGACTCTTGCTTGGACGATATCATGGGAAACTTATGAGAAAAAATCACGACTATGTTTTATCAGTTCATTTTTATGTAGCCACTCTTAGTGTAATAGATATAATATAATTTTTTGTAACGATCATCAAGTTGATAATGTTAAAAACGAAGAGTTCAAGTTAAAATTGAGTTTTTAGTTACAAACAAACAAAAATTGTAAAAATGTTCTTTTTTCCGATACAAATTTCCAGTTTTCGCACCCGTCGGTTTGAGTACTAGATCTACCCGTATGCCAAATATCAACTTTACAGAATATCTGGAAGTAGCGTATAATTATGATAGGTCATACTTAAGTTTTTAAGGCGTATACCGTGAATTTTGCGTTTTTAAAGTGAAATAACTTTTTAACGGTTAATTCATTAACGAACATTGAAAAAACCGGTTTCTTATAATTACGTAAAGTATCGATAATTCGAAATTTCAACACTGTAGCTCTTTTCGTTCAGAAGATATTTCGCGGTCAAACAATGTTCTAATATTTCCTGTAGTAATAGCACTGTAGTGAAAAGTCCGAATGTGTCCCTTAAACTCGGCCTTGCGCACTACCGTGCTCTAAATTCAAACTTCCTATTTAAATTTCCAGATTTATTATTATTGAATAAATCTGTTAAATTAAAATACCGGTTTTATACTAAATATAAACTTAGTTTTAAAACCAAACCATTGGACAAGTGATAAAGTTATTACTAACCAAGTAATAAACTTATTGTAAAAAACTAAGCAAGAACAATAAAATCACCCACCTTCCAAGGCTCCGCAAGTAGCTTTCTCAAGAGTTGCGAGGAGGAGATAACCTTTGAAAGCTAAGTCTTGAAGATGAGATGGTGATCGAAGATTCTATCGGATCATTATGTTTTGAGAAATCATGTCAACCGACTTCAAAAATAATGTTTTGAGAAAAACGCGATTAAAGACAGTCAAGCAATAGCTAAGAAACTGCCTCAATATACTTCCCAAGGCTCTATCTCCTAGAGTTTTACTCTAATTGACTATGGGATAATATTCTACACATATAGTTACTATTTAATATGAGAAATTTCGATTTTTTGAAATTTTCAAAGCCATGTAACGCCTTAAATTACTTATGAATATTGCTTACCTAAAAGTCACAGTTATTATACAGTATGGACAAGTAATTAATTCCAAAGTACAATGATTATAAGCCGTTGAAACATTCCCTTTATTCCGGAAATGATGAATATGTTGATTTGTTGTGATATTTTTAGCAGACACCGTACCTTTTTCACCCAACTCAATTAAAATTTTACGACCATTTGTTACACCACAAATATCATGATATGGCACAATGTGTGAATTGATAATGGCACAATTGATAAATGTTAAACATAACAACAATAATGCTGCATTATAAAACATTTCACTTTTCAAAATTTTACAGTATCTAGTGTTGAATATTAATTATTATACACCATCAAACAAACAGTTGTGATTCTTGATTTTTTTTTGTATGGTAATCGTTAGTAATATTATAGGTAATAATGATACGTAGATATGTTATTTTTGCAAAATGTATTTTATATTAAAAGAGAATCCATACATTTTCCAGAGTCATAGTGTTGTTATGCTTAATGCAATTAATACATTATTGATATTTTCTTTACTAAATACATAAATTTGTATGGAATGGAACAACAATAAGAAAATGAGAATCTATATTTTTATTTCTACGGGGAGAATCTTGTCTAGAGCTTTAAAAATTTTATTATTAAACTATGTAATATATACATATATATATATATATATATATATATATATATATATATAATAATAATAATAATAATAATAATAAAGGTCTTTATTATAATATTTTATAAATTAATACAAATTTGACATTTTTTTCTTTTTGCAGACATATTCTGTGGTCATTTTAGACCGTGGGAAGAGTTGCTTTATATAAATTTTAATTTAGTTACAACTATAATTAGACCAATTTTTCTTAAACAAATGTTAACTCTTAACTTAAACAAATATACGAAAATTCTACTTTAACAAACAAACAAAAACAATTTACTAGGCTAAGGAGTATACGCTAAAGTCTTCTACAGTTTGTCATACGTAACCGAAAGGAATTTGGACAAACATCGTTATGTTGACGCGAAAGTCTACACAAATAAACAAATATTAAATAAATAAATCACTTCAACAGAAGTAATACTGTCTAAATAAATAAAAAATTAGAATAATATGAAAAAGTAGGCTATTACGTCACAATCGTCTTTGGTGTAGCGGAAGCATACTGGACTAGTTATCCAGAGGCCCGAGGTTTTTCATATCAGTATTTAATTTAATTAAAAATTTACTAAGCGTTTATAAAATTTATGCATAAACATGAATTGATAACCACAAACATAAAATATAACAACTCTAACAGAAAAATTTTCAGTAGTTAAATTCAGAAATCAAGGTATACCTGTATTTCCAGGCACATTTGCAATACTTAACAAAACTAGGCCAATCTTTTCCATTCAAATACTCCAAAAAATCTTGATAGCTAAGCAACGGCTTTTTAAAATATAGAATCCGAAACTCTTGGAGAATGGGACAGACTGCAATAAAATGAAACACAGTTTCTTCTTCTAGTTTATTACACATAGAGCAGATTTTTGTTTCATGACTATAAGAGTATTTATTTAAGTAGAGGAATTCTCCCCTAGCTTTAATTGTCCAGCTTATGAAATTGGAATTCAGGTCAGAAGAAATACAATTATTGCCTGCATGTAATTCTTTATAAAGAGGATGTTTAATGCTATTTAATGATTTTATTTTATATTCGTTAATAATTACCTCGCGTAAAGGATTGATTACATTTGAAATTCGTATTGACCCACTTAGCAGGGTCCTGGATATCAATATCACATCTATTACATATCTCATTGACTTCATTATACCCAGAATAGTTTGCTTTCAATTATCTTCCTCATAAAAGTGAAAGGATATCTATATGACGGTAAATTGAGACATCTTTTTACATACTACAAGTGGAGTTTGAAAGTAAATAGAAATAGTGGTACGAGATCTGTTTCTAGATAAATGAGAAAATCCGGCGTATTTCTAGGCAAATTGAAGCATTTTTTAATAAAGATTTTCAAAACTATTTCCACATTATTAAATATATATATATATATATATATATATATATATATATATATATATATATATATATATATATATATATATGTATATATATATATATATATATATGTATATATATATATATGTATATATATATATATATATATATTTCCGAACCGGGGCAAGACATTGGCGCCCCTTCCCTCCAGCATTTGAGATTAATGACTTAAGAAAAACTCAAGAAACAAATATAGTGGGTGGCTATTTTTGTGACTGGGAGAATAAAAATCGAAATTTTCTTTCTGCTGAGTCTATAACTTCATGAAAGTTCGTCTCTAGGCTGTTTTATTTTCGATGGCTAGGATCGCGAGGTCAGTTAGACGTTCCTGACTCATTGTTGAACGCAGGTAGGTTTAAATTATTTTTAGCTTGCTAAAACTTTGCTCGCAGTTTGCAAATGTTGTCGGTAATGTACAGTTTACCCTAAAAGCTATACTAATATTGGGAAAAGCTTCTTGCAAATCATATTTGCACATATGTCGTAACAGATCGAATGCACTTATTACGTGGCCACTCAATACGATGTGGTTTTTGATAGATAGATTGTAGAGGGTGCCCTGGACGGGCTACACTTCGACCATAAGGTCCATTGTGATGCCTAAGGATGTGAGGACGTGAGTGGAGTGGAAGGAATTATTGTGTATAGACTAGGAATTGGTAGGATAAGCGGCTGCAGCCGACTATAATAGGAACTATGCCATTATTCATCTGGAGTTCGTGAAGGAAACTGCAAAAAACCTTCTCAAGCATAGCCGGTTACTTTGTTCTTGTCCATACGCCAACAGTTTATACGGCGAAGTGACCCGAGTGGCAGTACGTATTCCGCCGGTCTGGAAACAAAATACTCGCATTTGGTTCCACCAGATCGAGTGAAAATTCGAAAACGCGGGTATAACGACGGATTAAACCAAGTACAATTACGTTGTAAGTATCTTAGAGAATCTGGAACCAATTTCCGACTTCTTTCAAAACATCCCCACTGTGGACCGCTACGAAAGACTCAAGAAACGGATCGTTAGCAAATACATCGATTCAGAACAAAAACGACTCAAGAAAGTCCTAACAGAACTAGAGCTCGGCGACCATAAACCATCCGCACTACTACGTCAAATGCGCGATATGGTCGGAGATATGGTCTCAGAAGAATTTCTCAAAAGCATGTTCCTGGATCGTCTTCCATACTATGCTCGTCAAATTTTATCAACAAGCGACAGTGGAGTAAACAAATTAGCGTAAATGGCAGACCGACTCGTCAAATACGCACCACTGGCACATGTAGCTGTAGTTTCCAATTCCTACACTGTCGATCCTACGGTACATCTTATTCAAGAAAAATTCAAGCAACTCGAATGTAAAATCAACTCCTCACGCCGTCCACGAACGAAATACAAATCCCATACGCGATCCTGCTCACGCGCACCATCAAGAGACAAATTTCTCATTTGCTGGTACCATCGTAAATTCAAAGAGCAACCACAGAAATGCGTCAAACCATGCAATTTCACCAAAACCCTCGCGTCGGAAAACAAGCAAACGCGTCGTTAGCCGCGGCGACCGATGTCAACATTTCGCAACGCCGCCTCTTTATAACGGATCCTAAATCTGATGTAAGATTTTTAATCGATACTTAGGAACGGAGACAATGGCTTACCCATACTTGTTCCTAATGTTTGCTTATAGTATTTCGAATGCTTATAGTATTCCATATCCCGGACATAGTTACGATTAGCCAATTCATTCTGATGATGACTACTTTGTAGTCGAAATACATATTTATAAAATACAAATAATTGTTCTAGGAATTGGGACAAAATTTAGTCAATCGACCGCCCCATTAATTTTTTTTTTAATTGACAAACAGCCGGTGTCGGGATTCGAACCCATAACCTTCCAGGTCCAAGTAGAAACAACCCCTTAACAAACGCGGCTACTTAGCTGGTGAAATCAAAATAGACGTTATTAATTAACGAGGTAATAAATAATTAAACTAAAGCGCACTAAAGTATCACAGATATCATGATACCAGATATAAGGCAGATCATGATACCAAGATGTTATCATACTATTGAATTGCATTTTATTTACACAATAGGGAATATGCATGAAAATTTTTTTTCACTTGAATTGAAGCATGTTTACTTGATAAATATCAAGGTAAAATTACTTTTTAAATAACTTTAAAAATAAGCGAGATATGAATGATTAAAATTCCCGATTAGACAAAGAGGGTGATAGCCCTCTTGATATGTTATGTGACGTCATATTACACTTTCACCATTTAAAATACACGTAAAACTCCGTTTTTAGTATTTTTGCAAGAAAGAGACAGATAATAATCTTTAAAAGCTTATAGCTTCCTTGATATTTGTCGGATTTTAATTTCGTTTTTAAATATTATTACAGTATTAACAGTATTTTCATATTCTGAAAATAAATGTGAAAAAAAATTTGCATGCACATTCCCTATTGTCAATAATTTAGGAAGCATTTTTGGTCCATTCAATTATATATATAGATAGCAGTTTGTACTTTTAAATTTTATTCAGATTAATATAAAATTTTATACATACATATTGCAAAATACTGTAAGAAAAATAGAAATTTATATTAAGTTAAAAAAGACGACAGTGTCTTATCATTTAATTTATTAAAATAACATTTCGACACTTTGTAGTTGAGTTTTTGGTAACTGAGAAACAAAGTTATTAAAAATTAATAATGATTCTTTAAGACTAGGGTTAACATTTAAACTATTGCTGCTTCCACCGTTTGATATTATTTGTAATTGATCAAGTTCTTCCAAAACTGAGCTAAAAATTCACAGAAAACAAATTTTTAAAACAATACAGACCAAATGGTTAATATTCTTTACAATCCTATACAATATTTGTTGCGACATTCGAGTCAAAACGAACGATGAATCCAGATTTTGGTACCACTCTCTTTCGCAAATCGATTAGTTTGTATGAAGATGTTCTCATAAATTATTTTTGTGTAAATAAATGTTTGAATATAAAATACAAGTCAAGCCCATCGGCTCCAAGATGCTAGCACCCCATCCATGGAATTTCGAGAAAAAAAATTATACCATCTAATTGGCCATAAATGGTCAGGGTAGTGATTCTGTAACTGAAACCTGGTGAAAATATTAAATGTGAGTACTTCTTTCGATTCCGTACCTTTGACCATAGTGAAAATGTGAGCCACGTGAGTTTGTTCGACAAGGAATTTCATAACGTATACGTGAATTCCAAGAGAGAAAGGAAAGAAGTAGAGAGAGAGAAATAATCGATGGCTTAAAACAACGAATGGTAATGTCCATGAAGAATAGATAAATATTCTTCATGGTAATGTCAAAGAATGTATTTATGTATTCTTTGGTTATCTATCTATCTCGTCCAAAGTCGGAGTCGGCGCGCATGATATTTAAAATTATTTGCTTTTGTTTATCAGTCACATTTATGTTGAAAAAGTGAAATATTGAAAAATTAAACAATCAAAGCAAAGCTGTTTATTTTTACACGGATGCCAATGTCAAACACTACTATATTCATAGAGATAACTACTATATATTATCTATGATCCAAATCATCTCACCCAGTAATTTCGTATTTTCACTACAACCTTACAGAATCAGGCGAGTAAACTCACGTGAGATGAAAATGCGAGAAGTGAGCAATCTCACATAAAATACAGAATCGGGTAGTCCCATTATTTGGTCAGGGATAGAAAACTTTTTATTGATCTTTTAATTTTTTCAAGGTCATAAAAAACTCTCATGGGATTTCGAAAAACCAATTATACCATATAATTGGTCATAAATAGTCAGATAGCTCCATTATTTGGTCAGCAATGGAAAACTTTTTATCGATGTTTTAAATTTTTTTCAAAGTCATGAAAAAATTTTAGCACCCCATATTCCATATAGAGAAAAAATAAAAGTACTAATCGATTGAGAATAATCCACTGATAATTGGTCATTTAAAATAAATAATTGGTCAGACATATTTCCTGGGAAAAATCGATTTCCTGGGAGACCGCCTAAATCTATTTCATGACCTTGAAAAAATTAAAAGATCAATAAAAAATTTTCTATCGCTGACCAATTAGATGGTATAATTGGTTTTTCAAAATTCCATGGATGGGGTGCAAGCATTCTGGAGCCAGCCCACCACGGTTTATGAGTGTATTTGAAACAATGGAATGTTCACTAATTAGACTTATCAATACACGCATATATTAAATTTAAATGACCTTCGACTATGCGGATAGAAAATCGATCCAACTCAGCTATGAATGTTGGTGATTAATTGAATTGAATATTAGAAAACCCGGTGAAATGCCTGCGTTACCGTAATACAATTGAAAACTAAAACTAAAATATCTTAAACTTACTCGAGTGTCGGAACTTCTTTAATTTTGAATTGTTCGATTTTGTTTGGATTGAATGGTACACAAATGTTATGGGTTTTTGGATGAACACAAAATGGAGCTTTTAACAAATGTTTCATTGATTTGGTAACATTGACATCTAATCGCAAATACATGTAATTTAATTTTATCTTCTCAATCAGAAAATTTAAAGAGGCTGTATATTCCGTCTGAAATAATAAATATATATTTTTAGAAATTAAAAACTCTGCACTCTTCTTATGGGAAATGGATATGTCTATCAAACTCTCTGAAATTTTGGATTCTGGCAGTTTTTGATGAGCAGAACAAAAGTCCAAAAAAACTCATGGTTTTAAAATATAGCCGTCTGAAATCAAACTTCTATAAGTTTTAATTCTGCATGTACACTCCTGTTCAATAAAATTGAACAGACCTGAAATGTTAATTTTCTTACATTTCATAAAACTCCTCACTTTTGTAACTCTCTGTATAATTATTCATTTATAAACAAAGATAATTAGTATATAATATTTTAAGTGTGAAAAAAGAAATGGAAGTATAGTAAACAACATTTACTACAAGAATAATCAAAATTGTGAGAGACTGATGATCTGTTCAATTTTATTGAACGAGAGTATATGTCACTATATATTTATCTATACATGTATGTATTTGACCTCTACCAAGGTTACACAGATTTTAACTGCATTGCACCGGTTCTTTGATCTTAACCTTGACCTTCACCTACAAGATTATTCGATGTTCAACATCGGAAATAGTAATTGAAACCCCTTTTAACTCCGCAAACGGAATGTGATGGAACGGAACTTCGGTGATGACTTTGACTTTATCTGATGAGTTTGTCAATAGGAACTGAATATTGTATTAAATTATATAAGGCAATAGACTAAGAACATTTTACCTGAGAAAAGATTATTTAGTTTTGGATTCTACTAATGCAAATTTTCAGCACCTTTTGTGTCCCTTTTTTGGTTTTTGCTCAAAAACTCTTATACTGTCCTACAAAAAAAAATATTTTCTTTCTTTTTTGTAGAGCACAAAATTTACTCTCCTAAATGTTTTTCTAAACCTTGTGCAAGGTTGGCCAAAAGTAATGTCATAATGTGAATGGGCCATAGTTCTTTTAATTGACAATCTAATGCCACTGTGCTTTGACTTTTATGTTGCAGATAGATAGAGAATTAGTTGACAGTAAACAGAAGCGATATACTCCTGAAGAACGCGGAATTATTGATAATGCTTATTTGGCCAACTTTCAGTCTGTTGTTTTAACGCAGCGTGAATTTCGTCGTAGTTATCCTGGTCGCCGTGCACCTTGTACGCGAACAATCAAGCGGTTAGCTGAACGCCTCATGCAAACTGGATCCACTAGGGATGCCGCAAGAAGTGGTCGACCCCGTACTGCTCTATTGGGCATCAACAAAAGTTCGTTGCGTCGAATTTTGGTGAAGAGCTGAAGATGTGCCCTTACAAAGTGCAAACCGTTCACCAATTGCTGCCTGCCGACCGTCAAGCGAGGTTAACTTACTCCTATGCTCGGTAAACCAGGTGCAAGAAGAGGATGATTTGGTATCCTCTTCTATAAATCCTATTGAGTAACGAAGCCCATTTCCACTTAAATGGTTATGTCAATAAACAAAACTTGCGTTTCTGGGGCACAGAGAATTCACAAGAAATGCACGAAGAGCCTTTGCATCCCCTCAAAGTGACTGTTTGGTGTGGCATTTGCAGTGGAAAAGTGATTGGCCCTTACTTTTTTGAGGACGCCGACAGCATCAACGTAACCATAACTGGTGTGCGCTACAGGCAGATGTTTTACAAGTTTTTTTTTGCCGCAATTTGCTGAATTGGGTCATGAGCATTGTTGGTTCCAACAGGACGGAGCAACTGCTCACACAACTCGAGCAACAATGGAGATTTTGAAACACCAATTTCCAGGCCACGTGATCTCCCGTTTTGGCGATTTGAATTGGCTGGCCAGATCGCCAGATTTCTTTCTTTGGGGCTTTTTGAAATCTCGCGTTTACAACAACATACCATAAACCTTGCAAGTCTTGAAAGCCAACATTCAAGGAGAAATCACCAATTTGGAGCCAGATGTTTTGCGAGCAACAATTCAAAACGTCATAAAACGAGCCCAAATTTGCATTAACTCAGTATCTCCAATTTTTTTTATTTCTAACAAAATGGCAGCCTTTTCACATTATGACATTACTTTTGGCCCACCTTGTACTTAGCGAAATATGTAAATAGTAAATAAACAAATTTATAATACATCGATATCAAAAGATAGTGAAAGATCATATTCATTCCACTACCATAATATCTCAGGTAGCTCAATGGTAGATCATTGTTCTAGACTGCCAGATGTCGTGGGTTCGATTCCCACCCTAGATGCGTATGATTTTTCACATTCAACATTTTGATGTCAAAGAATATTACTAAAATGTCAAATTAAGTAAGCGCTAGTCACTTCTGTTGGTATAATATAACCGAAAGGCAACCATACTAACAATGGATATATATATAGACGCTAGTTCACAACAAACAATTAATATAAATAATATATGTTTATAAACACATGTTTTGAGAGTAAATTTTAGTAAATTTTATGCTCTAAAGTTATGAATTTTTTCATAGGACGCTCAAGTAAAAAGTTTTTATGCAAAAACTATTTAAAAAAATTCGTTACGCAGGAGCTGCTTCAACTTAGCGAATTTCCTTAGAATGCATTAATCACACTCTAGCGGTCCAATTTCATCAATAAATTACATACGTCGAGGGGAATGGGGGGGAGAGGTATAAAGAAAGAAAAAAACACAAAATATAAAATATCGCTCTTAATATTAGAACAATCGAAAAATGCGTAAGGAATAAAGTTGTAGAAAATCAAATTTGCTACAATTCATTACCTTATCATTTTTGCTCAAACTCTAATATGTACTGAGATATTAAGGAATTTAATTTTCAATATTAAACCGTCAATATTTCTGTAAATATTAGTGTAACAGAAAACATAATAAGAAACAAAATTACATTAAAACTTAGTACCTACAACTTTACTTCTTATAAATTTTTTGATTTTTCAAATATTAAGAGAGATATGTCAATTTTTGTGTTTCCCCCTCCCTCTAAACCCCCTTTTTCCTAGTCCAATTTTACCCATTAAAGAACTTGACATTTTTAAGACCAAAAACACCTCAAATACCAAATTTCATTCCGATAAAATGAAAACTATGACCGCTAGAGTGATTACAGACATATATATATGTATATATATATATGTCCATAGATATATATATATATATATATATATATATATATATATATATATATATATATATATATATATAAATTTTAAAGATGGTGATTTTTGACATCTACAAGGTAGGATCGATGGACATTTGAAGAAATTTTTGCGAAATTTTGACTTCGGTATGGGACCAATAGCTCTATTTCCTTTCAGGAAATTCGCTAAAAGGCGCTGTAACGACGCACGCACGTGCGCGTTAAATTCTAAAACGTAAATTTTTAAGAAGGGTCTAGGTACTTACAACATACCTAAAATCCAGAACTACATGATCTTTTGCCATAGGTAACTTTCCTTTTTTACGGTCTTGGTCACTGGCCTACATCAACTTACCGACAATTTGTACTGTTCATAAGCTGTTAAAAATAAAATCCATCTATCGTAAGACAATTGTACCGTAACGAAATGCTTTCTTAATTCGTCACAAAAATTTTTATCTTCAATAAACGAAAAAAATTTCTCTATATTTGATATTGACCCAAGTATATTTTGTGATATAACACAATGTTCAACAAAATATTTATCAATTATATTGACAGCTCTTCTTAAAAAATTGAAGAAAAATTTTTAATTGAAATATAATTTTATTGTCGCGTCTGCTACCATTTACATTCATTGATTTTAATTCTACCAACCAGTCCAAGTGGCCGAGCGGTCTAAGGCGTTATGTCTGCGTAGTATGCATACTTGGAGGCTGTGGGTTCGAATCCCGACATCGGCAGTTTGTCAATTTTAAGAAGAAAAAAAGGGAGCGATAAAAGTGAGCGTTAAAAGGCTAAACTGTCGGCGTATGGACAAGAACGAAGTAACCGGCTATGCTTGAGAAGGTTTTCTGCAGTTTCTTTCACGAACTCCAGATGAATGTCGGCATAGTTTCTATCATAGTCGGCTGCAGCAACAGCCTACAGTTGACAAATTTGTTATGCAGTGTGCTAAAGTGACGTATTTTATGAATGGCCCCTAACCTAAAATAATATTAATTTCTAAATATGACAGTTGTAAATATGCATACCGTTGCCAAATTTCAAAGTCGGGAATATTAATTAAGATGTACCGACTCTATCCTGTACCCGGCGCAATTTAACCAGGTAACCTCCATAATCATTGTAATTATATATTTTTTCAGTTACATGAATTTAACACAACAATGTGCAAATACAAATTCATTTAATGATTCACCTTGCGCTTGTGATTATGTTTGGATCAATGAACCACAATATGATGATTTAAGTAGAAAAGGATATTGTGGTATGAATTCAGCTTTTAAACAATATGAGGGTGGATTTAGAAGCCAAACGAAAATTATAACAATTACATTTTTCTATAGTAATTTTCATTCGCATGCCTTTAGTTTAGAATTTACTTCAGAAAGTAAGTATTGATAGATTGTGGTAAATATTGAAATAGTAAATATGTGAATGTATAATAGAAGAAGAAGGTCGGATAATGCCACGCTCTTAAGAACAAAGTTCTGGATTTCAACAACATTCAATTTAGAAGAACAAAATTAAAATTTCTAGACAATTAGACTTTTTCCTCTGAAGATTTTTAAGGGGGTACAAATGATTTGATTTTCTCATTGACAGCAACGTTTAGCAACGCCATAACTCGGCAAAAAATTATTTTTTTTAAATTGTTCAAAAAGCATCTTTTTGGCTTGCTTTAGGCTTCATTTCTGTGGATTGGCAGCCTCTACCAAATCTATCTATCTAATTCTACCACGTTTGTTATCGCTAAAGAGCTGATTGAAATTTTAAGTAATCTACACGTGCAACAGACGCTATTATTCGTGAAATTTTGTTAATCCCATCAAACAAAAATGTAAAAGGGATCAAAACTTTCGCAAATCTCCACAAGCCGTAGTGTTATATCAACAAGAGTCAAATTTGAAAGGCTCCGAATGGTTTAAGGAATAGTAAGTAGGAATAGATAAGAGGTTTAGAACACCCCTCTCCATATCCTAAAGGATAGTTGTTCTAAGTGCGTCATATCCTGGACAGCCGCTAGAAAGTAACCTAGCCTAGCTGAGAACCAAACCATTGCAAGGTTTTCCATAAGCAAGTATGGAGGTTAGAGTATAGAAGGAGAACTATCTCATATGGTTGTTAAACTAAAAAATTGTCCACCGAAAAAACGTAAAATTAAGTTTCAAATATATCAATCGCATTTTTTTTTACAACAATAGTTCTCTCCTTTTTAATATTTCTCGCTTTGTCACAATGGCGCTTGTGAGAAGGTGGACTTGCTCTGAAGATAGTTACTGTAGAACGAAGAGAAGTTGCCAACCGGAAGTAGTTATATTAAATCCCATTTTGAATGTGAACATTTTTGTTTATACATAAAAAATAATATACATAAAAAATATGTATGTATATACAGTTTAATATAGAAATAATCAATTTATGCTTCATTAAATTTTTATCAAACAATTTTTTAATTTCTATCTTCGATAAAAATTTGATTATTCTATTTTTTTAACAAATTTTATTAATTAAAATATATATTACTTCAAGTTTCTTAATTATAATTTTGTTATTAAAATACCTTTAAATTTTCAAATTGATTGTGACTTGAAAATTCATCACTAATTCATTGTTTATTATATTCATGGAATTTCTTAAATAAATAGTCTTTCTACTTCTTTAACATCTGAGGTTTCATATGATTTATGTAATCATTTAAAAATTCCACCTTTACAAAGCGGATGTTAGCCTGTCCTTGTCTACTTTTAATATCTACTTTTAGTTTCTTTAAAATTGGTATTCCAGTACACCAGCGCCATCTCGATTTTCTTCTATTTAGGGGACACTTTTTATAACATGGAAATAGTTCTCCTTCTATACTGTAACCTCCATACTGGCAAGTTGACTTAAAAATCCAAATTTTCGTATTCGGCACAGCGCCTTTTAAGTTTTTTATCCCTAGCTTCTATTATTTAAACCAGTTGAAGCCTTTCAAATTTGGCTGTCATTTACATATCACTATTTTTTGTGGCGAATATGAGAAAACTTGACCTCATTAAACATTTTGTGTTTGATTACACTTTTGAAATCACTTTCTGTTTAACATGCTGGGCTAACAACTGGCTCGAAGAACGCGCAATCTGGAAGTCAAATTAGCTGCGACTTTAGACTAGGGTTTATCAGCGTAGATTAAGGATTTCACACATCCTCACAGAAAATAATCTAAAGAGTTCAATCACTCGATCTTGGAGGCCAATTCACAGGTCCATTACGCGAAATTATGCACTCATTAAAATTTTCATTTAATAAATTGATTGTGGCGCGTGATGTGTGGCATGTTGCGCCGTCTTGTTGAAACCAAAGCTCTTTTACTTTAATCCCAAGTATTAGCGAACCAAAAAGTCAGTTATCATATAGCCAGAGCCAGCCAAGTCATCCATATGCCCGAAATCATATTCAAACATTAACGGCATAAAAAGGCCTCATCAATAAAGCCAAAACCATGGCCATTATCACGATTTTTGTGTGTTTTAATTCATTTTAAAGTTGTATACATCGTTTAAAAAAACACCCGTTACTTAAAAAAATTCGTTACGCAGGAGCTGCTTCAACTTAGCGAATTTCCTTAGAATACATAAATCACTCTCTAGCGGCCACAATTTTAGTCTGATCAAAATGAAATGTATATGATTTTAGTATTTGCAAGTCCAATTTTATTAATAAATGACATACGTCATACGGTATAAAGAAAGAAGAAAACACAAAATATAAAATATCTCTCTTAATATTAGAACAATCGAAAAATGCGTAAGGCATAAAGTTGAAGAAAATCAAATTTGCTACAATTCATCACCTTATCATTTTTGCTCAAACTCTAATGTGTACAGAGATATTCAGGAATTTAACTTTCAATCTTAAACCGCCAATATTTCTATAAATATTAGTGTAATAGAAAATATATATATATATATATATATATGTCCATAGATATATATATATATATATATATAAATTTTACAGATGGTGATTTTCGACATCTACTAGGTAGGATCGATGGAAATTTTAAGAAATTTTTTCGAAATTTTGACTTCAGTACGGAACCAATAGCTCTATTTCCTAAAAATTCGCTAAAAATTTGAATAAAAATAGTATTTTACACCTTGTAGGATGAAGACAAATATGGTAGTATTTTACGTGGTAGCAGAGACGGCATATAATTTACATATCAGATTATATTTTTACCTGATAGGTTTTGGTAATTCAGATTTCAAAAACACTTGTTGTTTCGCATTAATTATATGTCCATTTTGTGCAATCAAAGAAAAATAATTAATAATTTCTTTACGAATATCTTCTGAGAGGTATCTAGCTTCTTTATCACAAACCCAACAATGAATACCTCGACGTCCAGAAAAAATCCATAATATATGTTCAAAGCCAAAATCTTCTAAAAATTATCAAATATAAAAATAATAATTATTATAATTTTTTTGTAGATACTTGCAGTAGGTAATGAATACCTCAAGTCGGTAAACTATTTTAAAGTTACAAGGATTTAATTTTCCCAGAGATTTAGGTCTATTATTGTAATACTCCGCATCTAATAGAATTTCAGGTAAAACATTGCGATCCGATTAGTTTTGTTTAATAAGTGTAAGATATAATGGATATAATGGATTGTAAATTCTATGTTGAGATGACAGTCGTCAAGGCATTTCAGGCGTTAAATTAGGGCTCTACAGTCTGCCAATAAGTATTACAAAAGTCCGTTCAAGTTTGCTTCCTAAAATGTGACTTGAGATTAGTAACATCTAGCATCTACCAGTAAATGGATCCTGAAAACAACACTGGCGGATATTTATATCCCTATAGTTCTATAGAAATTCTTTACTGTCTCAATTTACTCTAATCTTGTTTGTTCAGGTAATCAGAAAAGAGACTTAATTAATTCGTACCGATATTGTAAACCATTCAAGTTAGGTAAAATATTCCGTAGGAATTCGATCTAGAAGAATCACTATATATACCGATTCCCACAATGACCAGCACAAGTGGCCGAGCGTTCTAACGCGCTCTGCTTGTTTGGAACTGGGAGGTTACGGGTTCGAATCCTGGCGGTGACAGTTTGTCAATTAAAGTTAATGGGACGGTTAATTGAGTAAACTGTCGGCGTATGGACAAGAACGAAATAAGCGGCTATGTTTGTGAAGGTTTTCTGCAGTTTCCCTTTACGAACTCCAGATGAATATCGGCAAAATTCCTATCAAAGTCAGCTGCAGCCGAAAAATCTACCAATTCCAAGTCTGCATACAAATTCCTTGTCCTCCACTCACATCATTAATGTATCGTTAAGATAAAGAATTAATAAAAGTTAACAAATAATGATATGGGTTGTCTCTGTTATATGTTAAACGGGGAGAGCGGATACAGGATATACACCCAAGGGGCCACCCACCTCTTCGACAAACATAAACCTTCACAAGGTAGCTACATCCTTTGAAGAAGGTTCACTACCCTAGAGTCGTGTAGTCTAAACGTCGTCAGTCAACGCGATGTCCGAAGCATCCGCCTGTCTTCCGAGTTAAGGGATATGTGCGTCTATCATGTAGTGTCCTGGCCATGCAGAGCTCTGTCCCGGATGCGGATCCTGCTAAATTAAATATAAAATAACTTCAAGGGGTGTTACTTGAAGACAGTCTGTTGCGATCTCAATGTACGAAGAGTGATGATAAGGTGACGAAGATGAGACCTGCAAACCGGAATGATGGAGAAGATTAGACTCTAGAGGTGGGGTGTATAGTGATCTGGCGTACGTTCCACTTCATACTTATGTCTCGCCTATGAGAAAAATGCGAAAAACCTATATTTTCGACCTTTGACCTTGAGTAAAGTCGGATCGATGGAGACTTTTAATATTTCATTTTTAATAGTGTATTTAACACCTGTAACAATTTTCAGCTCTATGCAAATTTTTCCTAATTTAAATTTTATTTTGACTGGGTCAAAATATTTGTAGTTACCTTGAAGACCACTTTGTAGAATTTTACATGCCACAACTATAAAATACCAACATTCATCACAGATATCAGTCTCCTTACAACAATTTCTTACATTATCATAATCAGTAAGATCAATATCAAAAACTAATTCTTTTTGTATTGCTTTCATTGCATGTGATTTAAGTTTTGTTGGTTTTATATTATATTCCGCACCAATATCAAATTTAACTGGAACTTTACTGGTCAATTGTTCATACAGATTGTATTTATTCTCAAATGAATTGTATCGAATGTACACGTCATCTTGAAGTGTAAATGAAAATTCACGAAATGGTAATCGACAATCATCATTCTCTAGAACATAAGAAACTTCAATGAAAAACTTACGGTAAAGTATTTTTCGTCAGATATTATTCATTTTTTGTTTTTGTATTGAATGGGTCGTTATTTGACGTCTTTATTAAATAAAATATAACAAATCACCCGAGCGAGATTCGAACTCACGATCTCCTGTTTACTAGACAGGCGTTTTTACTAACTAAGCCACGACACCGTTATGTATTCAACACTTTATACATAACAAATACTATTTTAGTACTATTTGAATACATAACGGTGTCGTGGCTTAGTTAGTAAAAGCGCCTGTCTAGTAAACAGTGATTTGTTATATTTTATTTAACTAGTTCTCTGAAAAAGTCCGAATTACTATTATTAAGTCAATACGAGGCATTTCTTGAAAAAAACAAATTAACTCTGAAAAACTCATATATTTTTTAATTAGTTCTCTCTGAAAAACTTTCCAAAAAGTCTGAATGACTCTTCTGGCAGAGTCCAAAATATTATATGTTTTCTGTCTTTAAATCATTTATAAAACATTTATTTTATTTTTGCAGACTTTTTTAGAAATTTTCAGAAAAATAAGACTTTCAGAAGTTTTATTCAGAGTTTTAAAAGAATTATTCTCAGTTTTTGAAGAGAATTATTTCCACCAGGGTACGCAGGAGCTACGCGAATTTTCTCATAACAAATACATCACTTCTCTTTTGAAAATAGATCTTAATTTTACCCGTTAACAAAGTTGGCCTTTAAATACAGATCAAGAGCGTGTACAGACACATACATAGATAGATTGTAGAGGCTGCCCTGGACGGGCTACACTTCGACCATAAGGTCCATTATGATGCCTAAGGATGTGTGGATGTGAGTGGAGTGGAAGGAATTTTTGTGTATAGACTAGGAATTGTTAGGATATGCGGATGCAGCCGACTATGATAGAAACTATGCCGATATTTATCTGGAATTCGTGAAGGAAACTTCTTGTACATACGCCGACAATTTATTCAATTAACCGCCCCCTTTTCTTCCTAATAATTGACAAACTGCCGATGTCGGGATTCGAACCCATAACCTCCCAGTTTCCAAGTAGGCATACTGCGCAGGACGGATATGCGGGACTTAACATAATATACCCTATAGTATAAATTATACCCACCGTTGCCCGGTCTGTAATAAATTCTTATAGAAAGTTCATAGGAAATTTATGTCAAATAATTATTTTTTTCTAAATTTTGATAGTTCGAAACGTAAGTTTTTTATATATTTTAAAAATTATTTTACTAGCTGTAGAAACTATAAACTCTATTAGAGATCGGGGCCATCAGAAAACCGCTATAACTTTAAAACGGTTAGTGTAGTATATATGATGACAGATAGATGTCACCACATATACAATAAATTGAAATTAGAAAGATGTGTTAAATCAAAGAATACAATATACATAGAAGCGTTTAAGTACGATTTTTGTGTCACTTAAAATTTTTAGGGTGTATGCTGACCACTAGATGACAATAGCTGTTCGATTTCGGTATTTAGTGCCATTATCAGCACAACCAACTGTACTTTGGCAGAACTAAGTACCAGTTGGCCGGATCACATCGAAGCGGGGATCTACTTCAAATTTATATTAAAAGGGAATCCACCAATATTGATGAAATTTTTAGAATTAGTCAAAATTTTTTTATTTTTTTTTTACAAGCTGTATAAAATATTAATATTTGTTTTTGTAGTTTCAGTTGCTACACCCATATTTTTTTAACAGAATCGGATAGCTGAGAATAACCATTTTAAGGCCGTTTTAAAATAAAGAATTTTCTAAAACGCTTCCTTGAAGAAATATTCAAGTGGATTGTTTTAAATGTGTTTTTCAAATGGGAACTACGGGAAAATAAATTATTTTTAAAATTTTTTTAGGGCAGGTATTTTTATAGAAACTATATTAGAGATCTTGGCCGGCTATAACTTTCGAACGGTCAGAAAACGGCTATAAATAAAACTTTGAAACAGTTTGTAATTTTTTTTGGAATCGTAAGGAAGATTTACCTAGTGTTCTCCAAACAATTCGGACCAACACATAGCATATTTCGGTATATAAACCTGGTTTAAAAATAAAACGGTGTTCGACGGAAACAAAATACCGGCTAAAGACGTTTATTTAGTCTATGTATAGCTTAATTATTGTGAATTTCAAGAGATAGTTTTTTTGGCTTTGAATGGGTCATTACTTGCCGAAAATCCATTATCATTATTAAATTAAACAAATATTATTACGAAAATCTCAAATATTTGTTTAATATAACTATTCAAAAGATGCGACTTCGAACGACTTACGAATTTGTATTTATGATTATGTTTATTATTTTATCAAAATTTTTGTGGGATCTAATATCGAAAGTAAATTTGGCTCTTAAAAAGTGTATTTACAAGGATAGAATCTCCATATAAATTTCTCTTCGTTAGGAATACCTGCTTGTTTATAAGATAACCATTTACAAAATGCATCCACTGGAAAAATACGCTGATAATATATTTTTAACTCTGGATTGAAATTCATTGATCAATAGAAAATAAAAGCTAAAATAAAAAATTTGTAACCTATAAATTATTGGCATTAATAGTTTGGCAAAATAAAATTTACCATATAAAAATTATTCAATAAATAATAAGAATCTATAAATTATTTGGTTTTTATTTAATCAGTTCATGTTTCATTGATAACACTTTCTAATAACATTTCATCTAAAATTATTAATTCTGAATTATTACATCATGAAATGAGTTACTTGTCATGTTTAATTCTCATCAGATTCATGATAAACGTTGCAGTCTGCAGATTTAAATTACACAAATTTCGACTATTCGAAAATTAAAGTAAAATAGATATTCGTAAATGATAGTATATGAAATCAGCTGTAAGTTGCATTATTTTATTCAGCATTCCAAACAATTTGACAGGTCTGAAAGAACTATGCATATGTAGGCATAAGTTAGTTTAGGTAAATAGTCATTTGATTAGTCAATACGCGAAAGTTTTAAAGAAGCCACTCCATCTATTATTGATCATAGAGAAAATGTATATAGAGTAGGCAAGTCATAGGCGCGCGTGTAAGTGGAAATGTCTTCTCAATAGAAAGAACACCGCAGAGGTGTACTTGTCTCTCTCTAAATGACTAATATATAACATAGAGATAATATATTCTCTATGATATATAATGACTATATATTTATCATTAAAAAGAGATAGCTGTACCTACGCGATTCTCTTTCTATCAGTGAGACAACTTTTGACACGGCTTGCCTGCACATACTCCCAGGGCCGTGCCTGACGGGCGTTCATTGCGTGCACCGCACGCAGGCGGCCGAAATTAAGAGGCGGCCAAATCGTTACAAGTTGTTTACTGGGCAAAAGTACAATCGGTTTGTTTTCATTAAGATACGAAGTAAAAACATTCCTTTTTATAATAGCAATGTTATTGTTATTAAATGGAAGAAATTTACCTGACATTGAACTAGAAAACAGTTATATGTGGTTGAATTTTCCTCTCCGTTTTCATTTTCAAAATAAATCTTGACATATTTATGTCAAGAAATGTTTATTCACAAAATGTTTATTTTGTGCATTTTTTTTTCTTAAATTTCATCCAAACATATAAATCTCATAAAACCGGTTTTTAGCCGGTTTTTCTTTTCAGAAACCGGTTTTGGGAACAAAACCAATATTTTTTTTCGTTCTCGATTTCGGTTAACCAAAAACTGATTTTTTTCCCGGTTTGATGCCCTGTGTAAAATAATAAACATTAAAATTAAAGTAGTTTTTTTTAATGTTATCCTGGGGGCGGCCATACAGACTGGCACGCAGGCGGCCATATACCCAGGCACGGCCCTGCATACTCCTATTTTACACATGTAACTTTTCAAGCAACTATTCATAACGCATATCGTGGTAAGCAAGCGCAGTAGTATTTTTTGATGAAACTATGCAGTTATAACACAATAGACCTGGCATCTATTTCGATTCAATTTAATATGTAACTTCAGATGTAAGAATAGGGAGATAGGTTTACTTTCTTGTGATTGGTTTACTATGATCATGTGACTGAAGTGGTTGAAAAAGAAAGAAAAATTTAGCAAGATGAAAGTTATAAGCTATTAACAAATGCGATTCATATATTTCTGCATGTACAAAGAGATGTAAGTCTCGTTATATCACATACATTTATTGCGGTTGCAAACTTTCATCAAAACTTTCACGTGTAAAAACGGGCATATATATTATCTCTATGTTATTTATGCTCAATCTATTATTAATGGATGGTAGCGTCGTGTGACTAATAAACGAACTAATAAATCAAGTTATTGTTTATAAATATAACATCGAAATAAGTATCTGTTTTAAAATATTTTATTATTTTGTACCGATTTTTGTACTTGGTAATTACATTAAATAATTTTGATTTTTAGTTTTGTGGCCCTCCAGACTCAGCTGCATAATCTAGTTTTTAGTAAATAGAATCAACCATAGTTTCATCGCTGATAGGTTGGAAGTTGATTCTTTCATTTCCTGAAATCGACATTAAATACTTTTGTACTTAAAGCATAAATTTAATATCCTCATACAACGGCTCCGAATTATAATCACTTCCTCGTCTTTGTTCTAACATTTTCAAGTTGAACTTTTTATACACTGCAAACAAAACTCATAAATATGTGAAAAAATGTTTAAACATAATCAGATATATATATTACTATTATATTATATATAATATAAGTTGATATGTAATTGTGTAAATACACTTACATATCTACAATTGTGCCTAATTACATGTGCTATAACCATTATTTTTGTGAGGCTAAATACGATATTTTAAAGAAACTTGAACATTTCATATTTAAATAGATCATCGGATTCTTTTCTCGTAAAATAATCGATATTTTTAAACTTTTCTTCAAAGCAAACACCGTGTTTACATATATGTCAACATAATGACATTTGTCAACAGGAATCAAAATGGCGGTTGAGAATATCTACTTCTGCAGTGCTTTGCTTATATGCAGATGCAAGTGTAGTCAAATGACTACTTATCTAAACTTTGTCTACTGTCTACAACACATCCACCCTACATTATACGTGTGCTAATGCTGCGACATGTGTAACCAGAATCATAACAAAACCGTAATAGTTCAGACAAATTTTTGATACAAAGTTGAAATCCAGAACCTAAGTTTAATATATTATTTGTGCAGTTTGAGTGTGACGTATTAAAACTATTTAAAATAGTACAATTTTTTATGATGTCGTTATATATATTGTTAATTATTTAAATATTTTTATATATTTAAATATGAATAGTTGAACTGTCATTATTTAATAATAATTCACATTAGACATATTACTTCATTATTGTTCGATAAGACAAATAATGGATGTGACAACTGATGTAACCCCTACAAATCAAGAACAAAATGAAACCGAAACGGTTGATCAAAATAATATCACAACGAATAATATAGATAATGATAACAATGAAATTGCGTCGAATAATGATACCGACACCAATACGAAAGAATCAAATGACGAAAATACAAATACAGACGTTGCTCAGCCAAGTACAAGTGTATCTTTATTAGAAAATGAAAATCAAGATGAACAAAAAACATCAGCTAATACGACTGTAGATTTTCCTAAAATTAAATCTAATGTAAAAAATCGTCATTTTCGTAGAAAAAATACATGGGTAGATGAATTAACTACCGATGATAGTGCATCTAGTACATCTGAGAAATCAGATACAGCAGAATATACTTATACATGTGTAGATACAACAAGAAAAAAAGAAAACGAAAATGAAAATAGAGAAACAGCAGAGGCAGTTGCTACGGGTAAGAGATAGATAATGATTTTTTAGTATCAAGATTTGTATATGGATGATATTGTCACTCACATATTGTGACACGTTGTTTCGGGTGAAGTCTGTTAGGCAACGAAAGTGTCGGGTCGGTTAAAACAATTAATAAGTGTCTTATGTACCAAAATATGTATTTATGCTGATGATACGAATTGGATGCACGAAATAATGTTATGCAATTATTACGTTGAATGAGATCACTAAGTTATCTTGACGATTACAATTGTCATAGAAATACCACTTTTTCATTTCGTGTCAAATTTTAGAAGTTGGTCCAAGGAATCCGAACCCTTTGGATCAAATCTTTCACATGTGTACAGTTTTGCGTTCAATAGTCATCCTTTATAAAAAATACTACGAACTTTTTTTCAAAAACTGAATAAATTCGGCCCAAATAGACTGTAGGTAGATATTTCAATTATTTACACAATTTTTATACACAACTAGGTGGTAGATAAAATATTTCTAGTAGGGTCGTTTTCAAAAAAAAGTTTTTTTTGTTCAATTTTTTTTGCTATTTATAGTGTTGTCAAGAACGAAGTAACCGACTATGCTTGTGAAGGCTTTCTGCAGTTTCCTTCACGAACTCCAGATGAGTATCGGCATAGTTCTTATCAAAGTCGGCTGCAGCCGCACATCCTCCCAATTCTTAGTCTACACACAAAATTCCTTGTCCTTCACTCACATCTTCACATCCCTAGGTATCACAATGGACCTTATAGTCTAAGTGTGTTCCGTCCAGGACATCCGCTACAACCTAACCTAACCTAGTGTTGTCCGAAGATCATACTGGCGCGTTGTCATTGGGTTTTTTACAATATTAAACTTGGTCAATTGTAATTGTAATATTTTGAATTATTGCGAAAAAACTAAATTAAATCTGAAAATTGTTTGATTTTACCAACTGTCTCATAACGAAGAGTTGTATTTTATCGCCCTTAACAATTTTAATAAAAGTGTATAGGTCTCTGCAATACATTAACGTCAAGAAAAAATTCGTTTCGCAGAAGCGGGGTCAACTTAGCGAAATTCTTAAGAATAAATACATACACTTCTCTTTTGAAAATCGATGTTAATTAACTTTTGTCTTAATTTTTCTATTAATTTTCATGGCGATCTCTAACCGCTGGAGTGGCTACAGACATCGTCTATCGCTCACAATTTTAATCCGATCAAAATGAAATTTCGTATATGATATGCTTTTGGTATTTGAAAGGCTAAGTCCGTTAATCAGTAAAATCGGGCAAGGGGAAAGGGGCTTAGAGAAAAAAGGAAACACAAAATATAGAATCTCTTAATATTAGAAAAATCAAAAAAACCATAAGTAGTAGAGTTCTAGAAAATCAACTTTGCCACAATTAATTATTGCTCATTTTATCTCAAACTCTAATATATACAAAGATATTTAAGATTTTAATTTTCAATCGTAAATGTTTCTGTGAAATATTAGAGTAACCGAAAAAACGATAAAAAATCAAATTGTAGTAAAATTAATTTTCTATAGGTTTATTTCTTCTACATTTTCCGTTTTTCCAATATTAATAGTAGATATGAAACGAATATTCGGGCTAAATTTACTATCCGGTCGGATACCGGATAGTAGGTCAATATCCGGTGGATATTAAAACAACGTTTATATTCTTTTTAACAAAAATCAAATAGCCAAGTCAATGTCAATATATCAATTGCTCAGTTCGCTCATGAACGACGGAGCCCGAAATCATCCGAATCCGTCCGATTTACCTCAGCGAGTTCGCTGGGATTTACACGTTACGATATTTTTGGCAATGTTCGGACGAATATCCGGCTATCTGACTTATAGGGTGGCTGAATAACCGTTTTGTGTTTCCCTCTAAACCCCCTCATCCGATTTTGCCCATGAACTTGGTCTTTCAAATATTAAAAGCACCTCTTAGATTAGAAGATAAAATTGTAGTAAAATATATTTTCTACAACTTTACTCATGCTAAATTTTTTCGTTTAACTAATATTAGAAGAGATTTACACTTGATTTTCGTAAATAGTATATATAAAGATTATTAAGATAATCAAAGAGAACTCTAGGTTTTTTGAAATTAAATTTCAAATTTTGCCCAAATTCCTAGAACAATTATATGTATTTTATAAATACGTATTTCGACTACAAATTAGTTTTCATCAGTATGAATTAGCTTATCGTAACAATCTCCGGGATATGGAGTCAAAGACAGGTTATTAGTTACTAATTTGGTGCGTGTCTCTTAAACAGGTGAGAATAATTGTTCTAGGAATTGGGGAAAAATTTGAAATTTAAGTATATGTGAGAGTTTACCAAACTGTGTTCCGCGGAAAATTAATGTTACCTGTAAATGTTTGGTGCGCTTAATTATCAATAACATTACGCATTCCAGTTTATGTTCTTAGTAAAGGAATTAAATTTTCGGGATTAATGCTTAATTCACAACTTAGCCTGTGTTTTATTTATTAAAATTTAATCAAATTCGTATATTCACATGGATTTAGGCCTATATTCTTTCGTAAATAAAAATTGTTTTTCCCTTCAAAATAAATAAGGTGCTCCAATAAAATTCAATGTGTTCCATCAGGGAAACAATGTTTGGGAATATTTGAAATATATGAAAGAAAATAAAAAATTACTATATCTTGAATTCCGAAAACAAGCATTGTTAGATCCTAATTCATATAAATCGTTTTCTTATTTTGATCACTTGTTAAATTTTTAACACCCTTTATCTAATTCATAAAAGATGTTTAGGTCCCAATTTAAATATCCTCGTTGTTGCAGAAGCAGAAGAAGCAAGTGATAATAATTCTGATTGTTCAATATATGAGTCATCATCAACATCTGCCGTAAATACATCGGATGAATTTCCGGAAATAGATGAATCAACCACAGACAATACCGATTCACAACCAATGCCTCCGTCGTATGATAAAATATGTAATCCAAAATTATCACCAAATTGGTACGCTCTTCCAGAGATATTAAAACGTCAAACGGGTTATAGTGCCAAATTAAATGGTCATGTACAATTTCAACAACGTTATTATGGATCATTACATGTTGCCCAACGTTTCGAATTAGCATCGATGATGGAATATCATGATGGATGTGTTAACGCATTAGGTTTTAATCCAACTGGTAATTTACTTGCTAGCGCATCGGATGATTTACGTGTTGTCATTTGGGATTGGGCACTTGGTAAACGGAAAACTTCATGGGTTACAAAACATCGTAGTAATGTCTTCCAAAGTAAATTCTTAGCTTTGAGTTGTGAAAGTGAATTACAACTAGTCACTAGTGCACGAGATGGACAAGTATGGTTATGGCAATTAGGCCAAGATGGTTTAAGAGGTTCCAGAAAATTGGGTCAACATCGTGGGGCGTCGCATAAATTGGCTTTATTATCGGATCAACCTCATATCATACTCAGTTGCGGAGAAGATGCTTTGGTTTACAGCCACGATGTTCGAGCTACTAAACCTAACAAGTATTATTTTATTTATCTATCAAATATTTCGTATAATTCTAGATGACATGTCTTTAAAAGCTGGCAAACTCAGATTATCAATCAGTTCTGTCAAATACAGTCAAATCAATTTCTAATTTACATTTCCTGATATTTTACAATAAATACTTTTAAAATATTTAGGACGAATAAAAAAAAGGTTATAAATCATTGTATGATTATTGATCTACTTTACAACTTTTTAAAAATCCTAAATAAATTTTATTAAAGATAGTCCTCATTTGACCCTAGCGTTAAAATAATTGGTAGACGCAAGTTTTGAATTTATGTCAGAATTACTAGATATTTCGCGTATGTATTGAACGCTTTTAGAGCGTTAATATTGCGTTCTATGCTAAAGCATTGCTTATTGAAAATATTGCCTACTGTATTCAAGGACATTCCAAAGTAAAAATTTATTAATTGGCAATATATAAAAATATAATTTTAACATTAAAGTTGAAATATTGTTAAAGACTTTTTAAAAAATTTAAACAACCATTAGAACCCATACATTTTCACTCAACTTTCATAATTCTTTTTCTCGATTCTCAGAGACTAGATTTTTTTAAAGAATGTATATGCAACTTCTGAAAAATCGGGAAGTGTCAGGGAATTGTTTTTTTGTCAGGGAAATTTTGTTTATGGTCATTAAAAATCTAATTTAACCGAACTAAACGTAGTTTTAGAACAGGGATGTTTCGGATGCGAAATTTTTGACATCCGCGGATGCGGACGCGAATACTTTGAGAGATAGAGATAGTTAATTTAGATACATAAATAATCAAAATTTTTTGTATGAAAATTTAAAATTTGATGCATTATATTTAGTAAAGAGCAATGTCGCTAAACAAAAATGCTAAAAAAACAAGCAACATTCGCAAAGAGCATTGCCTATTGCGGATGCTAAAATTAATGCGGAAGTTCCGCGGATGCGAATATCCGCGACATCCCTATTTTAGAAGAGAAAAAATTAGTTAGGTAAAATATCAACTAAAATTAAAATGCGTGCGCATTATATTTTGCCTCTTCAGATACCTAAGACAAATACTTAAATTAATATATGGACAAAATTTAGCTCTGATAATCAAAAAATTTTCATAGAAAACCTGGTAGTCAGGGAATTTTTGCTATTTTTGTGGCCCACCCTGTACAAAATATTTATAATTTTTTTTCATTCAGTTTTCGTGTCAGGATAATCTTAATTGTAAATCGTTTTGAAATAATTTTGTTTATAATTTTTTATTTTCAGAGTAACTTATGTGATGAATAAAGAAAATAAAAAAATTCCATTGTACAGTATTAACTCGAATCCACTAAAATCACATGAATTTTGTGTTAGCGGCCATGACGAATCAGTTGTAGTATATGATCAACGCTTTATACCGAAAGATGGTGCCTCAATGAAAACATTTCAAGCAAAAACTAAAGGGGTAAATATTTTCTAAACGTATCTCCAATAATAAACTTATGCATAACTTCTTATATATCTACTTAGATATTATATTAGTGGTGTTCAGAGCAACTAAGTCCTTAATAATCTACATATGTTAGTCGGTATTAAAAATATATACTTCTGAGCATAATTCAGCGTGCTTCTGTCAGGGCTCACTAACTTGTCATTTTTACCAATTTGATATTTTTACCAAATTGGGGGATTTTTTTCTAAATTTAGTGGATTTAATAATACCAAATAATGCATGCCATAATGTATCGAGAATAAACATTTTGTATTCTGATTCGTTATATTCAAATTGAATACAAAAAAATCGTTACGCAGGAGGTTAAAGCTATCCAGGATTCAAAGACTGGGATTCAAGGATCCAAACTGAAGAAGGGGCCGGGCGGGAATCTGCGGTGAAAAACCCAAAGCAAACATACTTCTAAACTTGGGTAAATATGCCACAGTCTTTCAAGCAGAAGTCTACGCAATACTGGCTTGCGTCCGTGAGAACCTACGTAGAGGCTACATAAACCAGAACTCTCCTCTCGACCTATGCCATTTTTTAATAAAATTGGCCTTACAAATACCAAAATCATACCAGATAAGACATTTCATTTTGATCAGACTAAAATTGTGACCGCTAGAGAGTGATTTATGTATTCTAATGAAATACGCTAAGTTGTCGCAGCTCCTGTGTAGATAGATAGATATATCTTGGGGTCTAAAAAGTATTGCACTTCGACCTTATGGTCCATTGTGCTCTCCCTTCTACTTCAGTCTGACGAGATTCACTTCTCCCATATGTTGGCAATGGCCAGGAGCTTGCTTATCAGGTCTTCCTGAAGGTTCATATATTCGGGGTGAGATGCACCAAATATCTTGTATCTGCTGTAACCCAGAGGTTCGCATTCAAAGATAATGTGGCTGGATGTTTTTTCCTCCTCCCCACACAAGTGTATGTAGATGCTACCGCAGGGAATAATGGGTACTGTTCAGCTTCAGTGCATCGAGAGATAGCCTCTTGGATTCCGAAGCAGTATTTTCCCGAGCTTTTGCAGCGGTACATCTTCCCAGTGATCACGCTGTTTAGCATTTATCCACTCGTTGATCACCTGTTTACATGCAGTCCTTGGAATTCCTAAAATAGGCTCTGGGCCTATGAAGGGTATTCCAACTCCCTTCTGTGCTAAGGTATCGTGCTTTCTCGTTCCGTCGAAACCATTGTGACCCGGCAGCCAGATCAATTTAACATTGTTCTGTTTTGCTAGCTCCAGCAGTTCCTCCAGACAATCCTTGACTACGCTCCTGAGGTGACCTCAGTTCCAGGCAAGGCTTTTAGAGCAGCTTGACTGCCCGAGAGAATACATACGTTCTGGTTTATGAAGCCTCTACGTAGGTTCTCACGGACGCAAGCCAGTATTGTGTAGACTTCTGCTTGAAAGACTGTGGCATATTTCCCCAAGTTGAGGCTTATGTTTGCTTTGAGTCTTTCACCAAAGATTCTCGCCCCGTTCCGTACTTCAGTTTTGGATCCGTCTGTATATCAGACGATTTCTTTCTTAGATAGGGTGGTTCTCCTTCCGTCCACATGTCTCTATTACAGACTACAGTGAAAGGTTTTGAGCAGGAGTATATTTTGAGAAGTATATCTGTGCCCATTTCATAATTAAATTGATCCTGACTAAAGATCACACTGGTGTTTTATAATCTTTAAGCGTTTCACGTTACATTTAGACAGATACACTACCATTTATTATTTCTAAATGAATTTATTCTATTTTACAGTCTGAACGTCATATCACTGCATCTGTTTATAATTATTGTGGACGAGAAATTTTAGCATCATATAACGACGACGATATCTATTTGTTCGATTCAGAATCACCTGGTGATGAAGCAATACACACATATCAAGGCCATCGCAATGGTGCAACCATAAAAGGTGTTAATTTTTTTGGACCACGATCAGAATATGTTATTACTGGATCCGATTGTGGTAATATATTTTTCTGGGATAAACAATCTGAAGGAATTGTACAATTTTTGTTGGCTGATAAAGGAGTGGTAAGTTTTTAGTTATGTATTTTCCTTTGATTACCCTTATACCAAGAGTGTTTCGATATTTCTTTGTCTTTCGATATGCCTATATCTTTCCTAAGGATTCAAGCTATCTCCATATCAAATTTCATCAAAATCGGTTTAGCGACTTAGCCAGTTACTTTCACATTTATAATATTAGTATGGATGTATAAATATATATTCAGTACTTTTCCAATTACACGGATGGATTAATTGGTACCGGGCCCAATTCGGATAATCAAATATCTGGGTAATTGGATAAATCATGAAAAAAGGTCATGTTTTTAAATTAAAAAAAAAGAAGCTAAATATACTGATGAAAAATGAAGATCAACGTTTTCATTTCGTTATTCTCGGCTAAAAGTTTTACTTTTTCGCAAATATTCGGGGCTGAAAAGGGGTTTTCCAATGCTCGCTGCTGAAAAAACTACTTGAATACGGCCTTTTTTCCGCGAAGTGATTTGAATGATTGGGATTCTACTTTGTAATTTTAAACAATGCACCTGGATATTTCTTAAAGGAAGCGTTTTTGGAAAAACTGACCCGAATAATAGTTGTATTGTTCAAAGAAGGGCATCTTATGACGATCTTAATTTTCATCTTGATCATTGCCTTCAAGGTTATTTGATGGTCAAGTTGTGTTTTTCCAATGTTTTTCTAATATGCCCTGAAACACACTTTGGTTATAAATTTTTTAACATTCCGATCGTTTTAATTATTTCATTTTTGTAGGTAAATTGTTTAGAACCTCATCCATCGATGCCTGTATTAGCAAGCAGTGGTTTGGATTCTGATGTTAAAGTATGGTTACCATCTCGTGAAGAACCGAATAATATGAATGGATTAGCAAAAACGTTTCTTGGTAATATACGTGTACGAAGTTTAAATGTTTTTCATGGTCATGAAGACAATAGAATGATTTGGATGCTATGGAGAGTCATGCAACAAACACCAATTGGCCAAGCAGTAAATATATTCATGAGTCTAATGCGTCAAAATTGGGCTCATCCATAAAATACGTACATGAAAAACGGATATAGTTCACTTATACAGAATTCGATTTTAAACAAACAACGTCCCTACAAATTTTTTTTGTAACATGTAACGTCACGAAGATATAGCGCAAAAACTATTTGTATTCCCTTTTTCAAGATCGTTGTCGAACTTACCTGTCTTCTTTGCAAATGACCCATCCCTTCAACCCTTTTCATCCTCTACCACACTTGGATCGTTTCCTCTAGCACTGTGATCGTTGTCGCCATCTTTAACCTACCCGCCGTCTTTGGGAATAACCCTTCCCCTCAACCTCTCATCCTATACCACACCTATCCATTTTCTTTGCAAGACAGTACAGAGCTCCATTTTAGTTTTTTTACCTCATGCCCCCTCCCCCTATTTTGGTTGAGCCGACGGCTAGGTACCTTAATCTGGCTCTATAATGGCATTAAGAAGGTGGAAGGGCGTATCATCTGCCCCGGGGCAAAATGCACTATCCAGCAACTTCATGAGAGATAGGTGCCTCTTGAGCCTACAGTAATCGGTTAGCAGCCCAACCAGAAGTTGTATCTCTTTCCGGTTTTTGCCAGAGGTAGTCCTATCTCCTAGTTATTCTTGGATATGGTTCCGGTCCCTGGTTTGGAGCTGCGGCTCCATTACGGGCGAGTTAGTCGACCGATTACCAGTCCAAGTAGGCGAGCGGTCTAAGGCGTTATATCTGTGCAGTATGCAGTACTTGGAAACTGGGAGGTTATGGGTTCGAATCCCGACATCGGCAGTTTGTCAATTATAAAAATTAAAAAAAAAGGGCGGTTAATTGACTAAACTGTCGGCGTATGGACAAGAACGAAGTAACCGGCTATGCTTGAGAAGGTTTTCTGCAGTTTCCTTCACGAACTCCAGAAGAATATCGGCATAGTTCCTATCATAGTCGGCTGCAGCCGCATATCCTACCAATTCCTAGTCTACTCACAAATTCCTTCCACTCCACTCACATCCTAAGGCATCACAATGGACCTTATGGTCGAAGTGTAGCCCTTCCAGGACAGCCTTTACATTCTACCTCTACTTCTAGTCGACCGATTTGTTGCCCTCAACTCCGCAGTGTCCTGATACCCACATCAGAGGAGATGTTATTTTAGCGGAGAAGATTGCTTTAAGCGAAGCTTGGCTGTCCGAACAGTGCAGCCCACTACTTACTCCATATTTGCCACTGAAAGTATGGGTTAAGCCTCTGTTTGAAAAACAGTAGCGTATCACGTAAAATCCGGCTCCCGATGGATTTTCTAACTTGGAACCACCCTTGTAGCATATTAGAGAGACAACTTTTGATTAGTTTCGCCGCAATTTCAGCTCAAGCAATTAAGTTCGTTTTTATTTTCACTTCTTTTTCGACTAAATTTGTAATATACAACTTTTATTTCGTGATGCATTGTGCTATAATGTGATTGGTTCATTGAATTTTCCGCCGTGTATTGCGTTCTGGGGAGGGGGGGGGTTATACTGATAGTGTTTAATTATTGTAAAATTATGCAACGTTTTATACAGTGTGTCTACTTAAGTTGACTCCATATGGAAAACTTTTTTATTATAAGGTTTACGAAAAAAAGTTATTCTTTATAAAAATCTCTGCATTCGAAAATATTAATATTCAGCTATTCACTTTTGACATCGAATGTATAGGGTGTCTAAAAATTGAAAAAGTTCGATAGGAATGTTTTGACCACTTCAATTTTAAATTAAATTTTGTATATTTTTGTTCTAAATGTAGACCATATAGGACAGATTAAGCGGGAAAATGTTCAAGAAATCACTCCCGAGATATGTAGGAGTGGATTTAAAGAATTTTGTAAAAGAACAATTACATATATGGAACGCGAAGGTGGATACGTTGAGGCAAAAACGAACTGAAGATAACTGTTGTTACTTACGTCAACAATAATGGTATTTGTAATGTAATGTATGAAAAATAAATGTTCTGTATTCATTATTTTGTTACATCTCATTCATTAAATGTTTCAAATCAACAAATAAACATTTGAAGTACGATGACTGATTAATTAAAATAACAGATAACGTGTTTTATAAGTAGGATTTGTAAAATTTAATTTAAAATTGAAGTGGAAAAAAAATTCCTATCGAACTTTTTCAATTTCTGCACACCCTGTACATTCGATGTCAAAAGTAAGTAGCTGAATATTAATATTTTCGAATGCAGAGATATTTATAAAGAATAACTTTTTTTCGTAAACCTTATAATAAAAAAGTTTTCCATATGGAGCCAACTTAAGTAGACACACTGAATAATGTTCAATAATTGAATGTGTTATATTTTATGGATGGGGCCCTTGACATTTGTTAATCTTTTTTTTTAATAATCAAATTTATTTTTAATAGAATTTCAGAAGACGTCATCACTCTGGCAGTCGTTATAGCGACGAACAAGGTGGTGGTGGTGGCGGCGGTGACGAAGAGAGTAACAATTTATCTGATAATGATGGCACTGGTTCTGATGGTTCTTCTAATACATCTAGTACATCTGATACGGATGAACAAGATGGCAATGTTGAGTGTTTACCATCTTAACTTATTATCCGAATTATTTATACCAATTCCCTCCCTCCTTTTTTTTTTGTCTTAGTTATTGATTGCTATTAATTTTATTTATAATTTATTTAAATAATGTAAAATCCTACAGGAAGTATATATTAATGTTATTATTACAAATATTATTCAAATATTGTTTATCATTGAATAATAATATTTTTCTCTCTCAATTTCGTTAAAAATTATAGTAATTAGTAAAAAAACTTGTACATATTGCGTTTGTAAACATTATTTCTAAATCTAACTGAAAATTAACAAGTTAATAAATATTTCTGAATTATTGACATCGGAAATGTTGTTTAAAATTAAAAAGACATTCGAGTCATTCTATAGGAAATCATTTTAAAAAATAAACTCGTTGCTGCGCTAATTTAGATTTTATTTAAACTTTGTGGAAATCCATACAAAATAATATGATTTTTTATGAATTTCAACTTACTACGGTACCTGTGTGATATTGAATGTAGGGATGCAAACATCGTAACGAAAAACATCGATGACAAAAACATCGACCCTTAAAACATCGATGTTTTGTCTAAATTTTTTAAAATATGTTTAAAAGAAGAGTTAAACACGCAATAGTACAATTTTGGTAGTACAAAGTGCATGCGTAGTGTTTACACATTAGATAGATAGATTGTAGAGGTTGCCCTGGACGGGCTACACTTCGACCATAAGGTCCATTGTGATGTCTAAGGATGTGAGGATGTGAGTGGAGTGGAAGGAATTGGTGAGTAGAATAGGAATTGGTACGATATGCGGCTGCAGCCGACTCTGATAGGAACTATACCGGTATTCATCTGAAGTTCGTGAAGGAAACTGCAGAAAACCTTCTCAAGCATAGCCGGTTACTTCGTTCTTGTCCATACGCCGACAGTTTAGTCAATCAACCGCCCCCTTTTTTTTTATAATCGACAAACTGCCGATGTCGAGATTCGAACCCATAAACTCCCAGTTTCTAAGTATGCATACTGCGCAGACATAACGCCTTAGACCGTTCGGCTACTTGGACTGGTGTTTACACATTAACAAGACTGTCAAAATAATAAAATAAATCACGATATATATAATTTCAAAGATTTATTTAGTATTTACTTAGGTGAAACATTGGAATAGAAATCAAAGAGAAATAGGACCACTATTTATTTGGTGACATATAACAATAATATGCAACGATGTAAGAAATAAATAGTGAACATTTTAAGTATCAACAAACAACAGTTACAATACAAGAGCCTTTAAATTTGAAAAGAAAAACTTAGTAAAAAATGAACTAATACAGGTGGGTGAGCGATCTGATCAACTCTTTGGTACGACCTTTTCATTCATTCATATTCGGTATTGCAAATTGCGTATTTAGTTCGTAGAATTTGTAATAAATGGCTCTGGCACTGGCCAAAATCTTCGATGACACACATAGCTAATAATGACATCGATATATCGATGTTTTTAGATTTTAAACATCGATGGCAACCATCGATATCAAGATATCCAAGTGCACATATTGTACGATAATAAAAAATTCAAATCAACTGGTTCCGTCCACTCGTCATGTAAAAATCTTAGCTTGAAATTTTAAGAATTTGTATATTTCGGGCTATAATTTGGACGTGTGGCAGGAAAAATAAAAGTTTGAAAATTACAGGATACTTAGTTCTTACCTTCAACTTCAAAAAACTGCAATTACTTTTTGGTTGTTTCCATCTCTCGCGTACAGGCGTTAAAAAAATGCCAAAAATACTTTGATAAATTATAATTTATAAATAAATTAATAATTTATTTTATAAGTGTTTTAATTGTTCTAAATTATATACGACATAATTTTATAATAAAAGTTCCAACATAATTATGCAAAAAAGTATTACTTGAAAGAATAGAAAGTTGTAAGTAGACAAACAAATCACTGTATTTTTTGCTACTTTATAAACTCCTGTACATACGCAAAAGATGAAAACCACCAAAAAATCCTTGAAGTTTTTTGAAGTTGAAGGTAAAAATTAAGTATCCTGTAATTTTCAAACTTTTATTTTTCCTGCCACACGTCCAAATTATAGCCTTGAAATATACAAATTCTTAAAATTTCAAGCTAAGATTTTTTCATGACGATTGGACGGAACCAGTTGATTTGAATTTATTATTTTCGTACAATATGTGCACTTGATATCTGAGAACAATTATTAGCCCTTTACATTCAATAGCACAGGTACCGTAGTAAGTTGAAAATCACGAAAAATTATTAAACGTATTTTCAATACCATATTATTTTGTATAGATATGAGTTATTTGAATTTTTATTTTTTTCCAGAAACTACAACCTTTTAGCTTTAAAACGTCACCTTAATCAAGTAGATATCTATAAAAGAAAAATGATGACATCTAAAACCGTAAACCCCAAAAATACTTTTTAATGGCTTAATTTTGTGTGGATTGGAAGTGGTACGTGCATAAATTAAATCACCGTAGGTTTTCGTCTTTGAGACCTTAAAGAACATTTCCACAAAGTTTAAGCAAAATCTAAAATATGCCAGCTTTGCCGATTCGATGATTTTATATGGAATGACTCATCAAGTAGTTTTCAATCGAAGGTGGTTCGATTGTGAAATCATTGCAAAGTATAACGTTAAGATGGCATTTCCCTTACAAGCAGAACTAAAAATATAAATGATAGTATGATTTCAAAATTATGAGTCAAATTAAATTTAATCGGTAAATCTCTTACACTTGGCCAGTTGTTGCGCAAGGAATAGTGGGGAACGATTGTTCATACATAGCTGTGCGACAAGGGCCGACTGAGAAAAAAACACGAATCAGACTCATCGTGTCCTTTAAATTTCTTTCTCCGTTAGGTCAGAAACAGCACGCAATTCGTGTTCCCTCTATAATTCTAACTCTATGGTGTGTCTTACAGCTAAAAAGTGGGATTAAGTTCGTGAGTGGGCAAAATCGAACCGAACAACCCTTTTTTTGCTGTGCAGTGTATATATACCAAAAATCAAACTACATGATGCTTTTTTATTGTTTTTCAAATATCTAGCAATATAAGTGTTTATGATTTAAAAAAAAATTTACTGTAAGTTTATTTGACGAACCAATTTATCCACAAAATAAACTTAATTGAAAAATGTTAGCGGCTAATTAGCATAATACATCAAAAACTATTGACCAGAGACCATTTCACAATTACGCAAAACTTACTAATACTAATACAGTTAAAGACTAACAGCTGAGATGGATTTTAGTTTGGAACACATTTTTCTTAAGTACAAGTACAAGGTAAGTGGAGAAAAATGTCGATTGTTTCAAGTTTCTAAGTTATTTAGAGACGGAGATCTAAGCATCTGAAAATTACTAAAGGCCATTACACAATGAAAAAAATAAGATATAAGAAATAGCACAGCGACCAAAACACAATGGGCGATAAGCTACAATATTCAACCAATCACAGCGGTTGAATGCCTGCTGCTGGTGTGTGCACGAATGTCAAAAACATAATCTAATAACACCCTGCGCATAACATTGCCAGCCAAACTTGTGATTGGCTGGAAATAAGGAACAGATATCCAACGCGACGGAAATTCTGTTGCTATTTCTTATTCCTTATTTTTGAATTGTGAATTGATCAACGGTTCTGTCATCTGCTGGATTCCGCTATTTCTTATCTCTTATACCTTATTTTTTTCATTGTGTAATGGCTAAATAGATCTGCTCATATATTATACAAGATGTTTCAAAAATGTATATATTCTACACCAAAATAAGCAAAAATATTCAGTTGGTTTTTTTCGAATTCATCCTTTTTTATTTCAAAAACCGTTGAAAATACTCTTTTGAAGGGCACAGAGGACCTCTTGGTCTAGATGATAGGAACCCGTATGCGGTACCCCTCTTTCTTATTATTATTACTCTTGAAGCTCGGCAAGTATATCATGCACATTAGACCTCAAAAATATCCCAAAATAACTTTCCAAAAATGTTACCGTATTTCAAATTGGCAGCCACTTCAAATGTTCAAAAATCAAATATCCAGTAAATCAGTAACTTTCAACACAAATTATTAAGGTATAAAAGTTTAAGCATCTTTAATTACAAATCTAACAACATTTTATCCATCAAAAATCAGTTAAACAAAAATAACGAAATTACAGTAATTTAATAATTTTAAGTTTCAACTGCCATCTATTTGTCAAATTTGACTGGACAATTATAGAAGAAAATTTAACCGAAAGTCACTTTCCTATAAAAACCTACGAAGTCCTTTCGATTATAAAACCTATACTATAATTTTTCTGTAGATCTATAAGTTCTAACTAAAAAGCAAATTAACCAATTTACTTGAAATTTACAGTTTACGGATTGTAACCTTGAAACTTAACATTTGTTTCAATCCATACAACTATTCTGGTATTTAATTACAGATGGAAGCCAATATAACGCGTATATTCATTAGTTCTGATAATTAATGATAGAAGAAAGTTGATTCATACAATTAATTGCAACGGGTTTTATACTTATTAAAAAACTACTATTTTAATATGTTTGAATTAACAATTTATTATTAACATTAAAAATATGGAAAATCAACAAATTCACAGATTTAAATGCTTTATTTAATAATAAATAATATGCATTACTTTCATATTGGACTTAAGGATCCCTACACACTGCAGACTTTCTATATTGGCTGGTAGTTAATCGATTTAATTAATAATAAGGAAACTACCAACTAAAAATCGGCTATATAATGTACTTAACATTTAAACTTATACCTAGGTACACTGAAAATACCTAAATGCCGGGCCTAGATACTTTCCAATGAATCCTAGTTCCTTTTTTGGGTACCTAAACGAATAAAAGTACTCAAATGTGAGTTATGATAATTTGACCAATTTATGCATTCAGTTTCGAATAAAATTTGGTAATATATTATATCAATTATAAAGTTTTGAAAAATAAACGCTACTTTTGAACGCTTGTGTACCTGTACCTAAATCTAGGTATTAAAGGATCAATTAGATGTACAACTTTGCTTCCGCCGTTTTCCGTTAGATGGCTTTAGCGGTAAGTAGTGGACGAAATAAATAGATCATGGACGTCATACAATCAACTTGGGCATCGGGCAACATAAGCCGATTTGTGTCTGCATCATAAAGTTATTCTCGATTGAAAATGTCAGTTTACGAGCCAAATTCTTGACATTTGCGGGAGGTTTTAATTTTTTGCTTCAATATGAAGAAATCAGCTGCAGAGGCTCATCGAATGCTCTCAAATACTTATGGCGAGGCCGCTATTAGTGAAAGAACCTGTCGTGAGTAGTTTCAACGATTCAAGAACGGTGATTTTCATGTCGACGACTGGCATAGCGGTGGAAGATAGACGGCTTTGGAAGATGCAGGATTGAAGGCATTACTTAATGAAGACTCGTGTCAAAATCAGAAAGCATAGACGTGATCATTGTGAGTGACTCAATAAGAAATTTCAAAACGCTTTAAAGACATGGGAATGATTCAGAAACAAAAGCCTTGAATTTCGGAAAAAAAACAAAGTTGTATACCAATTATTACAACACTGATACTAACAAAAAATTAAATTTTTAAAAATTGGCCCATTATTATTTGATAAAAAGTTTGCAATGTGCTAGTACCTTAAATAGTACACTTCAACAATACAATTTATTGGTATTATATACACGAAAAAATGATATATTTATTGCCAAGAATGGTATTGGTTAATACATGAAAGGAATGTTTTCAGGGTGTCCACAGTTTTCAATCAAAAAAATTCTTAGTCCTTTCCCTTCTTATGTTCCCTCACCATAATTTTGATTTGCTTCTAGTCGGAGTTTGTATAAGCATATAAGATGTAAACGCGGAATTCGAAAAGGTTTTAATACCTTTGTATTTAGATAATCAAAAGTACAATGTTAGACTCTACTCTTTTGGCATGAATGTACACTCCCGTTCAAAAAAAATGAACAGTCCTGAATCCAATCAGTCTCTCACAATTTTGATTATTCTTGTAGTAAATGTTTATATAAATAAAAAATATAAAACTTCCATTTCTTTTTTCACATTTAATAAATATACTACTTATTTTTGTTTATAAATAAATAATATACAGAGTTACAAAAGTGAAGAGTTTTATGAAATGTAAGAAAATTATCATATCAGGTCTGTTCAATTTTTTTGAACGGGATTGTACCAATGGAAGAGAACAGCTTTATCGAAAAATCAATTTGATTTAAAATCCTTTTTATAGAAATATTCTTTTCTGATTGCACACTAAATTACCGAAGTTTCCCTAACCACTTTGAGCTAATCTAACTTTCTCTTGTTTTTCTAGAATGTGGACACCTTGATTTAAAAGAATAGATGTTCAAAAGATTTTCATAGAAAATCAATATATTTACAATAAATAAACATGTAATATAGAATAAATAGAATGATTTGAATTAATTTGTTGAATTTTGAAATAATAGTTTTGATTCATACGACACACAAACGAAATATCTATAAAAGTTACTCAAAAATACTCTTTCAATCGTCTACCTGATTAAATATTGGATCGATTTCCGCATGACATCCACTCATTATTCGAATTTTGGTCGGTGATATTTGTCGAAAGTTTGACTAGTTTAGCAGGGCATGTTTGGCAATACAGTTTCCAAAAGGTAAATTTTTAAGATATCTATATTTAACATGAAACCCGCGCACAAATTAAAACGCAGTTCGGTGAGATGACTCACCGTGAGTTTACGTGAAACACAGAAATGAATACTACAGCGAATGCGTGCCACAGTTTTCACTAGTGACTACAATCTTTGTTTTCACTAGCAGGTCGTGTTTTCAGTGATGTCCTCGATGAAGGAGAAACTTTTCGAAGCAGTTCTATCATAGATTAATCGAGGCACTGATCCCTTGATGAATCTATGTATTTTAATATAAAATTCGTTACGCAGGAGCGGTGTCAACTAAGCGAATTTCCTTAGAAAACATAAATCACTCTCTAGCGGTCATAATTTTAGTGTGATCAAAATGAAATATAATATCTGATATGACTTTAGTATTTGCAAAAATTAAATTTATTAATAGCCAAAATAGAACGTTATAACGATTATAGTTTATAGTTACTATGGAAACGGCAATCAAAATTTTTTACAATAAAATATATTTCATTTATTCGTGTCAAACAAACACAAAATATTAAATATCTCTCTTAATATTAAAATAATTGAAAAATGTATAAGGAGTAAAGTTGTAGAAAAGCAAGTTTGCTACAATTCATTACTTGATCATTTTTCTCAAACTCTAATGTGAACAGAGATATTTAGAATTTTAACTTTCAATCTTTAATTGTAAATATTAGTGTAACAGAAAAATGATAAGAAACAAAATTCCAGTAAAACTTGCCTACAACTTAACTCCTGATAAATTTTTCTATTTTTGAAATATTAAGAGAGATAGTCAAATTTTGTGTTTCCCCCTCCCTCTAAACCCCCTTTCTACTCGTCCGATTTTACCCATTAACGAACTTGACCTTAAGAATACCAAAAGCAACTCAAATACCAAATTTCATTCCAATCGGAATAAAACTGTGACCGCTAGAGAGTCCACAGACATTTAAAATATATATATATATTTATATATATATATATATATATATATATATATATATATATATATTTTAAATGTCTGTGGACTTTTACAATTTTAGCGATACAATTTTTAGCGATAGTGATTTTTAACATCTAATAGGTAGGATTTTTACGAAATTCCAACATTGATGCAAAAACAATAGCTGCATTTGGAGGAAGTTCATTAAAAAACTATTCACGGGTTACCTAATCACGGGTTCTTAGAAAATTCGTTCCTAAGGATTAATTCTTCTTTGGTCGTCCTTTTCTTTAAATAACCGTGAAATAATGTTCCAATTATTTGGAACTATATTTTTAACTACTAAAAAAAATTGAAAAATTCGAGAATTTATTGTTTTCAATACGATTTCTGAGTTTTCATCAGAAATCAACGTCTTGAAGTTTCGAGCTCAAATTTTTAATTCCCCGACGGTCGGTCGGGGAATTTAATTTCCAGGGATTTTAATTTCCAGGTCGGTCGTCACCTTGTTTTACCTTACTTTTATACGTAGACGATTGTTCGAGTTTATATAAGCCTTCATAGATATTTCGTTTATACAGGACAAACTAAATTAATATATACCGATTGCTTGAGCGAGTCCTGCGTAAATTTGTAATGTAACACTACCCACGCATATTGTAACAAAAGCTTTAATTAATAAAGCAGTCCACGGACCAGTTAACAAAACAGATATTAGAAGGTCGAGTAACATTGGTTTGTAACAATTGAATACAATCAATCCTGTCACAATACGTTTGAAAGTTTTTTGTAGATCGTGTCGTGACCATAACCAAATTAATGTGACTGTGGAAATATGTTGTATTAATGAAACATTCGATTCTAAACATTTTTGTATGTAACGCCAATCAAATTCTTGTCCACGAGCTCCAACCCATAACAGTAAAGCTCTTGATAGAATTACTTCGGCAGTCGCCCAGCCTATACCCGCAGTTAATACTTTACTATGTCCTTTGCCTGGTATACCTGCTAATACTACGTACATGCCTATAATATCAGCTAAATCTACAGTCGATTTTAAAAACTCCTAAAACGAATAACAAAGAATTAGTGATAGCAGGATTATCATTTGTTGATTATTGGGTTTTGAAAATTAACCAAGAAGACAATTTTTTACAACATATCCAGTATTCGGTGGTTATTCTGATTTGAAAAAAAAACACACATCAAAAGTGCAGAATAACGTAAAAATACATAAATCACTTTCTAGCGGTCACAATTTTAGTCTGATCAAAATGAAATGGCGTATCTGATATGATTTTAGTATTTGCGAGGCCAATTTTATTAATAAATGACATACGTCAAGGGGAAAGAGGGCCATGAAATAGGAAGAAAATACAAAATATCTCTCTTAATATTAGAACAATCGAAAAATGCGTAAGAAATAAAGTTGTAGAAAATCAACTTTGCTATAATTCATCATCTCATCATTTTTGCTCAAACTCTAATATGTACAGAGATATAAAGGAATTTAGTTTTCAATCTTAAACCGTCAATATTTCTGTAAATATTAGTGTAACAGAAAAAACGATAAGAAACAAAATTACAGTAACACTTACTACCTACAACTTTACTGCTTATAAATTTTCAAATATTAAGGGAGATATGTCAAATTTTGTGTTTCCTCCTCCCTTTCCCCTTGTCCGATTTTACCCATTAACGAACTTGACCTTTTGAATACTAAAAGCGTCTCAAGTACCAAATTTCATTCCGATAAAATGAAAAATGTGACCGCTAGAGTGATTACAGATAAATATATATATATATAAATTTTACAGATGGTGATTTTTGACATCTACTAGGTAGGATCGATGGACATTTGAAGAAATTTTGAAGTATAGAAATTCCAAAACACTCTTGTTAAGGGCCAAAATAATATATATATTCGAGATTTTCCCCTTTAACGATGTGTTTATGATGAATGTTAATAGTTTACGAAGTACTATCGAAAGAGGATGGCGTCAAAGCTTAGATTCATGCAATCTTCTGAGACTATGTAATTATGATTTTATACTACAAATTTTCATCGCACAACGTCAGGATGTTGAGAGTGCTTGGGTTTTCACATTATTATCTTTGAATCGTAGTACGGGATACGTTAAGCCATTAACATTTGCTATAAAAGTCTTTTTACAGCTTTCCCAACACTCAAAATTTAATCATAGATATCCCGAAAACTAAACGAGATATCGAAAATTTGTACTGTTTTTCTATTTAAATATCTCGTCAAGTTTTAACATCTTCCAAAAGCAATATACGCCCAATGAATTAGAATGCCTATTTGATGATTTTCACATAAATTCATCGAACTACTTACTGAAATTAAATCTGGACTTTCAGCATTATCAGTAAATGGAAAAAATGTCGCCAACACTAACATTTTACACAATTGTGTAAACATATAAATTCCCCCTGCTTGAATACATTTCCAAAATGCACCATACTCAGACCTGTAATGTAAAATAAAAAATGATTTAGGTTAAAATATTTTCGAATTCGCAAATCGGCTTACAATCCAGAATATTTGTAGCTGAAATAATATGGTGTATATATTAATGCCAAACAATTACCAAAATGGTATAATGTCATTTTATTTATTTTATAAATTTTCAAAGTAACCTAATTCTAAATGATAAAAAATGAGTTGTCAAAATATGATAACAAATGTCACTATTTTATAGTAATAATACAAATACCAACGTCTGTTAAAAAATTTGGTTTCTAGTAAATTTCACTTGCAAAGAAATTTTTTTAATAATTAGCGGTTAATTTTTATTGTTTTCTCGAAAAGTGTGCAAGATAGACAGAAAATGTAATAGAGAAATAAAATTGTGTTTTTTTTAATTACTCAATCTAAAAATAATATGAAACTTAGAAAAATCAGTGGCGTACTCAAATTTATCTTTATAATGTCTAGCTAGGATAACTCATGACTTGGAATAATTAAATTATATCTAATTATATCAATTTAAGCCACTTAATTATTACCAAAAACATACCAAAAGTAATCGAAATCAGCCAAGTAGTTTTTGAGTTATTTGAAAAAAAAAAGTTTTTTTACCCGGTATATACGAGTTTAGTTCCGACTTTATAACGGCTGTCAACACGATACTCAAAACAGAAAAGAGAAAAGAGAAAATGAGCTGAAAGTGTTTGTGTGTTTTAAAAAGTAGGGCCAAGTTCGTGAATGGGCAAAATCTTCTAATAAATCATCCCCTAATAAATTTAAAAATATTGATAATACTTTTATCAATCATTCATCAAACATCTGTTTTTGATTGTCGTCCATTTTGAATTGCTTATAACGCTTACAGTTCAAATGAAACGCATTTGCTCATTGGACAGTAAGCGCTTACCATCCAAATGGAACGATATAAAATAGCGATTATGAGCGTGAGCGCTTAAGTATATAATAAGCCAAATGGACCGCGTTCGCAGCCTATGTATGTTACTATGTTCCTCTGTTCCCGTGCGAGTAGCTCCTAAACTACTTATTATATTTTGATGAGTTGTTTAGCTTCCTCTTAGATTTCCGTATGTCATACATTATGTGACGTCATATACAATCCAACATGGCGATTAAGACTTGCATTTAATATATTTAATATGGAGGGTAGCGTGAGGGCAGCTTTTTTTAATTATTAAAACTCTTCAAAAAACTGAAATTTAGGATTAAATTTTTAAACAATATATTTTTTTTACAAAAATATATTTTTTACACTTTAAAAAAATTAAATTTTGTAAACAGTTTTTCATAACACTGGCATTTAATAGTTTTTCATAACACTGGCATTTATTATTGAAATAATAAGCTATCAAATTTTGAAGATCCTGACATTAAATTAAATTTTCTTCATAACAACCTTATAATAATAATTATTTGAAAGATATTAAGTACTTGATTTATAATTACCTGCCAAAGGACAAATACAATTTAAAATCAAATCGCCAAAGCGCCAAAAGAACAAATAATCCAATGCCGTCCAACGTACAGCCGAGCGAGAAGAAAAAATCCTTTGAAGCGGGCGCCTTTTACCGACAACAGCCGGAACGTCTTCCAATGCCAACGTTGGACGCATGCCGTTGGACAATCGTAGTTCGAGTATCGGCTACTCGATGCGTCCAATCATCATTCGTCCAACGTTGGAAGGTGTTCGTCGTATCGTGTAGCGCCGGCTCAATACAAGTTGTCAAATATTTGCTTCAAATGTTGGAGCAAAATTGGCCAACGTTTGCTTCAAACGTTGGCCACATCGTCTGGCGCCGCCTTTAGGCACTTCAGCTGCAAAAGTGTCCAACCAAAAGCGTAAAATAGTAGTTCAAAAAGAAACCTGAATGGCGCTAATAGGCAATAAGGGTTAGATATATAAATGTTAGAGTATGACTAGAAAATATAGTTACGAATTTAGGTATACCTGTCAATCAGAATATTACAAATGAAACTGATTACAATTATCCACAAGTATCCACACTATAATGCCGATCACGGTATACTTTACAAGACCGAGATCGAATCAAGAACGAACCGTGATCGGCATTATAGTGTGGTTCCATCTTTAGGCGGAATACCCTTTACTAACTTCTTCCAATCGCAATGATAAAAATGTCCATTATAACTAGTTTCAACTCTTTGGTATCTATTATCTAAATAATCCGACAAAAGCTCACTTGCAGTGCCCCTGTGTCAGTGAGTAGAAATATCGCCTCTTTACCTGAAACACTTTTACCTGAAACGTATCCGAATTGATGCCTGGTAATTATATTTATTCAAAAATTTATCAATTCTATTATTTATAAATTTTTCAAAAATTTTTGAGAAAACAGGCAAACATGAAATTGGCCTGAAATTGCTAATTAGATTATTATTCTTAGTTTTCCTTAAGGGTATAATACGTGCAAACTTAGCTCGGTTTGGAAACACTCCAGTAGTCGCCATACATGAGATAATGTTAGTTAATGGTTCTAAAATCAAATCTGCACAAAATTTTACTATATCATTTGAAACATGAAAAATATCTTGGGTGGGCTTATAACCGAGTGTGCTGATCACGTCCTGAACCTCTTTCTTCAAGGAAACTATCCAACTCTTCCAAATTCGACGCTACTACTAAGCCTTCATCCACATATACGACTAAGGTCAGTTTCTTCCAATTTCTTTCCCTAGTATACAGACATGGATTCCCTCGTATACTTATTTGAAATCCCAAATTTGAAAGAAAACTCCCATAACGTATTTCCAGCATCCTTGTGCTAGCTTTAAGCCATACAAACTTTTATTTAATTTGCAGAATTTACTTGTCACATCGCTGTATCCTTTAGGGTTGCTGCATATAGAAGATATTTTCTAATTCACCATATAAAAACGCTGTTGAAACATCGAATTGGGCCAGATTCATCTTTTTCATTGCTGCTATACTCAGAATTGATGTGCTGGTACCTAATTTTACTATTGGGCTGTACGTTTGATTGTAATCAACGCCTGTACGATGCTCAAATCCCTTCACTCCGAGTCTAGCTTTGAATCGTTCTATACTACCATTTGGATTTTTCTTTAAACGAAATACTTGATATTGCAGTCGCATCTTCTGGCAATTCCGTCAACTTCGAATTCTTGTTTTGCCGTAATGAATTCACTGCTGCTTGCATTGTTTTTTGCCACTGGGATCATTGTTTATTGTTAGAACTTGTGGGTTCTTCAAAAGCTTTTGGATTTTCTGACATATCTAAATCTTCTGTAGTTAATATATAATCTTGTAGGTGTGATGGCTTCCGTAACGTCCTAGTGTCTCTTAGTTGTTGCTGTGGGAGTTCATCAAGAACTTCCATTCCGTATTCAACATCGGAATTGGTGCTGTCACTATTTAGATAATGTCCACCTTCATTTTGTTGCTGAGGTGGTACATCGTTTCGGTTTCAACTTCGGAATCGCAGATGTCATTATTTAAATCATGTTTAACTCCACAATCTTTCTCTTGTTTTCCTATTCGGTTTCGCATCTAAGATTGGTCTTTGCCTGCTACTTTGGCAACCACCGTAGTTTTCATCAAATTTAACATCTCTTGATAAAATAACCTTATTATTAGCTTTAATAAAGATCTTTTATCTCCATCGTACCCTACTAGATATCCTTCGACAGCTTTGGGATACATTTTCTTACACTTTTGATCTGGAACATGCGCATAAAAAGGAGATCTAATGACAATCAGATGTTTTATCCTTGGCTTTTGACCTAACCAAAGCTCGTATGGACTAATTCCAGTGATAGAAGATTTGCTAGTACGATTTAAAATGTATATAGCGGAGTTAACTAACTCTTCCCAAATTGCTTCCGGAAAATTTGCCTGTGTATTGGAGTATTTTAGTGTTCTTGCCATTTCTACTACGGTGCGGTTCTCCCGTTCGCTACCCCAAATTTTGTTGAGGTGCCGTCAAACTCTGGTCGGTGACACCATATGCTTGTAGAATTTTTCTAACATCCTTGTTATTAAATACTACCCCATTTTCCCTGTGTAAATTCTCTTATGGAGTGCCCTGATAATCTGGCATGGATAAGCTTCTCTTGTAAATTATATTTGATTTCGGATTTTTCTTTGATGATTAATTGATAGCGATATTTCTTGTTGTCGATGTTCATTTATTACATGATCAAAATGTGTATCATTTGGATATAATATTTGTACATTTGCATATGGAAATTTAACATCTGTATTCTTCATTATTCGGCCATTTATATCCAAACCCTGATTATAAAAAATACACATATCTCACATTTCTCCCATAATATTTAAATACATGTTGAACATTTTGAAACAAACCCAATTGTTTTCGATTAACTTGACAACTCGAATAAATAATTACAATTACACAGCCTGATTGCTTTATAATCTGTGTTCAATAACATAACATGATCCATAAGTTATAAACGTTGACTGCCATAACATTCACTGATATAAATTGGTGGTTGATATTCGTCCATAAATTGTTGTGTTCAACCAGTTTGTTAATATAAATCAATGATTTGTATTTTACGCGCTGATACTTCGTATGATGTTGAAATACGTTTAGTTATATTACATGATATCATTTCATCATTAATTTTGCACATTTTGCATTCTGCAAAATTAAATCTCTCAAGAATTTTGCTGATGTCCGCTTTTTGACTTATTTTTAATCCATTGCCTGTCAATCAGATTTCCAATCCCAAAAAATAATCAGCCTTTTTGGAAATACATAATTTTAAATTCTTGTTGAAGTCCTTCTAGAAAACTATCCAACTCTTCCAAGTTCGACACTGCTATTAAGCCATCATCCACATTTACGACTAAGATCAGTTTCTTCCCATTTCTTTCTCTAGTATACAGGCATGGATCGACCTCACTTACTTGAAATCCCAAATTTGAAACAAAGTCCCAAAACGTATATTTCAGCATTTTGGTGCTTGCAAACTTTTATTTAATTTGCAGACTTTACTTGTCACATCGCTGTATCCTTAGGGTTGCTGTTCACCATATAAAAACGTTGTAGAAACATTGAATTGGGCCAGATGCATCTTGCCCATCTGTTTGATTGGCGTGTGTAAAATATTTTTTGATCGGTGCTGGCATCGATTTCGATTTCTCCAATGTTTGTAAAAGTACTCTAACTGTTCTTTTTTTCAGCTAAGAAAATCTTTTACTAATATTAAATCTAAAACATTAAAGGTACGTTGTCCTGGTAATAATCTTTGAGCACTATATCTATATATTTCCTATGGAGCTGTTTTTCTTCGAGCGACTGCCACCAGAGTTGTTAATGATGATCGTACGTCTTAAATAGAAGTGTAGTCTTGATCGTACGAAGGGTGGATATAATTGCCAGTCGCTAGTGTTTTTCGTTTTTAAAAGGTCACGTGCATTATGGCTTCTTCGTTTTCACTGTGGAAGTTGTCACATGCCTCCTGCAAGAATAAAAGGGTCAAGGATAATATATGGGATAAGAGTGCTAATAAAGTTGGAAAACCAGACTTGTTTTGTATGATATATGTACAGGTTGCTGCTGTATGATTTTTTGTAGAGATGATGTAGATTGTAAAGGCTGCCCTGGACGGGCTACACTTCGATCATAAGGTCCATCGTGATGCCTTAGGATGTGAGGATGTGAGTGGAGTGGAAGGAATTTGTGAGTAGACTAGGAATTGGTAGGATATGCGGCTGCAGCCGACTATGATAGGAACTATGCCGATATTCATCTGGAGTTCGTGAAGGAAACTGCAGAAAACCTTCTCAAGTATAGCCGGTTACTTCGTTTTTGTCCATACGCCGACAGTTTAGTCAATCAACCGCCCCTTTTTTTTTCTTTTTTTTTATAATTGACAAACTGCCGATGTCGGGATTCGAGCCCATAACCTCCCAGTTTTCAAGTATTGCATACTGCGTAGATATGACGCCTTAGACCGCTCGGCTGGTATGATTCTTTGTAGATACCGCCTTTGATTAATCTTACCACGAAGTTAAACAGGTCAACAGAAAAACGAAAGAATTCGGAGGCGGTTGTCTTCACGAATATGGGTAGTTAAAATCAATTTTTGATACAACTCCACTTCATTTTTGAACTCAATCAGATGGTGTTTTTAGTTGGATTCATCCCATAGGTTTGGAGAAGTATTTCATCGTCTTTTATCTTCTCAATTAATAAGAAGCCTAATTTAAAGTAATATATTTAGGCATGTCCACCAGCGCGAAATGTAAAAGCATAAATTTCAGCGAGTGGGTCGGATTAAATACATTGGAGTTGTTGTTGATGAAAACAATGAGAATACCTTAGAAATAAAAGCTAGAATCACAGATGGTTACAGATATTACTCGCTTATAAATATGTTCAAGTCGTCTACTGTCTCAAAAACAACCAAAAAGAAAATATATAATAATATAATAAGGCTTGTAGTAATGTATGGCTCTGAAAGTTTGTGTCTGATGGCTAGGGATAGGAGAAGTCTAGAACTATGGGAAAGAAAAATCTATGGAGGACTATAGAGTATGGAGAATAAGAAAAAACCACAATTTGCCGGACTTGTTCGGGAACCTGGACATTGTCACTGAAATTAGGAAAAAGAGACTGTGCTGGTTGGGATACCTGGAAACAATGCCAAACGCAAGAGATGCAAAGGTCTACAACAATAATCCAGAAGGCTCAAGACATGTAGGACGATCAAGACTACGATGGTTGGACGCTGTTATACTGGATCTACGCCAAATTGGATCTGGGAACTGGAAAGTCAAAGCCCAGGGCAGAATGGCCTGGAAGACCCTTTTAAGTGAGGCCAAGGTTTCTCTTGGACCGTAGAGCCAAGAATCTATCTATCGAAAGTAATAAGCTTTTACGTTTACTCAACTGTAAAACATAACTATCTTCTAGAACAATGTGATAGCAAATGAAAACCGGCGACTAGTGAAAAATCAATAATTTGCAGACGCTCCGAGCAGAATGTTAACCAACGATTATCGATCAACGTTAAAGCTACATTTTCCTCGGTAAGACTATCATCGTTGAGCACTGTTTCTATGTATTTTCTAGTCGTTCGAAGTAAAACAGCTTTAAAGAAATACATATAAATAGGAAAATAAGAAAAACACACCGAGGAAAACGTACTTTTAATATAACAAAAGTAAATAAAACTAATAATCTATTATCAATTTAGTAGCACATAAATATATATATATATATATATGTATATATATATATATATATATGTATATATATATATGTATATATATATATGTATATATATATGTATATATATATGTATATATATATATATATATATATATATATATATACATACATATATACATATATATATATATATATTTGAGGTGTGTTCCAAAAGTAAGGTGACTATATTTTTATCAAAATTTATTTATTTATTCATCAATATTCATGTTGTTCCCTTCAAAGTAATCCCCTTCAGATATAATATACTTTTGCCAATCCTTTTTCCAATCCTCGAAGCACTTTTGATAAGCACATTTTGGTATAGCCTTGAGCTCTTACAGCGATGCAGTTTTAATCCCTTCAGTCGTTGCAAATCTCCGTCCTTTCCGTCCTTTCTTTTTTTTGGGTCTTCTTCAGTTTTGGGAACAGAAAAAAATCGGAGGGGGCTTAATCCGGTGAATAAAGTGGCTGAGACATGATTGTAGTGTTGTTTTTGGCCAAAAATCACGCACAAGCAACGATGAGTGGGCAGGCGCATTATCGTGATGCAAAAGTCATGAACTGTTTTTCCACAACTCCGGACATTTTTTTCGTATCACTTCACGCAAACGGTGCATAACTTCAAGGTACGACCTTGTGGTAAGAACTTCTGATGCACTACGCCACGATAATCGAAGAAAACAGTGAGCAAAAACTTGACATTTGATCGCATCTTCTCGGCCTTCTTGGAAGAGCTTGTACCACTTATAAACAGTTTTTTACTCAGAGTAGACTCATCGTATGCCACTATCAACATTTCGAGTGTTTTGGAGCACTTAATTCCATTTTTTACACAGAATTTGATGCAAATTCTTTGATCCAATTTTGATCCAAGCACACCAAACACTTATAACCTTTATGCGTCTCACAAACAAACAAAGCATGCTATATAGTTGAAACTGTGAACGTATGTTCGGGACGAGTGTACCAACACAACAAAATAAATCGAAAATCGAATGTACGTAACCCGCGAAATTTGAGAAGTCATCGTACTTTTTGAACACACCTCGTATATATATATATATATATATATATATATATATATATATATATATATATATATATATATTATAAAAATTGAAATTTGATTATGGTTGAGTTAAATTTACTAAAATAATATTTTGTGATGATGTTAGACAGAACATACAGAAGCAAGCTATGTATATGTTGTGTGTAGGTAAAGAAAGTACCTAGTTCGTAAAAACATGTAGAATATATAGTGCAGTTCTTCGGGGCGCAATCGCTAGGGAAATTATAGAGTTGAGGATTTCTAAAAAAATCGTATTCAGGAAATTTTTCTAATTGCAAAACTGTTTGTTACTCATTCTTATCATTCTTTCCTGACTATTTTATAAAACTTCGAAAGTTTAAAAACAGTAAAAGATATATACAAAAATATACAAATTGAAAAGAGAAAACAATATGTTACTAAACAAATAGATTAAACTTTTTCGAAAATTGTAGAAAATGTGATTTTCCATCAAAAATGTTTTGTGATATAATTTAGCCACTAGTTGAAAGAATAAGAAAATCAAGAAAAGTCCAGAAGAATGAAAATTTTCTACCAAACCACCATGCGAATAGTTCTAGTAATTAAAAGCAAATCAAAATTAAAAATGAGAAATTATATATATGTACGAGAAAATATAATTATCTGACGATTAAATATAAAATATTTCAAGTAGCCGAGCGGTCTAAGGCGTTATATCTGTGCAGTATGCCTTCTTGAAAACTGGGAGGTTATGGGTTCGAATCCCGACAACGGCAGTTTGTCAATTGTTAGGGAAAAAAGAGGCGGTTAATTGACTAAACTGTCGGCGTATGGACAAGAACGAAGTAACCGGCTATGCTTGAAAAGGTTTTCTGCAGTTTCCTTCACGAACTCCAGATGAATATCGGCATAGTTCCTACCATAGTCGCCTGCAGCCGCATATCCTATCAATTCCTAGTCTATACACAAAAATTTCTTCCACTCCACTCACATCCTCACTTCCTTAGGCATCACAATAGACCTTATGGTCGAAGTGTATCCCATCCAGGGAAGCCTCTACAATCTATCTATCTAACAATAAAATAAGAGTATTAATAAAATTTCCTATATTTACTTCTAAAAAAACCCGTATATATAATCTATAATATTCATGATTAGAAATAATTAATTGCTTTATACAATTATTAATTTTTAAATAAAAAAAACAGGTCCCTGGTTGTTAGTGAAGTATGCTACCCATTTATAAAATTTATAATATATACGCTTCGTTGAAAATTTAACCAACAATTTTGTGTGGTTTTTTCTTTTTCTCTTTGTTTGTGAGCAAATTGGCTGGGAAATTCGCTTTCTCACTTTCACAATCGATGACCCTTAGGGGATACGCTACTACAATACTACAAATTTCCATCCCGAAATCAATTTCTCAGGTCGGGCCTTCCCCTTTTTTATAAGAAATTTCGATTCCCATTCAAGATGTGTGTAATTTTTCATACCAAACAAGTTTACAAAAATAATTAATAACATATTAACTCTTACCCTCTTTAGCGAATTTCCTTCAAAGGAAATGCATCAATGTTTTTGCACCAATGTTGGGATGAAATTTGGTATTTGAGGCGCTTTTGGTATTCTAAAGGTCAAGTTCGTTAATGGGTAAAATCGGACAAGGGGAAAGGGGGTTTAGAGGGAGGGGGAAACACTAAATTTGGTATATCTCTTTACTCTCTATACATTTTTCGATTATTCTAATATTAAGAGATATTTTTTATTTTGTGTTTGTGTGACACGAATACATGAAATATATTTTATTGTAAAAAAAAAACTCAACCGACTTCAAAAAACACAAAAAGTCACTATATTAAAAAGCTAAAAATAACAATTTACAGATTTAATCCAAATTGGTATATACAATTTAGTATATGTAAGTATACAAGGTATATTACGTTTAATCACCACTGTAACGCTTAAAAATATTGATCGAAGGTATGAATGTTTAGTATATGTGTTCATAAAATTTGGCCATGTCCATCTGTCTGTCTGTGGACACGATAACTCAAGAACGAAAAGAGATAACGAGCTGAAATGTGTTCTAGAGCAAAAAAATAAGGTCAAGTTCGTGAATGGGCAAAATCGGACTATATTTGGGCAAAACTGCTTATCTTTGAAACCATTGGAACGTTTTTCCCTTCGCTCGGGGGGGAGGGGTTATATATACATCTTTGAAACCGTAAGAGATAGAACACAAATTTGTTAACAAATAATCTTCTTTTTAAAACAAACAATTTTTGTTGGAAAAAGATTTTCATAAACTCAATAGTTTTCTCATAATTTGTGATTATATTTTCCTCGGAAAAAATTGTTAACATTTCGAATATGCAGAATTGTTAACAATTTAATCATTGATATACAACTCAGTATATACTGGGTTTTCAATCATTTAAGTCAGTTAGTTGTTACATTACTTAACAGTCGAACATAGAATCGAACATAGTGTTAATTTTCTCATCTCCACGGAAACTCTACTTCTATAAGATAACTATAAAATTATTTTATTAAAATTTTGTTTTAATTTTGATTGTCGTTTCTATAGTAACTATAAACAATAATCGTTATATATCGTTCTATTTTGGCTATTATAAATTTAATTTTTGCAAATACTTAAGTCATATCAAATATTATATTTCATTTTGATCACACTAAAATTATGACCGCTAGAGAGTGATTTATGTATTCTTAGGAAATTCGCTAAGTTGACGCAGCTCCTGCGTAACGAATTTTTTTTAAACACAGTTCTATAATCAGAAAAGTGTCTTGAATACGATTGAAAATAATCGTCAGCATTAAAAATTCCACGAGCGATTGTGCCCCTATGAACTGCACTAATATAGACGAGTATTGTATAATATTATTGTATATTTTATAGAACAATAAATTTCCCCTAACATTATTTTGTTCTGGAACTTGATCTTTCATATATATCTATGTATATATATATATATATATATATATATATATATATATATATATATATATATATATATATATATATATATATATATATATATATACATATATACATAGATATATATATATGTATGTATTCACTTTTATAAGACCGGGAGCAATGTTACATAACCCAATTAGTATATGACTGACTAGCAGCATTGTGTGTATGTATAAAATGTTTTATAAAGACCATTATTATACATATTATAATGTATGACAAATGAAACGAATGTAAAGCATTGCGACAAAAGTGGCTTACGCCAATTTAAAGTTACTAATCCGTATAGTCTTTGCAAATATTTTGATTGTCAAAGAAGGGTATATATTGCGTTTCTTAGCGAATTTCCTCCAAAGGAAATATAGCTATTGTTTTTGCACCAATGTTGGAATTCCGTAAAAATCCTACCTATTATTAAAAATCACTATCGCTAAAATTTTAATACATGTATATATATATATATATATATATATATGTACTTTTATGTGTCTGTGCACTCTCTAGCGGTCTCCGTTTTATTCCGATTGGAATGAAATTTGGTAGTTGAGGCCCATTTAGTATTCTAAAGTTCAAGATCGTTAATGGGTAAAATCGGACAAGGGAGGTTTAGAGGGAGGGGGAAACGCAAAATTTGGTATGTCTCCCTTAATATTTGAAAAATCGAAAAATCATCAGGAGTTAAGTTGTAGGTACTAAGTTTTACTGTAATTTTGTTTCTTATCATTTTTCTGTTACACTAATATTTACAGAAATATTTACAATTAAAGATCGAAAGTTAAAATTCTAAATATCTCTGTACACATTAGAGTTTGAGAAAAAATGACAAGGTAATGAATTATAGCAAACTTGATTTTCTACAACTTTACTCGTTATACATTTTTATATTTTATATTTTGCGTTTTCTTCTATCTTTATGCCCCCCCCCCCCCAGATAGTACATTTCATTTTGATCAGACTTAAATTGTGACCAGAAATTTGCTAAGTTGACGCAGCTCCTGCGTAACGATTTTTTTTAAAGGGCTGTCAAAGGCGTAAAATGTTCTAAAAAAAATGTAACTATCTCAGTACACTAATATTTGTGTATACTTTGGTGTTACAATACAATAGTAATGTCGATTTCCGTAAAGGTTATGTAAGACATAGTATGAAAGAACTAGTTTATACTACATAGACAAACATGTCATTTTACTTAAATGTTGATATGCAAAAATTGACTCATCCACCAGGAATCGAACCCGGACCTCTGGATTTCTAGTGCAGCGAATGAATCAGTTCCGAAAAGTATACAGGCTATCGCAAATATGGCCATTAGCCAAATTCAAGAACATTTTATTGCGGTTTATTGACTAAACTGTCGGCGTTTGGACAAGAACAAACTAACCGGCTATGCTTGAGAAGGTTTATGGTAGGAACTATGAATATCGGCATAGTTCCTACCATAGTCGGCTGCAGCCGCAATCCTACCAATCCCCAGTCTATACACATAAATTCCACTCCACTCACATCCTCACATCCTTAAGCATCACAATGGACCTTATGGTCGAAGTGTAGCCCATCTAGGACAGCCTCTACAATCTATCTCTAACACTAAAACTCAATAGTGGCGTATATTTAAAAGTTCATTAACATTTAACTTTAACAATTATATGGATTAAAAAAAATTTATTTAAACAATTTACATTACTGTTTGAGTGTTTCGCCTTGAATAATCTATTTGACAAGTGAATCAATAACGCCACCACCGACGCAAAGTGGTTAAGTCTTATTTTAAACTACATGAACATAAACTACATGTCCAAAATAAATTTTAATGTAAGATATGCAATAAGGCATACTCTCACAAAGGACACGCCTTTGAGCAATCATCTAAAATCGATGCAGCCGGAGCAATTTCGCCTGTTAAGAGCAGTATTAATATATGCACCTCTGTGAAACAGGATGGAACCTAAAAAAATTCGTTACGCAGGAGCTGCTTCAACTTAGCGAATTTCTTTAGAAAACATAAATCACTCTCTAGCAGTCACAATTTTAATTTAATCAAAATGACATGTCGTTCTGATATGATTTTAGTATTTGCATGGCCAATTTTATGAAATAAATGACATACGTCAAGGGTAATGGCATAATGGCATAAAGAAAGTAGAAAACACAAAATATAAAATATCTCTCTTAATATTAGAACAATCGAAAAATGCGTAAGGAATAAAGTTATAGAAAATCATGTTTGCTATAATTCATCACCTTGTCATTTTTGCTCAAACTCTAATGTGTACAGAGATATTGATTAATTTAATTTTCAATCTTAAACCGTCAATATTTTTGTAAATATTAGGGTAACAGAAAAAATGATAAGGAACAAAACTACAGTAAAACGTATTACCTACAACTTTACTTCATATAAATTTTTCGATTTTTCGAATATTAAGGGAGATATGTCAAATTTTGTGTTTCCCCCTTCCTCTAAACCCCCCTTTTCCCTTGTTCGATTTTACCCATTAACGAACTTGACCTTTTGAATACTAAAAGTGCTTCACATACGAAATTTCATTCCAATCAGATCAAAACTGTGACCGCTAGAGTGATTACAGACACACATATATATATATATATATATATATATATATATATATAGATATATGAATGTTATGATATATATATATATATATATATATATATCTATGGATATATATATATATATATATATATATATATATATATATATATATGTCCATAGATATATATATATATATATATATATATATCATAACATTCATATATCTATATATATATATATATATATATATATATATATATATATATATATATATTTTACAGATGGTGATTTTCGACATCTACTAGGTAGGATCGATGAACATTTGCAAAATTTTTTGCAAATTTTGAAGTCGGTACGAGACCAATAGCTCTATTTTCTTTCAGAAAATTCGCTAAAAGGGAGCGACATTGCTCTTTATTAAATATAATACACCATATGTTAAATTTTCATACTAAAAATTTGATTATAATATAAAGATTATTAAAAATTATTAGCATCTTTTTCCTTCATTCATATATCTAAATTAAGTATCTCTTAAAAAAAACTCATCGACATATAAATCCGCATCCTCGGACGTGATCCTTAAAATATCCATATTCGCTTTCATGGATGTCAATAATTTCGCACCCTCAACATCCCTGGTGTATTTGATGACAATAAATTCATTTTATTTAGATAGGATAATATTATGGATATCGTAAGTACACATACATACACTTCCTTCATACATTGGTACTTCATAATAACCAAGAGTTGCCATGACAACAATGCCAGTTTTCCAGACAAAGAAGAAATCTCTAAGTTATCTTTAATAAGACGATCAATTATGATTTTATTAGTAAGTTTAATTTATATATAAACATTTTTATCTACATAATAATAATTTTTATAATTGCAAACATTTTTTTTCATAAATTCACGAAAATAATTAAATTAGGTACCACAAGAATAGGGAATATGCATGAACATTTTTTTTCACTTGAATTGAAGCTTGTTTACTTGACAAATATCAAGGTAAAATTACTTTTTAAATAACTTTAAAAATAAGCGAGATATGAATGATTGAAATTCCCGATTAGACAAAGAGGGTGATAGCCCTCTTGATATGTTATGTGACGTCATATTACATTTTCACCATTTAAAATACACGTAAAACTCCGTTTTTAGTATTTTTGCAAGAAAGAGACAGATAATAATCTTTAAAAGCTTATAGCTTCCTTGATATTTGTCGGATTTTAATTTCGTTTTTAAATATTATTACAGTATTAATAGTATTTTCATATTCCGAAAATAAATTTGAAAAAAAATTTTCATGCATATTCCCTATTGGATATATATTGTAAGGTTTTAAAATATTTATGGTCTTTCATAGGACATTTTCTCAGAAATTATTCGACGCAATTATTTAAAATTTCGGACCCAACTATAGACGTTAAGGCTCAACTATTATGGTCCAACTATAGACGTTAAGTACACAAATTTATATTTTGATTCTGGGGCATTGTGTAGGTTGTTCAATGAATTATTGAAGCATCAATTTAAAAATATTTATGAGGGATTTTTTAAAGGTTTTTTTGAGAAAAACCCTTTAAAATTGATCACCCCCATCCTTATCACAAAAAGGATCCTTCAGAAAAAATCAGAAAAAAAAACATGAACATTGAAAAATGTAATGAAGATTTTGGTGTAGGTTACAATTTCAATCAGTGAAATTTTAATAAGAGTAAAATTAACAGGAATAAATGTGAATGAAGGAAATTTTAATAAGAGTAATTTCAATATAATTTAAAATTTATTATATTTTAAATCTAGTATATTTTAATCTAGTTAATTTTCTATTTATTTTTATTTTTGTCTATTGATCTCGACTTTATATCTATTTCTAATAGGGAATATGCATGAAAATTTTTTTTCACATTTATTTTCAGAATATGAAAATACTGTTAATACTGTAATAATATTTAAAAACGAAATTAAAATCCGACAAATATCAAGGAAGCTATAAGCTTTTAAAGATTATTATCTGTCTCTTTCTTGCAAAAATACTAAAAACGGAGTTTTACGTGTATTTTAAATGGTGAAAGTGTAATAAGATGTCACATAACATATCAAGAGGGCTATCACCCTCTTTGTCTAATCGGGAATTTCAATCATTCATATCTCGCTTATTTTTAAAGTTATTTAAAAAGTAATTTTACCTTGATATTTGTCAAGTAAACATGCTTCAATTCAAGTGAAAAAAAATTATCATGCATATTCCCTATTGTCAAAGAGTAAAGTACGACTAGCTAATTTATACTGATGATGACTACATTGTAGTCGAAATACGTATTTATAATACAAAAAACTGATCTAGGTAAAGGGGCCGAATTTGAAATTTTATTTAATACAATTTCAATGTTATAAACAATTGAATTGTATTTTAGGACACATTCATAGTTTTGACACTTGCACTCAAAACATTAATATATTGCGGGTTGTTTTTTAACTAATTAAAATTGTGTTCAGCAAAATTGTCATACAGCCGAAAAAAATTAACCCAAAAAAATTCGTTACGTAGGAGCTGCGTAGGCTAAATGAATTTTCTTTCAGAAAGGAATTATAATGAATATCAAATATAGTTACTATAGTTGCATTCATTAAGTGTTAGATCTTTAAATTTCAAATATTTCTGTAACTATTCCACTGCAGATGGTATTGGTAAAGTTCCTCATGACGTCATATTCCAAGATGGCGGCTTTAGCCAGGCTACATTTCAACAATTATTATACCTATAATAGTATAAATTCAATTTTTGAGTAGTAAAAAGTGACTTTGAAAATTTTTAAGTTTGTGTGAAATTATTTCATTAGCGCATTCGACATTATGTTACCGTAATTTCACGTCAGGTGAAAAATAAATCCAAATGCTATTTTTGTTGACGAGTAATTATGGTTATATTTGTACACTCCCGTTCAACAAAATTGAACAGATCTGAACCGAATCAGTCTCTCACAATTTTGATTATTCTGGTAGTAAATGTTTATTTACTATACTTCCATTCGTTTTTTCACACTAAAAATATATACTACTTATCTTTGTTTATAAATGAATAATTATACAGAAAGTTACAAAAGTGAAGAGTTTTATGAAATGCAAGAAAATTAACATTTCAGGTCTGTTCAACTTTATTGAACGGGAATATATATTTTATATTCCAAGATAAGAATATAACAAAATTATACATAGTAATAAATAATATTCTGCTTGAAAATGCAGTCAACACTACTATATTCTTGGTTATTAGATCACGAGGCATTTTAAAAATATTCATCTAAATTTTTGTACAATTTCTTGTTTCTATTTTTCCATAAATATTTATTTTATTAAGACGTTGACCAAGGAAATTTATAGAATCGAACAGTTAAGTCGTTATTTACCAGTCCAAGTGGCCTAGCGGTGTAAGGCGTTATATCTGCGCAGTATGCCTACTTGGAAACTGGGAGGTTATGGGTTCGCATCCCGACATCGGCAGTTTGTCAATTATTAAGAAAAAAATAGGGGCGGTTAATTGACTAAACTGTCGGCGTATGGACAAGAACGATGTAACCGGCCATGCTTGTGAAGGTTTTCTGCAGTTTCCTTCAAGAACTCCAGATGAATATCGGTATAGTTCCTATCATAGTCGGCTGATGCCGCATATCCTACCCATTCCTAGTCTATACACAAAAAATCCACTTACTCACATCCTCTCCACTTACATCCTCACATCCTTAGGCATCACAATGGACCTTATGTTCGAAATGTAGCCCGTCCAGGGCAGCCTCTACAATCTTTCTATCTATTAAAGTCGTTATTTGCTTCCATACACACTACCATACACACACACTAGCATCCATACACACTACCCTATCTTTAGTTTTTCATGGTGAAAACCTCATACCATAATTATCAGTTTTCATTTTTCATAAAAAAAGATGAGTTTCATTAACAAAATAATGATTGTTTATTTTAATAATATAACGCATATGTAACTAATACTATTAATGCATATGTAACTATGACAGTTGAGTTTGATTAATAATAATAATAAATTTTTTATTCTTTTTCAACAATACATATATTGTACAGAGTATGTCATGTTTCTTAGTCTTTAATTTTTTAATTCTTTCCTTTTAAAGTACGGTTATGGCCGACTTTAATTTGTAATTTGTATGTCTGTCTATCTATCTTGTTATTTACCTAAATATCTATGGGAAACCATAAAAAACCATAGATAAGATAGTTATTATAGAAGACACAGATTAAAAAACAAGTAATGTAACAACTAACTGAGTTAATTGTTTGAATACCCAGTATATACTGAGTTGTATATACTTAGTATTGTTAATATTTCTGCCTATCCAATGTTTATAAATTATGAATTATCAAAAAATCAGCACTGTTGCTGGTTTCGTTCAGAAGATATTTCGGGGTCAAATTATCTATGATATTTCCTATAGTAATAGCACTGGTATTCTCACTACCAAATGTCCCTTAAACTCGGCCTTGCGCTCTACCGTGCTCTAGATTTGTAAATGTTTGTTTTGTATTAATAATTAATATTGAAACAGTAAAAATGTTCATGCATTTAAAAAATTTGATATTAATGTTCTTGCGATTTTTATATATTTAAATATTGAGTTATATAATTGAGTTATACAACGCGACCGTCTGTTAACGCAAAGCGTTGGTCATCGCGAGCCTTTAGGCGACGCGAAAAGGTAGTCAACGCGAAGATTTAGAAAATTAACGGAAAGCGTTGGTAAACGTAAAGCGTTGGTAAACGGAAGAGTTGGTCAATGAGAAGCGTTAGTTATCCAAAGCGGAGCGTCAAAGATTCGCGAAGCGTGATTTCACGCGAATCGTTAACCAACGAGAAACGTAAGCTTAATTGAACCATAAGTAAGCCAACGCGAAGAGTTGGTTAAAGAGAAGCGTTAGTTAGTCAAAGCGAAGCGCCGGAGAGTTGCTTTGGTGATTCGCGAAGCGTGATTTTACGCAAATCGTAAAATTATCGTTGGTAAACGATAAGCGTTAACCCACGCGAAACGTAAGCTTAAGTAAACCGTAAGTCATCTAAGCGTTGGTCAGCGAAGCGTTGGTCATGAGAAGCGTTAGTCAATAGAAAGCGTAAGGTAAACGCGAAGCGTTAGTTAATCAACGCGAAGCGTTTGTTAATCAACACAAAGCATTAGTTAATCATCACGAAGCGTTAGTTTATCAACGCGAAGCGTTAGTTAATCAACGCGAAGCGTAAGATAAACAACGCGAAGCGTTAGTTAATAAGCGCGAAGCGTTAGTTAGTCAACGCGAAGCGTTGGATTATCAACGCGAAGCGTTAGTTAATCAACGCGAAGCGTTAGTAAATCAACGTGAAGCGTTAGTTAATCAACGCGAAAGGTTAGTTAATCAACGCGAAGCGTTAGTTAATCAACGCGAAGCGTTAGTAAATCAACGCGAAGCGTTAGTAAATCAACGCGAAGCGTTATATAAACAACGCGAAGCGTTATATAAACAACGCGAAGCGTTAGTTAGTCAACGCGAAGCGTTAGTTAGTCAGCGCGAATCGTTGGTTAATCAACGCGAAGCGTTTGTTAATCAACTCGAAGCTTTAGTTAATCAACACGAAGCGGTAGTTAATCAACGCGAAGCGTTAGTAAATCAACGTGAAGCGTTAGTTAGTCAACTTGAAGCGTTAGTAAATCAACGCGAAGCGTTAGTAAATCAACGCGAAGCGTTAGTAAATTAACGCGAAGCGTTAGTTAATCAACGCGAAGCGTAAGATAAACAACGCGAAGCGTTAGTTAATAAGCGCGAAGCGTTAGTTAGTCAACGCGAAGCGTTGGATTATCAACGCGAAGCGTTAGTTAATCAACGCGACGCGTTAGTAAATCAACGTGAAGCGTTAGTTAATCAACGCGAAAGGTTAGTTAATCAACGCGAAGCGTTAGTTAATCAACGCGAAGCGTTAGTTAATCAACGCGAAGCGTTAGTAAATCAACGCGAAGCGTTATATAAACAACGCGAAGCGTTAGTTAGTCAACGCGAAGCGTTAGTTAGTCAGCGCGAATCGTTGGTTAATCAACGCGAAGCGTTTGTTAATCAACTCGAAGCTTTAGTTAATCAACACGAAGCGGTAGTTAATCAACGCGAAGCGTTAGTAAATCAACGTGAAGCGTTAGTTAGTCAACGCGAAGCGTTAGTAAGTCAACGCGAAGCGTTAGTTAGTCAACGCGAAGCGTTAGTTAGTCAACGCGAATCGTTGGATAATCAACGCGAAGCGTTTGTTAATCAACACGAAGAGTTAGTTAACTAACGCGAAGCGTTAGTTAATCAACGTGAAGCGTTAGTTTATCAACGCGAAGCGTTAGTTAATCAACGCGAAGCGTAAGATAAACAACGCGAAGCGTTAGTTAATGAACGCGAAGCGTTAGTTAGTCAACGCGAAGCGTTGGATTATCAACGCGAAGCGTTAGTTAATCAACGCGAAGCGTTAGTTAATCAACGCGAAGCGTTAGTAAATCAACGCGAAGCGTTAGATAAACAACGCGAAGCGTTAGTTACTCAACGCGAAGCGTTAGTAAGTCAACGCGAAGCGTTAGTTAGTCAACGCGAAGCGTTAGTTAGTCAACGCGAATCGTTGGATAATCAACGCGAAGCGTTTGTTAATCAACACGAAGAGTTAGTTAATCAACGCGAAGCGTTAGTTAATCAACGTGAAGCGTTAGTTAGTCAACTTGAAGCGTTAGTTAATCAACGCGAAGCGTTAGTTAATCAACGCGAAGCGTTAGTAAATCAACGCGAAGCGTTAGATAAACAACGCGAAGCGTTAGTTAGTCAACGCGAAGCGTTAGTAAGTCAACGCGAATCGTTGGATAATCAACGCGAAGCGTTTGTTAATCAACACGAAGAGTTAGTTAACTAACGCGAAGCGTTAGTTAATCAACGTGAAGCGTTAGTTTATAAACGCGAAGCGTTAGTTAATCAACGTGAAGCGTTAGTTAATCAGCGCGAAGCGTTAGTTAATCAACGCGAAGCGTTAGTTTATCAACGCGAAGCGTTGGTTAATCAACGCGAAGCGTTTGTTTATCAACGCGAAGCCTTAGTCAATCAACGCGAAGCGTTAGTCAGTGCACAGCGTTAGTTAATCAACGCGAACCGTTGGATAATCAACGCGAAGCACTAGTTAGTCAACGCGAAGCGTAGTTAATCAACGCGAAGCGTTAGTTAATCAACGCGAAGCGTTAGTAAATCAACGCGAAGCGTATGATAAACAACGCGAAGCGTATGATAAACAACGCGAAGCGTTAGTTTATCAACGCGAAGCGTTAGTTAGTCAACGCGAAGCGTTGGATAATCAACGCGAAGCGTTAGTTAATCAACGCGAAGTGTTAGTTAATCAACGTGAAGCGTTAGTTAATCAACGCGAAGCGTTAGTTAATCAACGCGAAGCGTTGTATAAAGAACGCGAAGCGTTAGTTAATCAACGCGAAGCGTTAATTAGTCAACGCGAAGCGTTAGTTAGTCGACGCAAATCGTTAGTAAATCAACGTGAAGCGTTAGTTAGTCAACTTGAAGCGTTAGTTAATCAAAGCGAAGCGTTAGTTAATCAACGCGAAGCGTTAGTAAATCAACGCGAAGCGTTAGATAAACAAAGCGAAGCGTTAGTTAGTCAACGCGAAGCGTTAGTTAGTCAACGCGAAGCGTTAGTTAGTCAACGCAAATCGTTGGATAATCAATGCGAAGCGTTTGTTAATCAACACGAAGCGTTTAATCAACGCGAAGCGTTAGTTAATCAACGTGAAGCGTTAGTTTATCAACGAGAAGCGTTAGTTAATCAACGCGAAGCGTTAGTTAATCAGCGCGAAGCGTTAGTTTATCAACGCGAAGCCTTAGTCAATCAACGCGAAGCGTTAGTCAACGCGAAGCGTTAGTTAATCAACGCGAACCGTTGGATAATCAACGCGAAGCGTTAGTTAATCAACGCGAAGCATTAGTTAATCAACGTGAAGCGCTAATTAATCAACGCGAAGCGTTTGTTAATCAACGCGAAGGGTAAGATAAACAACGCGAAGCGTTAGTTAATCAACGCGAAGCGTTAGTTAGTCAACGCGAAGCGTTGGATAATCAACGCGAAGCGTTAGTGCATCAACGCGAAGCGTTAGTGCATCAACGCGAAGCGTTAGTTAATCAACGTGAAGCGTTAGTTAATCAACGCGAAGGGTTAGTTAATCAACGCGAAGCGTTAGTTAGTCAACGCGAAGCGTTAGTTAATCAACGCGAAGCGTTAGTTAATCAACGCGAAGCGTTAGTAAATCAACGCGAAGCGTTAGTAAATCAACGCGAAGCGTTAGATAAACAACGCGAAGCGTAAGTTAGTCAACGCGAAGCGTTAGTTAGTCAACGCGAAGCGTTGGATAATCAACGCGAAGCGTTAGTTAATCAACACGAAGCGTTAGTTAATCAACACGAAGCGTTAGTTAAATAACACGAAGCGTTAGTTAATCAACGCGAAGCGTTAGTTAATAAACGTGAAGCGGTAGTTTATCAACGCGAAGCGTTAGTTAATCAACGCGAAGCGTTAGTTAATCAGCGCGAAGCATTAGTTAATCAACGCGAAGCGTTGGTTAATCAACGCGAAGCGTTTGTTTATCAACGCGAAGCCTTAGTCAATCAACGCGAAGCGTTAGTCAGCGTACAGCGTTAGTTAATCAACGCGAACCGTTGGATAATCAACGCGAAGCACTAGTTAGTCAACGCGAAGCGTAGTTAATCAACGCGAAGCGTTAGTTAATCAACGCGAAGCGTTAGTAAATCAACGCGAAGCGTATGATAAACAACGCGAAGCGTTAGTTAATCAACGCGAAGCGTTGGATAATCAACGCGAAGCGTTAGTTAATCAACGCGAAGTGTTAGTTAATCAACGTGAAGCGTTAGTTAATCAACGCGAAGCGTTAGTTAATCAACGCGAAGCGTTGTATAAAAAACGCGAAGCGTTAGTTAATCAACGCGAAGCGTTAATTAGTCAACGCGAAGCGTTAGTTAATCAACGCGAAGCGTTTGTTTAACAACGCGATGCGTTAGTTAATCAACGCGAAGCGTTAGTTAATCAACGCCAAGCGATAGTTAATCATTGCGAAACGTTAGTTAATCAACGCGAAGCGTTAGTTAATCAACGCCAAGCGATTGTTAATCAATGCGAAACTTCAGTTTATCAACGCAAAGCGTTTGTAAACGCAAAGCGAAATGTAAGCTAAAGCAAACCGTAAATCACCCAACGCGAAGTGTAGCTTAATGAGAAGTGTAAGTCAAAAGGAAGCGTAAGGTCAACGCGAAGCGTTAGTAAACGCCAACTGTTAGCAAAGCGTTTACTAACGCGGAACGTTAGCTGCAGCGCACCATAAGTCAGCCAACGCGAGGCGTTGGTCAATAAGAAGCGTTAGTTATGCAAAGCGAAGCGTCATTGGTACGCGAAGCGTTATGCCAAGCGAATAATTAACCAACGCGAAACGTAAGCTTAATGTTAACTTTAATGAAACGTAAGTCAGCGAAGCGTTGGTCAATGAGAAGCGTCAGTCAATAGGAAGCGTCAGATCAACGCAAAGCGTTTGTTAATCAACGCAAACCGTAAGTCAGCCAACGTGAAGCGTTGGTCGATGAGAACCGTTAGTCAATAGGAAGTGTTAGGTTACCGCGAAACTTTAGTAAACGCAATGCGTTTACTAATGCGAAACGTAAGCTAAAGCGAACCGTTAGTGAGCCAATAAGAACCGTTAATCAGTAAGAATTGTTCGGTCAAGGCTTTGCGTTTATCAACACGAAACGTAAGCTACAGCGAACCGTATTCAAAGCGAAGCGTCAATGAGAAGTGAAAGGTCCACACGAAGCGTTATATTATATATATATATATATATATATATATATATATATATATATATATATATATATATATATATATATATGTAAATATATGTATATATATATATATATATATATATATATATTTAAATATATATATATATATATACATTATATATAGATAATTTTTGATAGGATCGATGGACCTTTGAATAAACTATTTGCAAAATTTTGTACAAAAAAACTTATATACACACCTGGTTGAAAAAACTGAAATAAAAATAAAAACAATACTATTTGATGTATGTTATGTTTGTACATGTGAGGACCAAATTTTGAGAAAACTATTGAGTTTATGAAAAATTTTTGCAAACAAAAGTTGTTTATTTTAAAGAGAAGAAAATTTTTTGTCAACAAAATTTTTGTTTACCTCTTACGGTTTCAAAGATATATTTTTTCCACCCTGGCGGGGGGAATTACTTTCCGATTTTGCCCATTAACGAATTTGACCTTAATTTTTTGGTCTAGAACGCATACAAAAATTTTCAGCTCGTTATCTCTTCTCGTTTTTGAGTTATCGACTTCACAGACAGACAGATGGCCGAATTAGGCCATTTTATGAATATCTTTGTAAAGCATTTTTGTCAAGGATTAATATTTTCAAGCATTACAAAGTCGTAACTAAACTTAATATACCTTGTATATTTACAAATATACTGGGTACAAAAATAGTATGTATGGTTGTTATGTATACCTACGGGTCCATGGAGACCATGCCTTCATTCGCCTATCAATTATATTTCTCATTGTTTTCAAATTTGAGGACAAATTTTGAGAAAACTATTGCGTTTATGAAAAAGTTTTTCAAACAAAAGTTGTTTATTTTAAAGAGAAGATGTTTTTTTGTCAACAAATTTTTTTTCTATCTGTTACGGTTTCAAAGATGTGTAATTCCCCCCTCTTATGCACAAATTTGTGCACAAATTTGCTCTTTGTGCACAAATTATGAGAAAACTATTGAGTTTATGGAAAAACATTTCAAGCAAAAGTTGATTATTTTATAATGAAGAAGATTTTATGTTAATAAATTTTTTTTCTATCTCTTACGGTTTCAAAGGCGAACATTTCCACCCCTCCTAGTGGGGGTAAACACGTTCCGATTTTGCCCATTAACGAACTTTACCTTACTTTTTTGGTCTAGAACACACAGAAAAATTTTCAGCTCGTTATCTCTTTTCGTTCTTGAGTTATCGGGTTCACAGACGGACAGACGAATAAGGCCGAATTAGGCCATTTTATGAATACCTTTGTGAAGCATTTTTGTCAAGGATTAATATTTTCAAGCGTTACATAGACGGGACTAAATATAATATACCTTGTATATTTACATATACAGGATATAAAAATAGTATGTATAGTTGTTATGTATACCTACGGGTCCATGGAGACCATGCCTTCATTCGCCTGTCAATTGAATTTCTCATTTTTTTCAACTTTGAGGACAAATTTTGATAAAACTGTTGAGTTTATGAAAAAAGTTTTCAAACAAAAGTTGTTTGTTTCAAAGAGAAGAAGATTTTTTGTTTACAAATTTTTTTTCTATCTCCTACGGTTTCAAAGATATAATTTTTCCCCCCTAGCGGGGGGAAACACGTTCCGATTTTGCCCAATAACGAACTTGACCTTACTTTTTTGGTCAAGAATACACACAAAAATTTTCAACTTGATATCTCTTTTCGTTTTTGAGTTATCGGCTTCACAGACGGACAGACGGACAGACGGACAGACGGACGGACGGACATGTGAAAAAGGCCGAATTAGGCCATTTTATGAATACCTTTGTGAAGCATTTTTGTCAAGGATTAATATTTTCAGGCGTTACAAAGTCGGGACTAAACTTAATATACCTTGTATATTTACAAATATACTGGGTATAACAATACTATTTGATGTATGTTATGTTTGTACATGTGAGGACCAAATTTTGAGAAAACTATTGAGTTTATGAAAAATTTTTGCAAACAAAAGTTGTTTATTTTAAAGAGAAGAAAATTTTTTGTCAACAAAATTTTTGTTTACCTCTTACGGTTTCAAAGATATATTTTTTCCACCCTGGCGGGGGGAATTACTTTCCGATTTTGCCCATTAACGAATTTGACCTTAATTTTTTGGTCTAGAACGCATACAAAAATTTTCAGCTCGTTATCTCTTCTCGTTTTTGAGTTATCGACTTCACAGACAGACAGATGGCCGAATTAGGCCATTTTATGAATATCTTTGTAAAGCATTTTTGTCAAGGATTAATATTTTCAAGCATTACAAAGTCGTAACTAAACTTAATATACCTTGTATATTTACAAATATACTGGGTACAAAAATAGTATGTATGGTTGTTATGTATACCTACGGGTCCATGGAGACCATGCCTTCATTCGCCTATCAATTATATTTCTCATTGTTTTCAAATTTGAGGACAAATTTTGAGAAAACTATTGCGTTTATGAAAAAGTTTTTCAAACAAAAGTTGTTTATTTTAAAGAGAAGATGTTTTTTTGTCAACAAATTTTTTTTCTATCTGTTACGGTTTCAAAGATGTGTAATTCCCCCCTCTTATGCACAAATTTGTGCACAAATTTGCTCTTTGTGCACAAATTATGAGAAAACTATTGAGTTTATGGAAAAACATTTCAAGCAAAAGTTGATTATTTTATAATGAAGAAGATTTTATGTTAATAAATTTTTTTTCTATCTCTTACGGTTTCAAAGGCGAACATTTCCACCCCTCCTAGTGGGGGGAAACACGTTCCGATTTTGCCCATTAACGAACTTTACCTTACTTTTTTGGTCTAGAACACACAGAAAAATTTTCAGCTCGTTATCTCTTTTCGTTCTTGAGTTATCGGGTTCACAGACGGACAGACGAATAAGGCCGAATTAGGCCATTTTATGAATACCTTTGTGAAGCATTTTTGTCAAGGATTAATATTTTCAAGCGTTACATAGACGGGACTAAATATAATATACCTTGTATATTTACATATACAGGATATAAAAATAGTATGTATAGTTGTTATGTATACCTACGGGTCCATGGAGACCATGCCTTCATTCGCCTGTCAATTGAATTTCTCATTTTTTTCAACTTTGAGGACAAATTTTGATAAAACTGTTGAGTTTATGAAAAAAGTTTTCAAACAAAAGTTGTTTGTTTCAAAGAGAAGAAGATTTTTTGTTTACAAATTTTTTTTCTATCTCCTACGGTTTCAAAGATATAATTTTTCCCCCCTAGCGGGGGGAAACACGTTCCGATTTTGCCCAATAACGAACTTGACCTTACTTTTTTGGTCAAGAATACACACAAAAATTTTCAACTCGATATCTCTTTTCGTTTTTGAGTTATCGGCTTCACAGACGGACAGACGGACAGACGGACGGACGGACATGTGAAAAAGGCCGAATTAGGCCATTTTATGAATACCTTTGTGAAGCATTTTTGTCAAGGATTAATATTTTCAGGCGTTACAAAGTCGGGACTAAACTTAATATACCTTGTATATTTACAAATATACTGGGTATAAAAAGTCGGGACTAAACTTAATATACCTTGTATATTTACAAATATACTGGGTATAAAAAGAATAGTACATAAATAAATAAAACAAATATAAATAAATATTCATGTCTGGCGATAAATAGAAGATTTATTCCAGATGAGTCAATACAAGTAAGTAAAATTTCCTTCCAAGCAGCCTTAAAGTGGTCCTGGATTTGTCAATGTTTAAAAATAGCTTCCAAGTAGCCAGAAAGAAATCTGTCTAATGGATTTGCCAATAGCTAAAAAAATAAATAAATAGATAAATAAATACAACAATGAATATAATGACTATAATAATAATAATAAAATAATAATAATAATAATAACAACAATACAACAATAAAACAATAACAAAAACAACAACAAAATTGCGGAAGGCAGTAAAACAAAACAAATAGTTTTAAATGCGCTTTTGCATATTTACAACAGAGCATCTTGAAGGTATCCAAACAGGCATCCAAAAGGAAGCCTCTTATAATGCCGATGATACTTCTATTTTCATTTTTTGGCGCATTTATTAATGTATTTATATTATTCATTATTTTTAAATGTAATTTAATTACCAAGTTCCTAGTGCTGGTTTACTTACACATGTGTGCGTAATGATTACTCTGTTTTTAATTCTTACATTATATACGATAGTCCTGAGGAACAAAAGCCTGGTCATAAATTGTAGGAGAATGTATTTTCTACAAGTTTACTAATGATAACTTTTTCCGTTTCACTAATATTAAAAGAGAAATTCAAGATTATGCTTTCCATTCCTATGTTCCAGTTCGAATTTAGCAAAACGGAACTCTTATGATCATGTGTCCACCTGATTGGCACCATAGGCCACTTTAGATTTTCTCGAAAACCATTCGCGGTAATAATTTGTATTACAGTCGTGGGTAGTATTGGTAGACAAGGTAGGTTGCTGTAAACTTTGATATGTGATAAAAACAATGGTTGTTTAACCTGTTTTCAAATCATTTTACTTTTCCTCGAAGGACGCGTTCAAAGTGTAATTAATTGTTTCCAGAAAGTAAATTTTTTCATAATTCCCGAATGCAGGGATATGCGAATACTTTGTACATAAATCATTAGACAACATTGCCTATATTGCAGAAATTAAGTCGAGTAGGATAAAGTTTCATATGAAATTTTCTTAAAAAAATTTTTGAAGGAATACTTTTATTGAATTTCGGCATGAAACTAATGCCTATTCTATATACAGACTATATAGAATATAGTCTGTATGTGTGACATTGTATGATTGCTTAAATATTTTCTAGGTACGTACTTAAATATTTTATACGTAATGAAAATTGACATGATTTAATAAATAGAAAAATAGAATACATATAGACTAAAAAATATATTTATTGTCTAATCAATATAGGATCAAAACACTCAAATCTGCGTGTTAATAAATACTTTTATATATATATATATATATATATATATATATATATATATATATATATATATATATATTTATTATAAAATATTAGTACTAATTCAATTAAATGTTACTTTGATAAGTATATATCTAAGTGTAGTCTACGTAGAATAGAAATGTGTGGAAAAAGTTTCGTAAAAACTATTAAACATAATAAATATACTAAATATACAGAGTGATTCTTAAAATTGCAATCTTTATTTAAGGGAGTTAAGACGTAATTCGTTTACGAATAGAAAATTTAAAAAACAATATATGATAATGAAATAAACACTTTAGTAATGCACGTGCAGAGTTTAAACACAATGGTGTATGTAGTTATCGCGAAAAATGAATAATAATTATTTTTTTATTGATAGCGATTTTTATTTAGCGATTAGAAAATTACACAATTTTACTTACATAAAGACGTAACGTTCAACCCTACTTACCCTTTCCAGTTTCACAACAATCTCTATAAATTTCAACTCCCTTAAGAGTATGCTTTTAAGAAACCTAGTAGGAACTTATATTTATAAGCTTTATACTTTAGATCTTTTAATGGAAGTCAAGGGCTCTCTCATTATACATACAAATCATATAGGTCAGAGTGGCCCAATATCTTTAAAACGAAGCTAATTTCTAGCAGGAGTAAAAGAATTAGCCTGCAGAAAATCTTAAAAAATGATCCATTCACTTTAGATGAATTCGAATCTAAATATGGTAAATCGATAGTTTATAAGGTGGTGATTTAATGTCTCAATAGTCATCAATCCCGACCGTTTCGGGCATTTAATCCTCTATTCCAATCCCGTCTACAAATCAGGAGTTTTCTTAAATCCTCCTCCCTCTGACCCGCTTATATATTTGTATTTACGAGAAAGTGTTTACTGTTAGCCGTGTTTTGCGTTAAATCCCAGAACAATATAGTCATATGACCGTCAAAATATTGTCATGTGACCGTCAAAATATTGTCATGTGATTGTCACATTGCTAAGGCTAATTAAAGTTCATAGCCGTCTGTTGACCATTATGTAAACAGAAATGGGAACGGAACCCAAATTGGTTGCGGGTCGTTGTTTGGTGGCGGCTGTTTTAGACAATAGTGATAGTATAAACAGCCTGAAAGATACATTTGTTAAGATTTGAGCCTAAAGATTTAGGCTTGAATAAATGAATAATCATGGGTGTAATTTGGTGCACTGCGATCTACAAGATCTATTGTGCTCTCCCTTCTGGTGCCTGATAAGGATTGGGCTCGCCTTAGAGCACGTAGTCTAGCCTTGTTTCCTTCAGAAAGTACAGGATCTTGTTTGTGTATAGGGAATATAGTCCCAGCATGAGTACGGTAGACTCCCAGACATTTTATTATTTTGTATATGAGGGCGTTACAGTGTATTAGAAGGCATTATGGAGTTTTCTCCAATTCTCCACAAAACCTGCAGTTGCCCTCATTACCCAAGCCTAGCTTTCTTAAGTGTCCTCTGAGCCTGCAATGCCCCTCAAGAAACCTTGTCAGAAGTCGCAGTCTACTTTTTCTCAAGCCAATGCAGGTTTTGAATCTTTTGCGGTTATAATTCTTGTCCTGCCTGGGCCCCGGAAGGTTTCTCCAGAATGTGACTCTCTTGGTGTTTTATTCCTTTCTGATTTCCTCTCGATAGAAGTGATTACCCATATTCCGCAGAATGGCTCCGGTCCTGTCAGGGATGTAGATGCTCCCTTCCTTGGCACACCATCCACTATCTCATTCCCCTCTATGTCCTGCAATGCAGTGGATTTGTTTTTCTTTGAACTGATGACGTAAGAACTCAGCCCTTTGATTGCATCTTGACTGTCTGGAGAAGGTAGCTATATCACAACTCCGATAGTCCGATCTATGTTAGATTGGGTGCATCTTTCAATAGCCAGTATTTCGGCCTGAACGATGTTGGGGAATTTGCACATAGGTTCAAAGTGTTTGACCCTTGGTCTGTATACATTTGTCCCAGTTCCTTCTAGAGTCTTTGACCCATCGATATACGATTTTATGGTATGTTCTTTGAGTGAGTACATCTCGGATTCACTGCTCCCTTTACTCTTGCTCCTTAGCTCCGTGATGAATCGCTCCTCGAAGTTATATTTCTTTACCATTCCATCTTTGGGTTGGTTCAGCAGAGGACCGTAATTGGAAAGTGATCCACGTTCTCTGTTTTCGATACATTTCCTCTTTCGATACCCTCTTTTCCCATTCTGAATATAACCTATTTAGGATTTAGGCTTACGTAAAATTGTATAAAGAGTACGATATAATTTTTCTTGGTGTCTTCCACAAGTGAGGAACTAACTATTAGATCTATTTATAGTGCTTTTTAAAACTGGCAACAAAACAAAAAATGTTTCATCTGTATATGATCAAGTTATAATTTTTAATGACCAACCTGTAGTCTATATATATATCTAGTTACTGTTTTTGTTATTTAATATTATGTGACATTAAATACAAGTTTGATTGTTTAAGATAACTTTGTTGTTATTTTGACCATCAATAATTATTATTTACCTTAGAGATTTGAAAACTACTTACGTATACAGTGAAACTTATGTAAGCTAATCATCTTCTACAAGTCATCGTTTATATTAAATTTGCTGTTTTTGATGCACTGTAATATGGAATCTCTATCTCGAAAACTATTAGCGAATTATCATATCTTTCAAAGACCAAAAGTACATGTCATACCAAATTTCATTCCGATCGGACTAAAATTTTGGCCTATCACAAAGAACTAGCCGTCAGAAAACGGCTAAAACATTGGAACGAATTGGAATTTTGGACTTCAGATAGTTTTTCTGGAGACGTAAGGAAAATTTACCGAGGGTCTTCTTATCTCATTATTTCGCTATCTCCTATAGTTTTTTCCAAATAATTCAGAGAAATATACACTCCCGTTCACAAAAAATTGAAACATCCTAAATGTATTATTATACATATATTCGGCAATATGTATGCTTATTATACCCAAAACATTTCCCTTATATAGGATGGCGCATAACTAACGTTATGATTTAATTAGTGAATACATTTTTTTTTCATTTTTATACCCAGTATATTTGTAAATATACAAGGTATATTAAGTTTAGTTCCGACTTTGTAACGCTTGAAAATATTGATCGCAGAAAACAAATTAATATCTTAAAAACTTTGAATTTGAAGAATTGTTCTAACATTTATATACAACTTAGTATATTCACACAGTTATCTCAGTTAGTAGTTACATTACTTGTTTTATATATATATATATATATATATATATATATATATATATATATACATATATATATATATATATATATATATATATATATATATATATATATATATATAAAAGGAAAATGTTGTACACTCCCATTCAATATATTTGAACAATTAAGTCACATTATAAGCATACGTATTGCCGAGTACATAAGTAACGTTATGATTAACTATATTGAATGCGCATTTATGCATCATTTGGTTTTAACTCGTGAACCAATTGAATCTTATACATATATATATATATATATATATATATTATATGTATATAGTATACCAACTGATCATACTTTTAATATATATATATAAAATTTATATAAGAAATATTACCATGCTTACATTTCATTTCATTATGATCCTTACCTCTCAGAGAAAATTCGCTTAGCCGGCGTAGCTCTTACGTGACGCATTATTCTTATTTTCATACTGATATTAATTTAATGGTGGAATTATTTTTTTTAACGATATTATTTAAAAAAATACTATTTGGTTACTTTTAAAAACATGTCTGTACTTTGAAGCTCAATATTTTGGTGAGTATGAGGTTTAGAAAAACATATTATGGAAGTAAATTGTAGCAATTTTAAATGCTCTACAAAAAAAATTTATTTTTTTCATTCGACGTACTACAGGGTGGCGCATAAGTATCGTTATGATTTATTTAATAAATACGTATTTGTGCATCATTTGGTTTAAACTCGTGAACCAATTGAATCTTAGTGAGAAAAGGTAGTAACTTATGTAAAATTCTTTGCAAAGACCGCCTAGAAATTACCCACCGCTGAGAATGTCGCCTGGTCGAAGTTTCGGGGTTTTTCTCAACACTTGCTTGCACCCGAGCAATGTTCACATCATTTCGAGCTGCACGAGGTCTTCGAGCACGCGGAAGATCACAGACAGCCCCATGTTGCCGAAATCGTTGAACCAATGGGTAAATTGTCGGAAGAAATTTCGATATGATCTTTGTGTCTGAATAATCGAATGCTGACTTTCAAAATAAAATTGAACAACTTTGGTTCTTTGTTCTGTGCTGAGTCTTTTCCATCATAAATTTCCCAAGTTTTTCAAAGTTAATTCTGAAAAAAAAAAACGTAAACAAAAAATTTATTCACTAATTAAATCATAACTTTACTTATGCGCCACACCATAGTATAAAGGTTTTGAGCGCAAACCAAAACGGGACACAAAAGACACCGTACCGATGCGCCAAATTCGAAAAATGAATTTTTAAGGAAGATCTATGTATACACAGCGTACCCAAAATCCAAACCATCATCATATTTCAGATAATTTTCCTTTTTCACGACTTGTCCACCGGCCTACTAACAACTAATGAATAAATTTTTACCTTCGAAAATTTGCAGCAATTGCGTTTTGCAAGATAAAGTTATGCAAAAAAATTATAAAAAAAAACATTGAACAGAATTTGCAGCTGGTTGAGTATCAAAAAAATATGAAGTAGATATTTTTAAATTGTCGTACGCCAATAAAAAGGGTTCATAGTCGTTTTATACAACTCACCCTTTTTATATATTTAATTGCTAAAAAAAGGGTGAAAACACAAGCCTACGTAAAATTTAAAAAAATCAAAATAAAACAATAAAATTTTACCATCTAAGAAATAAAAAAATAAAAAGATTACGACTATGAAATCATAATTTCTAGTTTTTACGTAATATTTGTACTTTTCAATGGCGTTAACACATGGGGTAAAATAAACATCAAAACTTTAATTTTTATATCAACTTTTTGTATTATTAAAAAACTGTGCTTTTGGCTCGTGCGAAAAAAGGGGTTATTATTCACCCTTTCGTTTTTTTTTCAAATATAAAAAAGGGTTGTATAAAAAAATCACAGTATTATTTACATTTTTGGCACATGTTCTTTAGAGAAAAAGACACGCTGCACATAATGTTAAAGCAAAGATAGATATATGTTTAAACAAAGATAAAAAGTATTTTTTTAACTCGTAAAAAATTTCATATTCACAGAGAAAAATGATTTTTTTTTGGGGTTGATACTTTGGGTGAAAGGGTTAGTAGTTTTTTAGTCATACTGCTGTTGTGATTGAAATACAGTGTTTAAATGTGCAGTAAAAAGAAATTTTTTCAAGTTTACAAATTTTCTTCTAGCGCTTTATTAGAGCGAGAGGTAAATATAAATTTGGATGTGAAAAGTAATAGACATTATTCAATGTATACTAAACACGCGCACTGGATAAAATATTAGTATGCGCGAGTTTTATCAAATGTAGTATGTAAATATGAATTTTAAAATATTTAAATTAGGGGTTGAAGTATACCAGCATCTTTCTTCGTTCCGCTGAAAATGTTTATATACGCTTACCTTGTTCAAACCATATGTAGATGGATACTAAGGTGAGAGAGATAGATTTATTACAATGCGCCATTTTGAATTTCCACCCTTTTTTCGCGTCGTAAGGAAACTGTGTTTAGATTCAAGAAAAAAATTCATGCAAAATAGTTTGATACATGCATTTCTCATAACTGGGTCCATGGAAAATATGTTTAAAAAAATTATACCCATTTTCGTAAAAATCCATCTTTGATATTGTGAAAAATTTTGTTAAAAATTTATTTTCATTTGCAAAAAATATGAAAATGAAAAATTGATTGATTGAAAAATTTATTTGGCAATAAAATTCGAAGTTAACGTTGTAAGAAAATTTATGTTTTTTTTCCAATCTAAAAAATGCGTGAAAATTGATTGTGCTATGTTTTAAAATCAGTGAACTAATGTTAAAAATGATACGCAATATGGTTAAATGTGAAAAATTTAGTGTTTAATTTTATGGAAAAGTGCTAATTGTTTATAATTAAAAGAAAATTTTGTGATTTGTGTGTTGGAAAATGTATAAAAATATTGATTACCAGACAGGTATGTTATTATATTTAAAATATGTATTTCTCGTATTAAAATGAAAGCTCGGGCTTTGAATTGACAATTATAAAAACGTAAAAATAGTTTTCATGGAAATAAAATCCAGTAAAAAATGTTCTGTGAAAAAATAATGTAGATAAAAAAATTATTCAATGCTCAGTACAGCCTGATATGGAAACCTTTTTAAATTAAATTTTTTACAAAAGTTTTTCGCGCTGCAAGTTTTCTCAGCGATACGTTGGGGGACCAGCAATTTCGAAGCATTTTTTCAGAAAAATGTTCAAGAAAATTAAATACAAAAAAGTGATATATATGTTCTTGAAATAGTGCTTCAAAAAGCTTTTAATTGACACCCCACACAATAACGTTGAAAAAAGAAAATTTTCAATCCACAAAATTAACCTTTCAACCAGAAAAATTGCAATTATGCTAATTTTTCCTTAATCTATACCTGATTATCTTTATTCGTGAATTTATTCAAATTTTTGTCATCGATTTGAAATCAGGACGGCGAACAGCAGTTTTTCCCAAAAATTGTTAAAAAAATTAATTAACAAAATACAGTCCTTGGAATAATTTTTTCTATTTATTTCCCGTTTCGATTCCAAAAACTACTATTTTTTACAAAAAAATTCGCAATTCTGATAATTTTCCCTTAATGTACACCTAATTGTCTTTATTCGTCGTTTTATGCAAATTTTTCTCAGCGATGTTTTTGGGGATGAAGTCGGGGAGTTGCAATTTCTAACTGTTTTTCCTAAAAAACTGTTTTAGAAATGCATAAACAAAATATATCTCAATTATTGCTGAATTCAAGCTTTAATAGGGTTTAATAAGACATCCAACACGATGCTTTTGGAATTTTTTTGGTTTATTTCCCGTTTCAACCAACAAACTTTGGTATTTTGAACTGATCACTTTGGTCACAACTTCTGGTGGCCAAAAAATAAACCAGTTTTAGTGTGCAGTCATTATAAGTCATAACCGGTCCAGATCTCTAATATAGTTTATATAGAAATACTTGCATTAACAAAATTTTCGAAATAAAGTATTTGTCGATAAATTTAAAATATAAAAAAATTTACATATCAAACTGTCAAAATGTAGAATTAATAATTATTTGACATATAAAAAATATATTATTCTTTCGTTGCACGGATAAGTCAGACATGCTTTAGGGCCTGCCCTCAGGTCAGTTCTCAATAGCCAAAAAATTATCTTAAGAAAACAAATTTTGCTAATACTTATATTGGAATTCGTAACGTTCAATACGTTTTGGAAATTCAAAAAAACTGTTGTAGACTGCATACATTTTTAACAAGTGAAAATAACAACAAACTGAGTTAATTGCTTAAATACCTGATATATACTGAGTTTATGTAAAAAAGTTTATAACAAAAGTTGTTTATTTTTACAACAGGAACATTTTTTGTCCTTACATTTTTCTTCTATCTTTTATGGTTTCAAAGATTGTTACTTTTGCCCATTTATCCCAAACATGGCCCGATTCTGCCCAGTCTCGACCTTACGTTTTTTGCTGTAAAACACACATACAAAATTTCAGCTCGTTATCGCTTTTCGTTTTTGAGTTATCGTGTCCACAGGCAGACGGATGACATGCGGAAATGGCCGAACTAAGCCATTTTATGACCACCTATGCCAAGCATTCTTGTCTGCGATCAATATTTTCAAGCGTTACAGTCGGGACTAAACTTAATATACCTTGTATATTTACATATACTGGGTATATAAGTACTACGATGGGCTCACTTTATCCGATAGCTATAGAATCATGAAATCATGAAGTTTCAAAGTCTCAAAATCACAAGAATATTGAGGAATAGTGGAAAAAATTGTTTATTTCGAAAAAATCATTTACGTAAAGTTAAAAAAAATTAACAATGAAAATATGTAAATAAGCGAAAAACAAAAACAAATACCTGTACATCAAGATAGTGAAGAATTATATGCATCCCTTCTATATAGCATCACAGTGACTTTAGTTGGACTTATATCTCGGAAAACCAGCGGTCTTGGGTTCGTCACGATCCAAGATCTGTATTACTTGCTATATCAAGCATTGATGTCAAGGAATGTTACCAATGTTCAGAAATATTACTCAAATGTCAAAGTAAGTAAATGATAGCTAATTATCTTCTTAGCAGTGATTCTCAATCTTTTTTTGTCGCGGCACACCTTTAACGATTTCAAAATTTGACGGCACACAAAGAAAAAGTTGTTTACTTACAATACACTGAAAATAGTTTATGATAATAATTTTGAATGTAAAATAAAATAATATGTAAAAAATAAATAATATGTACTACAAAAACAACAGTACGTTTATTAAGGGATTTATTACAAGTAAATAATAAGAATACTTTTAATGAGAAAATTGAGCTTGATGTTTTTTGATAATTTCATTTATATTTGGTAAAAATGACAATGCTACTCACATATCGTCTTCTACATTTAACAGTTTCGATCTTTTTTTCGTTTTTATGTTGGTTAATACTTTACTATATACATTTCTAAAATTTGGCGGCACACTTTAAGAATTTCGCGGCACACAAAAGTGCCGCGGCACAGTGGTTGAGAATCACTGCCTATAGCATAATATAACCGTACAGGCCGTCATACTAACAATGTATGGATGAATACTAAGTATACAAAAACAATTAAAATATGTAAATAGTTAAAAAGTAACATATTACATTTTGCATGTAATTACAAAGGGTTCTTTTCTTATTCAGAAGGAAGCCGATTCCTTTTTAAACTCAAGAGTTTGAATCCACTCAATAAATAGTGGAACTTTTTGAGTTTTAATTGTAGAGGCATTGGGATCGCTGTTACACATCTAGTTATTATAATATTACTATAGTCCGTGGACCAACCAATGAAATTGTTTAATAACAAATATATTTCTGTCAATAACCATTCTACGAATAGGTCTGCCAGTTAAATACTAACATTTAATAATAATTAATTCGTAGGAAATAGGAATCGGAGAATAAATGTATTAATTTAAATAAATACGAAATAGAACGTTTCGTCATTTATTTCTGACTTCCTCAGCAACTTATTTTTATAATTCAAATCTCTAACATATAAAAAGTATGGAGAAAGACCTTATATATTAATTTTATTGCCATAATCTGACTTATCATTATTTTAATAGTTTGAATTTAAAATAATTGCTGTTAACTTAATTCGAACTAATTTGTCAATTAAAAGTTTTTACCAATGTCACAACGTTTAACATATAAGCTGTTGTTTTAAAATATTAAGCCATTAGTCAGTTAACTCAAATAAACCTCAGGTCAGATCATACCCTCAGTCAAAACGTATAAAAGACAGAACTTTTTTAATATCATTGTGAGACACGCACCAAATTAGCAACAAGCAACATATCTCTGAATCCATATTCCAGAGATAGTTATGATTAGCTAATTCATACTGATGATGACTACATTGTAGTCGAAATACGTATTTATTAAATACAAATAAATGTTCCAGGAATTGGGGCAAAATTTGAAAGGTAATTTCAAAAAAATTTAGTTGAGTATTTAAGAACGTAATATATAAAAATATATAAAAAAAAAGAAAATAATTAAAATCGTTGTCATAAAAAACCTTTGAGTAAACGCCTATGCTTTTTTTAAACAGAATATAAGTAAACAGTATGATCGTAGACGTATAGAGGGCAATGCGATAACGTTTTTCAGTTTGATGATGGTTTGTAAGCACTATATAAGGTTTGTAAGCTTTATATATTAGGGTTTTTATTATTTGTGAATATTGTCGTTTTTCGGCAATTATTATATTTTATGCAGTGGTGAATTTACGCTAAGGCCTGTGAGGCCCGGACCTAGGGCTGCAAACGTTTAGGGGCACCAATGTTGTAGGGATGCCAAAATTTTACAAATGAAAAAATTCAATGAACAATTCAAATTTAAAATCAATTTGAATTAGTTTTGCTATGAATATATGAACAAATTGCCGTAAAGTATTCCAAATAATGTTTACGTGTGAAGTAATTATTAAAGTGTTGAATAAAAAGTATCTTAAGAAAATATTTATTACATCATTTTGGATATTCTGAGCGTATATTTGGCCGGACGTACAAACGTATATAAACAGTTTCACGTAAACGTTTTTGATACTAAGGTGAGCTTTTTGATTGCCGAAATTTTGTGCACGATCAACACAAATCCACTTTAAAATTTAAAAAATGACATCTAATTTTGTGGCCAAGTGTACATGGTATTCAAAAAAGCCACAATGTATTTACGAGTATAATTTTTAATATTCCGTTCCAAAATTGGCAAAACTGAACACTACGAAATTTCCTCGACGTCTGTTTGCCCGTCTGTCTGTCACAGATATTTTTCTCAGAGGCTATTTCACGTAAATCATTAAAATTTGGACAATCGGGTATAGTCTAAATATGCAGTTAACCGAATATGGACATGAGGATTAAAGTGTGGAATTTTTAACTAAGGATTTAGTTGTGGTGGTTCAAATGGGAATTAAACTTAAAAAAAAACTTTGTTCAAAATTATTATATGGGGGTGTCAAATAAAAACTTTTTGAAGCACCATTTAAAAAAAGGATAGTTCATTTTTTTTTTGTTATTCTCGTTTTTTTGAAAAAGTATCGCTAAGAAACATTTGAATAAAATCACGAATAAAGATAATAAGGTATAGATTGTAGGAAAATGATGAGAAATTTTTGGATTATCGTGTGGAGTGACAATTAAAAGCGTTTTGGGTGTCAATTGTTGTTAATCATTTAATTTTAAAAGGTTCAAAAATGATGCTATACTGTGAAAACATTAATATTATTTTATCTTCTTTTTCACGGAAAACTTATTATACAGGCACAGTTGTCACTTCACCGATTTATCGATACTGCCAGGGGCGCATTAAGACAATTCGTCGCCCTAGAGAGTTGCAAAATTGCAAGCAACTTCTTTTACGGTACATTTTCATGTTGACTTGGAACGGATCACGTGATCGAAAAGTAATGTCATCGCAATCTGTAAAACGTAAAATCTCCGCCTCTATAGTTAACAACGCCAAAGAATTCAAGTGAGTCAGTCCAATGGCCGATCTCGGATGATTTTTGATGTGCTTTAAAGAAGAAAACTATCTTTCTCTACTGCAGTTGGTGACACCCATGCGCAGTGAAATATTCTGTATGCAATGTCAACATTGGGAAACACGATTAACCGAATAAAATAAGGGTAAAACTGGGTAAAAAGTGTCACAGAATCTCGTGCCGGCGTTTTATAAATATCTCGTTTGCTATGCGTCCAATCATGTTTAAAATTACCATGAAACGTGTTGAGAATGAAATTCTTTATAATTTATTTCCTGGTCATTTTGTGCTGATAAATTTTTGTGATATTGTGCTTATAATGGGATTTTATTGAAATGCTTATATAGGTTACGTCATCAATGGCAGTGACACAAAATTGTGCTGTTTAAGAAAAGATAAACTACAAATTATAAAAATTCTTGAAAAAAAACCCGTTTATTAATGATTTTATCCTTTGATGGGTTGCCAAGTAGATAGATAGATATATTTATATTGGGGTCTAAAAAACTATTGCACTTCGACCTTATGGTCCATTGTGCTCCCCCTTCTACTCAGTTCGACGAGATTCGCTCCTCCCATATGTTGGCAATATCCAGGAGCTTGCTTATCAGGTCTTCTTGAAAGTTAATATATTCGGGGTGAGATGCACCGAATATCCTGTATCGGCTGTATTCTAGAGGTTCGCAGTCAAAGATGATATGGCTGGATGTTTCTTCCTCCTCGCCATACAATCTGCACACAATGGACCCGTATGGAGTACCATTGTGTGTAGATGCTTCCGCAGGGGATAATGTCCGGTAATGAATCCGGTAACCCTCCGCAGCTGCATCTTATTCAGCTTCAGTGCATCGAGAGATACCCTCTTTGTTGCACTCTGAAGCAGTACCTTCCCGAGCTCTTGCCGCGGTACTTTTTCCCAGTGATCACGGTGTTTAGCATTTCACCACTCGTTGATCAGCTGTTTACATGCAGTCCTTGGAATTCCTAAAATAGGCTCTGGGCCCATGAAGGGCATTCCGTCTCTTTTCTTTGCTAAGGTATCCGCTTTTTTGTTTCCTTCGAAGCCACTGTGACCCGGCACCCAGATCAATTTAAGGTTGTCAAGTTATTGTTTACTTTTATTTTTACTACTAAGCGCTATTTTCAAGTTATGATCTCTTAGTTCTTTTGTGATTTTATTTGTGCATGGACGAAAAAAGGTTAATTTGCACCGTTTGTTTTGTTCAACGTTGTCATTATCTTGTGTTAGTACAGTGGAAGTTTGCCTTTGACAATGGAACTTTAACTAATCTGTTTACTAAATAATTAAAAACAGCCATTTTATGTTGAGGTGGGCTGTTCAATTCGGCTGTAATGTATACGTTCAGTGTGTGTAGGTTTTCTGTAGTCATCAAAATCTAATTTATTTGTATCGTCATTTTTTGTAATTTTTACATCTAATAAAACCTATTTTGATAAAATGGAAACCCGACTTCTAAAATCAAATATTCTATAACAAAAGATGCACTAAAAAGTACAAAAATAATTGCATATTCTTGTGCCAATTTTAGTTCACCAAAGCAAAAATTTTTAAATATATATGTTCAATTATTGTTATTTTTGGAGGCGGTGTCAGCATAGAGAAATTCACATAACTTTTGGACACCGCCTCCAACTCCTGACGGAGTTCTGAGATGACACACATTAAAAAAAAAAAAAACTACAGACGAATTGAAAACCATCCTCCTTTTTTGAAGTCGGGTTAAAAAAAAAAAATACAGGAGAATTGAGAACCATCCTCCTTTTTTGAAGTCGGGTTAAAAAAAGGAATCAAGCCTACTTGTTCTATTTCCGTAAAATTATAAAATATTTTTTGATACATTTAACAATATGAAATATCCTTAAATACGATTATGTAAATTGAATAAAAAATTTATATTAAGAGACAATTTATATTTTATGCCTTGGAGAGAGATTGATTTTGTATTCAAAGTATGATTGATACATTTTTTATATATATCATAATCTTTTATAGCATAAAAAAGATATGATAAAAAAAAAAAACGCTTGAGGTGTTCAAAGACCTCAAAGGTCAAATCAATCTCTTGTCTATATGTGCACATTTGAACACACAATAATATGTATGTACGCAGGGGATGATAACTATAAGTATAGTCACAAAGTATAAAAGATAGCTTGATCTATCTTTTGAGGGGTGATTTTTATGTTCTAATTTTTTTACCCTAAATATATATATATATATATATATATATATATAAAACAAAAAAATGTTTATAATGATATGTGTGGTATCAGTGTTCGGAATTATTACTCTTGAATATGATTATTTTATTTTTGTAATATTAATAAAAATAATGAAATTATTATGCGAAATACGAAGATATAGTTTAATCGTTTTAACGAGGCCAGCCATGCAAACAAACTGCACACGAATGAACCAAGACTTGCAATGACCAAGCTCGTGGTACTAAGCACATAACATAAATAATAATAAGTCTTAGTTCACTCGTATGCAATCCGCTCACATAGCTGGCCTCGTTAAAACGATTTAAGTATAGATGGATACATCTTGGGGTCTAAAAAGTATTGCATATCGATCTTATGGTCCATTGTGCTCCTCCTTCTACTTTAGTCCGACGAGATTCGCTTCTCCCATATGTTGGCAATAGTCAGGTGCTTGCTTATCAGGTCTTCCTGAAGGTTAATGTATTCGGGGTGAAATGCCCCGAATATCTTGTGTCTGCCATAACCTAGAGGTTCACAGTCAAAGATAATGTGGCTGACGTTTCTTTTTCTTCACCACACAATCTGCACACAATGGACCCGTTATGGAGTCCCATTGTGTGCAGATGCTTCCGCAGGGGATAATGCCCGGCCATGAATCTGGTAACCATCCGCAGTTGAATCCTGATCAGTTTCAGTGTATCGAGAGATAGCCTATTGGTTGCACGCTGAATAAGTATTTTCCCGATCTACTGTCGCGGTGTTTAGCATTTGACCACTCGTTGATCACCTGTTTACAAGCAGTCCTTGGAATTCCTACAATAGGCTCTGGGACTATGGAGGGCATTCCGCCCCCTTTCTTTCTTTGCTGAGGCATCTGCTTTTCGGTTTCTTTCGAAACCACTGTGACCCGGCACCCAGATCAATTTAACATTGTTCTGTTTTGCCAGCTCTTGCATTTCGTCCAGACAATCCGAAAAACGAAATACGAAAAGCGATTCTTCAAAAATAGGGCCTGTCACCTCAAAATTTTGGAAAGTTTGGTTAATCAATATTATATTAAGTCGATCCCGTCATAGATATTGGGATGTCAATATATTATTTAGTACCTAATTTGAGCTATGATTTATATAAATAGATACTCAAGTCTGAAGAATAATGTACTGCTGGTAAATTATTAATTTATTTTACGCAAAAATGAAATAAAAAAATTCAATTTTCCTTTCTCTGCCCCTTATAGGTATTGATATAAATCGATCATTAGGTTCGAAAATTTCGTTGTAACCTCTACTTTCAAATACCGTGTTAATTCCCTTGTCAAATTACCAGCCGGAGGCTATACTTAAAGGGCACCACAAAATTTTGCAAGAATTAAGATTTCTCAAGCATAGCGCTCTACTAAGCAGGGGGTATCAGGAGGGATGAACATTTAATTGGTTATTTATAATTCTGGAATGTATTTGGAAGCGTTTAAGACCGGTTAGTTGTATGCCAAGTAGTTATTATCTTCTTTAAAAACATTGAATGTTTTTCAAAACACCTAATTCTCGATTAGTATTCTCATGGTCCATTTTTTGGGGGAAGTTTGGCACATAATTTATCTTTCATCCTATATAGAATATAGCATACAGCTAATGTTTATTAAAAATTTGGCATTGTTTTTTGGATTAAGGTTTCTGGATATATTTTTGTCTTGTAATGTACATTTTTTTATGTCATACACCGACATTATTAAGTCTTACCAAAATCGAAAGAAGTCAAGTTCGAAACTCAATCATCACATGAAAAAATATCGCAACCCATACAATCTTACTCTATTTTATCCTCTTAAAGACGTTCGCAAAGAGCAGTCGTGCTCAACTTAAAAAAATTCCATTATGTAAACTACAATAGATCAAATAAAATATATTTGAGGTACAGTGTTACTTTTTGCTGCAGTGTTACTATATTTTATTTGACCTATTGTAGTTTACATAATGGAATTTTTGTTTAAATTGAGGACTTAAACAATATTTATAAGATAACTAATACCGCTTGTTTTTGTTATTTTTGTAGAAAGATATTTGTAATATCTTCAATTACTTATTCTCAGTTTTTTAAAAGAATCGCAAGAAAATTACTATTGATATTTAATAAAACGTGTGTGATAACATTAATCGGGGTCAGTTTTATATGATAAACATACAAAATTTAACTATCAATATTTACAAATTTAGTACCGTAAGGACCATTAAAAAATATTCTACGTGTGGAAGATACTTTTAACTACATATATTCCAAATTATAGAAGAATCGTAAGAAAACTGATTTTCTTGGGAACGTCCTTAAGGGTTGAGTTTAAAAAGTAGCCTATGTATTTTCCCAGTTTTCAAGCCATCTTCATACCAAATTTCATTAAAATTGATTCAGTGGTTTGGCGGTGAAAATATAACAGACAAGCAGAGTTCCTTTCGAATTTATAATATTAGTGTAGATAGTAGTAGTTTTAGTGAGAAGATCGAAGCCTGGCAAGTAGGCACTTCTAGGCCTTTTCTTTTTTTATCGACCCCTAATCCAATCCCCCATCCTCCTCCATCCTCTACCACGCACTGTGACCCCATTCTGTCTCGGTAAGGACATTCTGCCAGAAGGTGAAAGGGCGTAGCATCCACCCCGTTACAGTCCGGATAGATCGTACTGTCGTCTAACCTCATGAGAGATAGATGCCTCTTGAGCATGCATTGGTCGGTAAGTATTCCGACCAGAGGGTTTATCTTTTTCCGGTTTTTGGTTGACTTTGCGGCATTACACCCAGCTATCATTTGTCTGTAACCTGCTGTGTCTTTCAATTTCCTGTTCATAGACTTATCCATCGGGCAGAGGTCGATAGTTACTAGTTAATTTTCTATTTATTTTTATTTTTGTCTGTTGATCTCGACTTTATATCTATTTCTAATTGTCAAAGAGTAAAGTACGACTAGCTAATTTATACTGATGATGACTACATTGTAGTCGAAATACGTATTTATAATACAAAAAACTGATCTAGATAAAGGGGGCGAATTTGGAAATTTTATTACAAGATATGGTTCTGGTTCCTGACATGGGAGTGCGGCTCTTTTACGCACGAGTTCGTTGTTAGTTTCATCACCATTGAGCCCACAGTGTCCTGGTGCCCAAATCAAGGTGACGTCTTTTGTCCTTGCCAGGTTCACAAGTGATTCTGTCCATTCGAGAACCAGAGAGGATGTTATTTTAGCAGAGCAGATTGCTTTGTGCGCAGCTTGGCTATCTGAGCAAATACAAAACCCGCGGCTCAGTACAACCCACTAATAGTGTGGATAACAATTTATCTATTTAATCATAAAATAAGTTTATCAAATTGTGTATGCATACAAACAGATATAAAATTGAAAATTGTTTGTATAACTAAACGAATAAAATATTAATTCAATTCGTAAACTTATGTATACATATATGTATGTACATTATTAGATTGCGATAACCTCAAAAGATAAAACGTTTATTTTTAAGTAGTAAAAATTGAAAAGAAATATAAATATTATTGTAAAAGACATCACGCTATGATAATCTTTTTTCTCCACCTCTATAAGGCTTATATATATATATATATATATATATATATATATATATATATATATATATATATATATATATATATAGATATACTTACAACATTATACATAAAGGAATGGAAATGTTTTAGTGGGTGGGTTAATTTTCCTCTACACATCTTCTTTACAAAAAAAAAAAAACGTATAAGTATATTTATTTATACAAAGTAATGTTTGCATGCTGTGGACGAACCAAGAAAAAGCTGTTTTTTTATCCATCGAACAGCAGTGCCTGCCTGCCTTTTTTTATCCCTAGGGAATCACTCACGCTTCTACTCTTCTTTGAAAAGAGAAAAACGGGAAAAGAAAAATGTTATTTTAAATAAAACTTCTCAATATAATATGGAAAGAAACATATGTATTGTATATTTTTGCTTGTGCAATAGGAAAATTGTTACATAAGTGTATGTGTCTACAAAATGGTTCACATAAAGAGTGTGTATCCCTCTTGGGCGCTTACACGCTTTCAGCGTCATCAAAGGTTGTTTTATGTAATTAAATAACCGGAATTTGGACAAATAACCAACAGTTAACTATTGTATGATTGCAACGTTTCGTATATTATTTATACTTCCTCAGGCAACTGAAATTAATTATAATCAAATAAAAATTAGTACAACATAATATTAAAAACAAGATACAATAAAAAATCCAGTAATATATCTAAACATGTTCACTGTATGTCAATCCATAAATTTAAATGTATTAGTACAAATTGGAAATTTAAATTTAAGGATTCAGTTAGAACAAGTGAAAATAACAACTAACTGAGTTAATTGCTTAAATACCCGGTTTTTTTCTGAATTTAAGTAAAAAAGTATATAAAAAAGTATATAACAAAAGTTTTTATTTTTAAAAAGGTACTTTTTTGTCTTTACACTTCTATCTCTGACGGTTTCAAAAATGGGCAGTTTTGTCCATTTTGCCCAAACATGGTATGATTTTGCCCATTCATGAACTTGACTTATTTTTTAGCTTTAGAACACACACACACACACAATTTCAGCTCGTTTTCTCATTTCGTTTTTGAGATATTCTGTCCACATGCGGGCAGACGGAAATGCAGAAATCTATTTTATGAACACCTATTGCAAATATTTATATCTCCGATCAATATTTTCAAGCGTTACAAAGTCAGGACTAAACTTAATATATACCCTTGTATATTTACATATTACCGGCTATAAAAATACAGAAAAAGTTATCGTTAATGAGTTATTCTGTGACAATGTGGTTTTTACACTTTTCATTCAAGATGGATGGCCGCTCGTGGTCAGTTCCAGGGCCTGACCTCTTTGGGATTGAACCTCAAGGTCAAAAACTTGTATATCAGAATCACAACTTACTTCAAACAGTTTAGTTCAAAATCATTACAATCCCAAATATTGATGAGGTTCTATGAGAGACAATAATATTGATTGGACTAATGATTTGATGTGTACCATTTTTGATGAGCCACTCTGTATTTATTTGCTTGGTTTGCTTCCTTGGTTGTGTTGTGTAGTGGTAGGTAGTCTCGTAAAAGTTTGACCTTTCTTTATCCATTGACTATTTTTATATATACGTATGTATATATATATATATATATATATAAGTATATGTGTGTTTGTTTTGTTATAAATATTATTACATTTTACAATGTTCGAGGAAAACTCAATTTTGTTATGAAAAGAAACAAGACATCATGTTATGTTTCATGTTTATATGCATTTGTAAAACATTGACGTTTTGGTTATCAAATCAAAATATGTTTACATTCCAAAAATATATATTATATATACATATATATATATATATATATATATATATATATATATATATATATATATATATATATATATATATATATATATATATATATATGTATATATATATATGTGTGTACCGTATGTGTTGGAAAGCATTACTAATAGAGAATCAATGTTAAATATTATTTACTTTAGTAACTATACACCATACGCTTAATAAAGAAATAATAATAGCGGGAGTAGTCTTTAGTCTGAGTTTAGTCTGTTGTGTATGCTTGCTGGAATGTTTTGTACTGCATTGACATGTAATGAGAGTGGGTTAAATATGTTCATTGTTGTCTTCTTAAGCTTAGCATTACTTCTAACAAATGAAAATATCCCTTTTTTGAATATCCCTTATTATTTGTGTGTGGAAGGTATGAAAATAAATGATAGTATTCTATTAACACAATTTTCAGGTCTATTCTGCGAATAGATCTGTGTTTTGAGAAAACCCCACAAAAAAAAGTCGGTAGAAGATAGGCGATCTGGCTGGCCACTTGAACGTTCCAAAACCACTCATAAGACGTTCCTGAAAATTTTGTTCCAGAAACAGCCTTAGTATCATGGCATTGTGTGTAGGGCAACCATCTTGTTGGAACCATACAGATTGCAGGTCTAAATTAGGAAGAGCTCTAACAGTTGGCAAAATATTATTTCGTAACAAACTCAAACATTTTTGAGAATCTAAAGATCCGTCAATGAAGATGAATTTATTTATTTATTTAACATTGGTTCTCTATTAGAAATGCTTTTGAAAACGGTCTGTATATATATATATATACAAGGTGTCTGAAATTATATGTCATTCAAGGAAACTATACCACGGCGTAGAGCTGGAAAAAACAAACATAAAGGTTTAATAAAGTTTTTCGATTTGACGATTAGTTTTTGAGATATAATTTAACATTAATAAATTCAACAATTTTGTGAGTGTCGCTACAATTATTTATAAATCTGATTGTCACTACTCTAGCCTGGTCGTCCTACTCCACTACTGTGGCCCCACCTGCTTACAATATGCGCTCTGTGATTGGTGTAGTAGTAGTGAAGCGACACCCGCAAAAATGCAAATGTGATTTTAATGTTTAATTAATTATATCTCAAAAACTAAGCGTCAAATCGAAAAACTTTTTTGTTTGTTTTTTCCAGCTCTACACCGTGGTATAGTTTTCTTGTATGAATTTCAGAACACCCTGTATATATATGTATATATATATTCAAAACATTCGTTACGTAGACGCTATGTTGAGTAAGCAAATTTCCTAAGCAAAGAGGAAAGAAAGATAATAAATATCAAATTCAATTCCAATGATAATGTTTATAATTTAGGTGATTGTTCCAATAAAAATATATGATTGTTTATCGCATAGCACGGTAGTGCGTCAGACGAAGTTTAACATAGTCGCCTATCGTACTATGTTTTATCAAAAGGATTAGAGACTGTTTTTCGGCGTCTGTATCTCAGAAATAAAAAAAGATATGAAGCTCAAATTTAAAACGTAGCGTGAAACCAATCATCTGACGGTATGTACCAACATTATAGCGTTAATAGTTTCCAATCGACATTTTGGAGACTAACTGGCTCAAAATTATATAGTCATTTTCCCAAAAACTGAATGAATAAGGCACAAATTTCATTTTAAAAAAAGGGCACAACTTCTGTGGCACATAGTACCATATTATTCTTTTGTCACCATAAATTCATGTTTATGCAAAATTTTAGCTACATTGGAAGCCGATAATTGTGACTATTTGTTTATACTAAATACAATTATCTATTTGTTGTCTATAATAATGACCATTATTCATTTAAGGACGTTCCCAAGAAAATCAGTTTTCTTACGATTCTTCTGTAATTTTGAATATATGTAGTTAAATGTGTCTTCTACACGTAGAATTTTAAATGGTCCTTACGGTACTAAATTTGTAAATATTGATAGTTAAAATTTGTATGTTTATCATATAAAACTGACCCCGATTAATGTTGTCACACACGTTTTATTAAATATCAATAGAATTTTCTTGCGATTCTTTTAAAAAACTGAGAATAAGTAATTGAAGATATAACAAATATTTCTGTAAATATTAGTGTAACAAAAAAATGATAAGAAACAAAATTACAGTAAAACTTAGTACCTACAACTTAACTCCTGATAAATTTTTCGGTTTTTCAAATATTAAGGGAGATAGTCAATTTTTTTTAACATACATGTATGAATAACATCGTTTGAATTATATAAATCAATTCAAAACAAACAAAAAAACACGCATATAACACGTGACGAGTCCTTAGTTTTTCTGATTGCTTTTTTTATAAGGAAAAAGCGTTAAATTAAAATTAGATTTCTTCGTTGATTATTTTGCGGGTTACTGGTTTAGTTTTAGTTGGCATACTATGCTCAAATTAAAAAAAAATGGTATTGAAAGTTAATTATAATTTGTTTAATCGAAAGACTGTGATGTTATTAACATAATAGTTTATAAATATAAGAGGCATTTTTAGTTGAAGTTGGTAGCAAAATGTTTGTTTTGTTCAACAAGTTTTTATAGTTATCTAAATATGTACTAGTAATTTTATTGGTTTAATTTTACTAATTATTTTTTATTTAATTAAAGACTGGCGTACATTTGGGAACTGGTAGTGGCGAATTTGAAATTTTATTTCAAACACCTAGGACCCAATAATTCTAAAAAAAGTTAAGCACTACCCTACTCTTTTAGCTTTAGAATACAGTATTAGATTATCAAATGATAATTAATGAGAACTCTAGGTTTTTGAAATAAAATTTCAAATTCGCCCCTATAGTTCGGCCCAATAATTATAAAAAAATTCGTTACGCAGGACCTTCGTCAACTTAGCGAATTTCCTTAGAATACATAAATCAATCTCTAGCGGTCATAATTTTAGTGTGATCAAAATGAAATATAATATCTGATATGACTTTAGTATTTTCAAAAATTAAATTTATTAATAGCCAAAATAAATCGATGTATAACGATTATAGTTTATAGTTACTATGGAAACGACAATCAAAATTTTTTACAATAAAATATATTTTATGTATTCGTATCAAACAAACACAAAATATTAAATATCTCTCTTAATATTAGAATAATCGAAAAATGTATAAGGAGTAAAGTTGTAGAAAATCAAGTTTGAATTCATTACTTTATCATTTTTCTCAAACGCTAATGTAAACCGAGATATTTAGAATTTTAACTTTCAATCTTTAATTGTAAATATTTCTGTAAATATTAGTGTAACAGAAAAATGATACGAAACAAAATTACAGTAAAACTTAGTACCTACAACTTAACTCCTGATAAATTTTTCGATTTTTCAAATATTAAGGGAGATAATCAAATTTTGTGTTTCCCCCTCCCTCTACACCCCCTTTTCCCCTCGTCCGATTTTACCCATTAATGAACTCTACCTTTAGAATACCAAAAGCGCCTCAAATACCAAATTTCATTTCAATGGAAATAAAATTGTGACCGCTAGAGAGTTCAAACACCTATAACCCAATAATTATAAAAAAAGTTAAGCACTACCCTACTCTTTTAACTTTAGAATAGAGTATTAGATTATCAAATGATAATTAATGAGAACTCTAGGTTTTTGAAATAAAATTTCAAATTCGCCCATACCTAGATCAGTTTTTGTATTATAAATACGTATTTCGACTATAAAGTAGTCATCATCGGTAACCCAAAAAAAAAATAGAAAACGAAAAAAAATCGGGAATTTTTAGCATAGAGTGCACATCGTGTTTACAAGTATACATTGGCCAAAGCCGTAGACAAATTGTAATCCGATTATTCGTATTATGAAATACGACAGAGAATGACCATAAAATCGACAAATCCAATTTAAATCTTGTAAAGGCAGTACAAAATCCTTCAGAGCTGGATGCATACGAGAGCATTTACATTCAGAAATTCATAAGAAATATTATGAATCTAAACAATGGACCGGTTTCAAATTCAGATTTAATCAAAATTTTACGGAAAATTAACAGGCCATATGTCCGTCTCTCTCTTTCTAAAGATGTCAAAATATAAAAAAACATGTTTACTGCGCAACGTATAACTCAGCACCAATCAGGTGCGATCTTAAAATAGTATTAACGGCAGCCAAACATATATAAGCTAGGTAAAACCAAGCAACGTCGTGAAACTGTCACCAAATGAGCAACGAATAACATATCCTGAGACAATATAAGAGTAAGTTTAATAAGAGTGATGTTAACAAGAGTAAAATTGAATGAAAGAAATTTTAACAAGAGTAATTTCAGTACAATTTATTATATTTTAATTTATTTTGTTTAATTTATATTGTTTCTTGATTTCGATCAACTATCTATTTCTAATTGTCAAAGAGTAAATTTCGACTAGCTAATTTATACTGAGGATGACTACTTTGTAGTCGAAATATGTATTTGTAATACAGAAACTGATCTAGGTTTAGAGGCGAATTTGAAATTTTATTTAGCACCAGCAGTCAGACGGACGAACGGATATACGGAAATGGACTAGATTATTTTATGAACACTATATATGTACCGAGTATAAAAAAAAGTTTTTTTTCTCGGGGTTTACTGAAGTATTGTAGCGCTTTTCCATCTTCTATGTATGCATATACACGAGGGTGGATATTTATGAACCCAACTCCAACCTGTCACATTAAAATGTCTTCACTGACCGCTGTTATGTTCCAATAACTCATATCAATGAAATATATTAGAGTCAAAATATAATGGCATAACGTTTATTGAACCACTACGACTGTGTTCAAAGTTGGATAGGTATCTGCAGTTTATTTTTCTGAAGATAAATAAACTATTTTTTTTTATATTCTTTTCTGTTTGAAAAAGCTTAAGGAGGTTATCTACTTAAAATGCGCTGAGTACAGGCATAGTTTGTGATAGGGCCATGTGGTCGGAAGGAGAACCACCCTACCTCGAAAAAGGAATCGTCTGGTATATAGATGGATCCAAAACTGAAGAAGGGACCGGGTCGGGATTCTACGGTGAGAGACCTAATGCAAACATAAGCATCAACTTGGGGAAATATGCCACGGTCTTCCAAGCAGAAGTCTACGCCATACTGGCTTTCGTCCGTACGTAGAGGCTACATAAACCAGAACGTATGTATTCTTTTGGACAGTAAAGCTGCTTTAAAAGCCTTGTCTGGAACTATGGTCACCTCAAGGGGAGTCATGGATTGTTTGGAGGAACTTTTGAAACTGGCAAAACGGAACAATGTTAAATTGATCTGGGTGCCGGGTCACAGTGGTTTTGAAGGAAACGAAAAACCAGATACCTTAGCAAAGAAGGGAGTTGGAGTTCCCCACATAGGCCCAGAGCTTATTTTAGGAATTCCAAGGACTGCATGTAAATAGGTGATCAACCAGTGGTCAAATGCTTAACACCGAGATCACTGGGAAAAAGTACCGCGGCAAGAGCTCGGGAAGTTACTGCTTCAGAGTGCAACAAAGAGGCTATCTCTCGATGCACTGAAGCTGAACAGGATGCAACTGCGGAGGATTACCGGATTCGTTACCGAGCATTATCTCCTGCGGAAGCATCTGCACACAATGGGACTCCATAACGGGTCCATTGTGTGCAGATTGTGTGGCGAGGAGGAAGAAACATCCAGCCACATAATCTTTGACTGCGAATCTCTAGGAAGTGCGGGAAGTATGGGACGTGCGTTATTTTAAAGTTAGGAGGACCGTTGGTGTTTAGGCTTCTGTTCATAAATAAAAGTCAGTTGTATCAGTTTTTCAGGAAATTCATCTTCTAAGGGGATAAAATAAGGAACGAAAGTTTTTATGGGAAGTGCATCATTTTTGTAGTTAGAAACGTGGAAATTGGTATTTAGGCTTTTTACATTTGAGAAGAAGTCCAGAGGATGGTTTCTGAGAATTTGCTGATGGGAAATCACATCGAGCACAGGGCGAGTTATAGAACATAATTATTAAACACCTACATTAAAAGCTCATTAATTATTTAATTCTAACTTGTTACCGAGCATGTTAATTCTAATATGACGTTTTCAGAATTTATTTCACAGTAGGGATAATTTTGATTTTTGTGTATATTTTTGCAAATTTCTGAAAAACTGAGTTTTTATTTGAAAAAAAACTAGGTTTTAAGTAATGAAATTTATTAGTTTTTCTATTTGTGATCATTTTTTCAATGAGAAATCTTGTAATATATAACGCATCTTAATCGGCTTTCCGTATAAAAATCTGATTTGCAATGGGACCTAAACAAAGTTATGGCTTATCGTCACATATCATATCCCGTAAATATTTTCGAATGTTACTCATCGACTAAATGCACCTATCAGGTGGAAAGTCATTATGACGAAACAAGATGACCTATACGACAAACTACTTTAGTCGTTATTAATCATCGCGTATATAAAGTACATAAATATATGGTTTGACGGTACATGTTGATACCAATACCAATGGGTGTTACTATAATATCTATCTATATATATGTATACAGGGTGAATCGAACCAGCCGCATAATACTACAAGCCCCCATTTCCTTCCATGACCCTACCATCCTTCAATAAGATCCAATAGAAATCGATAAACTGATCACCTCCCCGAAACAAACGAAGGCCACTCGTGATTGGCTCAAAGATATGATAAATACCAAAGCACTCAACGTGGAGTGCTAGAAAAACATGTGGTAAGTGATAGGAATATTATTATTCTTTCATCTTAAATTTTAATTTAACATAAATATTATAATGAAAAAATAATAATATTTCTATCACTTATCACATGGTCTCCCAGTACTCCACTTTGAGTGCTTTGGTGTTTATCACATCTTTGGGCCAATCACGAGTGGCCTTCGTTTGTTTCGGGGAGGTGATTAGTTAATCGATTTCAATTGGATTTTATTGAAGGATGAGAGGGTCATGGAAGGAAGTGGAGGCTTGTACTATTATGCGGCTGGTTCGACTCACCCTATATATACAGGGCGATTACTCTTACGGTTTATTCAAAATTTGGAATTATAATCATTGGAAGCAGCAGTTTTGATACAAAAATATGAAAGTACGAAAACATTATTTATAATATGTTCCAGGTATTTTTAGATAAAATAGAAGGGAGCGTTTTTTAACGATTCTTGCAAATGAAGACGATATTTTGGTTGTAGAAGATCCAGAAGTAAGCTCGAGGCAATTGTGCAGAGAAACGGGACGACCAATTGCTCCATCCCTACAATAAGATGCGAGTTCAAGACCTCTTACACCAGGATCCTGAAATGCGCTTAGGATTTTGCCGATTTTTGAATAGGCAAATTGAAGGAGAACTTTGGCAAAACTACTTCATAACGAACACGTCTATACCGATGAAAATCGTCATGCAATATAAAACTTACTATATGATGTAACTGTTTTAAGCCATATTATATGTGTGGTTGTAGCGGTATCGCTTCTTCATTAAATTTTTATTATAATTTTGTTCATCATTTTTAGTTGTTGCATAACAACTATAACTTCCCCCTATTATCACGGTTGCTTTGAATGTTAACAATCTTGATAATTTACATATTAAAATATATAATATTTCATAAATCAAATCAATAAAGATCAATTATATCTTTCATTCATATTTATTATTTATTTAAATAATAATTATTTAATATATCAACCATTTACCTCTACATGGTAAAGCGTTGTAAAGACCTTTTAGGAACACTCTATATAATGTATATTTTGAACAGATATATGGAATATTCGAATAAGATGGTCCGTTATTTTTCCGAAGCTATCTTTTTTTTCTGTTCGTGACATCTCTCACATATCCTTTTTATGTAGGCGAAAAATGTGTGTGTGTGTGGGTAAGTTCATGCAGTATTCAACACTGACCGTATTTTCTAGTATAATGTATTGCTTGTTATTCGATTTCTAAAAAATATATAGCTCGAAGTTTAGTAATAAAATAGTATTTCTTAATACATTATACATACATTTCAATTTTTTTCCGTCTCTTCTACAGCATTTTGGTTAAAAAATAATGTCTATATATATATATATATATATATATATATAAATATATATATATATATATATAATATATATATATATATATATATATATATATATATTAAAATTTATTATTGCAAAAATATCCCATATTTTTAATGTTTTTACATTTTATATTATTGCCTATAGATGGTTTCTTGTAATAAGTTAAGATGGTACTTCATGTTTACGTCTGGGTAGGGTGTATAAAACGTCATTCAAAGAACTTAATAATTCAATAATTATCTAATAGATGGCGGGATAAGCTAGCATATTTTAAAATATCAGTATATTAAGGTTGTTGTGAAGAAAATTCAATTTAATGACAGGTTCTTCAAAATTTGACAGCTTATTATTTCAATAATAAAGAATATCCCGTCAATTTGAGGTTGATCCTGTTTGAGATTTTTACATAGGTTAAATGGACTCGTCGGTAAAAATTTGAATACAAAAATCTATATCTCGACAACCCTATGCCAGTGTTATGAAAAACTGTCATAATAATTATCAAATATCTGGACCAAATTTCAAATTAATCCTGTTTTTTGTTTCTGAGATAACTAAATTTGTAGATCGAAAAATGTTTTAAATCTAGTTTTATTTTTAGTTTTATTTATTTTTATCTAGTTTTATTTTTAGTTATATTTATTTGTATCTAGTTTTATTTAGTTTTTTTTAGTTTTATCACCATGCAACTTTTTTGAAATACATAAAAACATATTCTTAATTATTAAAACTCTTCGAAAAAATGAACTTACTTATTTAGAGTTGGCAATAGATGAGATATCAATGCATTTAGTATAGGACAAAGTCACCACCCCTACTTACTCTTTCCAGTTTTACAACAACCTTAATATCACAATATTCTTATTTTGAGCTGGAGCTGCGTCAACTTAGCGAATTTCCTTAGTATACATAAATCACTCTCTAGCGGTCACAATTTCAGTCTGGTCAAGATGTAATGTCGTATCTCATTTAATTTTGGTATTTGCAAAGTCAAGTTTATTATGGCATAGGCCAAAATATAAGAAGGAAACACAAAATATAAAATATCTCTTTTGATATTAGAACAATCAAAAAAAGTATAAGGAGTAAAGTTATAGAAAATCATGTTGGCTACAACTCATAACGTTATCATTTATCTCAAATTCTAATGTGTACAGAGATATTTAGAATTTTAACTTTCAATCGTAAATGGTAAATATATCTGTAATTATTAGTGTAACAGAAAAAATAAGAACATACAAAATTAAAGCAAAACTAATTTTCTATAAAATTACTTCTTCTGTGTTTTTCGATTTTTCCAATATTAAGGGAGTTTTGCTAAATTTTGTGTATCCCCCTCCCTCTAAACCCCGTTTCCCTTTTTCCAATCTTGTCCATGAACGAACTAGACATTTCAAATACAAAAATTCATTCCGATCAAATGAAAACTGTGATCTCTAGAGAGTATACAGACACATATATACACAAAATTCTCATTTACTCATCGACATCTACTAGATAGGATCGATGGACATTTGAAGAAATTTTGACATCGGTACAAGACCAATAGCTCTATTTCCTTTAGGAGGAAATTCGCTAATATTAAAGACTTTGGTTTATTAATAATGAATGAATTTTTTTAAAATTTCGAATAAAAAAATCACAGTGAGTAGAGAATTATCAACATATGTAGTTTTTACTCACGTAACAAATATTATTCGATTGGTTGAGGGTGTATGAAGTTTGTATTGCTAAAATATTATACGAGATAACGAATTAAATAAAGTTTTTTTTTTTTTTTTTTAAATTATGAAGAAGAAAGATTTCATTTAATATGTAATATGATTACTATTAATATCTTTATTTCTATATAATTATGTAATAAAAATGTTGGTGTAATATAGTCACACGACCTCCATATAAAATATGATACAAATTTACCTCTAGATATTGAACTAGCGCAAATTTTCTTCAAGTTTTCAAGATGCAAGTATTATAGGTAGAATAATTCTATCTATTTTTAAAGAATTGTCGAAGAAAATGCTTATGTATATATATACATTTAGATAGATAGATAGATTGTAGAGACTGTCCTGGACGGGACACACTTCGACCATAAGGTCCATTGTGATCCCAATTGATGTGAGGATGTGAGTGGAGGACAAGGAATTTTTTGTATAGACTAGGAATTGGTAGGATGTGCGCATGACCACTTGGACTGCTAAGGTCAGGATATTATACACATATATAAAACTAGTGAAAATGCAGAAAAAATAAGTTTATGCCCAAAATTGATACACTAGGACAGCCTAATCTTCTTCGCTATCTATTCCCGCAGGTGAAAAATGAACTGAAAAGACTCTGTTGTCAGTTATCATCCAAGAGCACCCTAGGGTAGTATAATTAGCCTCTTCACTTGAAGGCTTATCAAGTCTGATGTCAGTTGTGTCTACTGGAAGACATCGTGAAATTTGCGGCAGAATAGGGTACTCCATTGGGCAGAATAGAGTATCCCATTCCGTATCAGCCGTTGCACCTCAGAGACACAATTCAAGTTAGGTGGGAGGGATAAGTTCGGTCGAAAAGATAAGTAAACAAACATTTAACTATACCAAACTAAAGGCAATTAAACGTACTTCAAGCATCTACTAACTGTAGTTGTAATATAAACAAGTATGTATCTACTAACTGTAGTTGTAATGCAAACAAGTATGTATCTACTAACTGTAGTTGTAATGTAAACAAGTATGTATCTACTAACTGTAGTTGTAATGCAAACAAGTATGTATCTACTAACTGTAGTTGTAATGTAAACAAGTATGTATCTACCAACTGTAGTTGTAATGTAAACAAGTATGTATCTACTAACTGTAGTTGTAATGTAAACCAGTATGTATCTACTAACTGTAGTTGTAATGTAAACAAGTATGTATCTACTAACTGTAGTTGTAATGTAAACAAGTATGTATCTACTAACTCTAGTTGTAATGTAAACAAGTATGTATCTACTAACTGTAGTTGTAATGTAAACCAGTATGTATCTACTAACTGTAGTTGTAATGTAAACAAGTATTTATCTACTAACTGTAGTTGTAATGTAAACAAGTATGTATCTACTAACTCTAGTTGTAATGTAAACAAGTATGTATCTACTAACTGTAGTTGTAATGTAAACAAGTATGTATCTACTAACTGTAGTTGTAATGTAAACAAGTATGTATCTACCAACTGTAGTTGTAATGTAAACAAGTATGTATCTACTAACTGTAGTTGTAATGTAAACCAGTATGTATCTACTAACTGTAGTTGTAATGTAAACAAGTATGTATCTACTAACTGTAGTTGTAATGTAAACAAGTATGTATCTACTAACTCTAGTTGTAATGTAAACAAGTATGTATCTACTAACTGTAGTTGTAATGTAAACAAGTATGTATCTACTAACTGTAGTTGTAATGTAAACAAGTTTGTATACCTTATCTTGGTACCAAGATCATCATAAGTTACAATACAGGAGCAAAAAATCACACAACTAAAACTTAACGTTCCAGCGACCAAGAAAACTAGACAAACCTGAATGTCGTAGTTGAACAGCCACTGGTTGGTCTAGTTCTACGTATTGCCGCTCGCTAGTACTAGCCCCATGACACCGAAAATCGTCAATCTTTATTCCGTCTAGTGACGAGCAAAATCTGTCTGTCAAGACCAAGATCATACATACACTAGCCAGACCAAGACCAAGAGCGAATGAACAAGAACAAGACCGACAACAAGATCGAGAACGCAAGACCAAGACCAAAGTGCACGACTAAACTAAAAATTATAACTTCCGTTGTAAATAGGATATATGAGAATATTTGTCGTAACTTCAATTATGATTTTGTTGGAACAACACATTTTGTGTGTTTAATATTCCCAGTTTACGCCACTCAATTTAAACATCAAATATAAAAAAGGTACTGGTAATCTTTACCATTGTCTGAAAAAAAGGTCTACAAGAATATTCTTGAAGTAGCTATTCTTTTCCGATGCCTGGTACACATGGTTGATGTAGAGCTATGCAAATTTTTTTATATTTTCCCTTTTTTCGAGTACTTTGTACTTTTTTTTCTTACAGTAGAAGGTCAATTTATGGGTTCAAGAATTGGAAGGGTAGATTCATAGCATTTTCTTGGGACGATATGATAAGATGGTATGCATCTAAGATAATTTGAACATTTTAATACTGTATATTTTGCTATCGATTTTGAAGTATAAAATAAACTGTATTTTTGTGTAAAATGAGTAACGAAGAAAGAATGATATTGAAAGAATGATATAATTTATACTTATAAAAAGCCTTGAAAAATTTTCAAAACGACATAACTAGTAACATTTGGTGAAATTGTTACCAAATTAGTAACAAGTAACATATCCTGCGACAATATAAGAGTAATTTTAATAAGAGTAAAAATAACAGGAATAAATGTGAATGAAGGAAATTTTAACAAGAGTAATTTCAATATAATTTAAAATTTATTATATTTTAAATCCAGTATATTTTAATTTAGTTAATTTTCTATGTATTTTTATTTTTGTCTATTGATCTTGACTTTCTATCTATTTCTAATTGTCAAAGAGTAAAGTACGACTAGCTAATTTATACTGATGAAGACTACATTGTAGTCGAAATACGTATTTATAATACAAAAAACTGATCTAGGTAAAGGGGGCGAATTTGAAATTTTATTTAGTAAGTAACAGACTAAATGAGCAAGACCAAGACTGAATACGCAAGACCAAAACCAAGACCAAACCTACAAGTGTTTGAGCAAGACCAATACAAAGACTACAAGCATTTGAGCAAGACCAAGGTCAAGATCGGACAAGCAAGACCGAGATCGATACCTAGACTGTCTTGGTCTTGCTTTGCTCATCACTAATTCCGTCTAGACACTCCGTTATGCCCCAGGTCCCCTACCCGGAATATCGTTGTATGCGAATTTCGCTGTATTACGCAATTCGTTGTACTCGTGTATAGAGGTAAGAATATATATATTTATTAAAAAAAAAAGAAAAAAAAAATTAAAATTAAACTCGTAGACGTAATTACAAAAAGTATCCATATAACAACTGGTATTTGTTGTAGGTATATACATATGTATGTATGTATAATATATACGTTTGTTAACCCGACTTCAAAAAGGAGGATGGTTCTCAATTCGTCTGTATTTTTTTAAAAAATGTTTGTCACCTCAGAACTCCGTCATTTATGAACCGATTTTGAATTTTTGTTTTTTGTTTTAAAGGGTTTGATTTCAGATTGGCCCCATTGTCATCAAATCGCATTCTGGTGAGGGAATCCCCTGGAAATCGAGGAAAATCCACATTTTGTATGTGATAACCGTTTTTTGCGAATTTTATTTTTATTATTTGAAAGGGTATACTCATTCATAATGGGAAAATAAGAAAATTTTTTTAAAAACCGACTTCAAAAAAATTTTTTACAAAAAAAAACCGACCCCAAAAAAAATGTTTACAAAAAAAAAAAAAAACAAAATGCATGTAAAAAAAACTGAAAATCTGTTATATAAAAATGCAGTAAAAAAAAAAAATATTTTGACAAAATGCAAACCCGACTTCAAAAATCATATATTCTAAAACAAAAAATGCACTAAAAAGTAAAAAATAATTGCATATTCCTGTGTCAATTTTAGTTCACCTAAGCAAAAATTTTTAAATATATATGTACAATTATTGTTATTTTTGGAGGTGGTGTCAGTATGGAGAAATTCACATAAAATTTGGACACCGACTCCAAAAATAACAATAAATGTACATTTATATTTAAACATTTTTGCTTAGGTGAACTAAAATTGACACAAGAATATGCAATTATTTTTTACTTTTTAGTGCATTTTTTGTTTTAGAATATATGATTTTTGATGTCGGGTTTCCATTTTGTCAAAATATTTTTTATATTGATAAAATGGTAATACGGCAATAGTATACCGATATTATGTGCAGTATATTACCGATATAGAAGAGTCTATACATACACAAGAGCAAAAAGATGGTAGTGGTGGCTGTCGGTGATGAAAGGAGGCAATCGATAGTACAATATCGCATCGATTAGCCACGGCCACGCCCCAATCATTGCGAATGGAAACTTACTACCGCTTCAGAAGCTTGAACATTCTTCTTCTCTTCTCAAGAAAATAGACATTAAAATGAAAATAGCTTTCTTTTTTCAATTTAATTAATTCAATTATTATATATTTTTATTGTTCGATTTTCGGTAATTTTTTTTATTCTTTCTCCATTTGATTTGATTTGATTCATCTATTTATTTGCATTTATTGGTGGTATTGATTTGATTACTGAATTAAAATCATCGTATTTTACTGGATCATACTTGGTATAGGTTAAATATAGTTATCATGGAAAAAAATGACGATTTCGAGTTTTCGACGGATCTTCATGTTTTGCGGTCCCCTGTTTTTCTCTTTTTTTACTATTTTCGCAATGTTGTCTGTCAGTACGAATGTTCGTGCGGATACTTATTTTGTGACCGCTCTACAGGTCACACTGTTTGGCAGACGATAATATAATTCAGTTTGTATCTATTGCATAAGAAGAAGCATAGATGTATTGTTTTTGGACAAAATCGGGTGTGGAATAGTTTACAGGACACTCAAAACCGAAGGTTTATTCAAACATTATTCAGCATATATCGCTGAAAACTCATATTTACAGAGAATTATATTTGATAAAAATAAATCTTCACAAGGCAGCAACGTCTTAAGTAGGCTACAAACGCGGAACATTGAACTCCGCCTACAAAATATTTTGTCTACAACAACCAAAATTGGGAACATATAATTATTACTTTATTACTCTGATCTTAAAAATTCAATCAATTGTCATCTTGTCTCTATCTATATCAATTAATTTTTAGTTTATTTATCTACTAGTTTATTTGTATGTATCTCTAGTTTATTTATTTGTATGTATTTTGTAAAAATTTTTTACAAAAATAAATTATATTTCAATACAAAAAATAAAGTATAAAAATAATAACGTATATAAAGTAACCAATTTAACCAATTTAAAGTATATAAAGCAACAATTTTTTAAGTAATAGAACATACAAAAATATTAGGAAAACATAAAATTTTAGATTAAACTCTAAACTCCTCCCACAAAATATCAAATAATTTGGATTTTTACAGCAACCAGATCAAGATCAAGGACATTGTTTTTGTTCTGCAACAGCTATACACACTAGCAACCTACCACCGAACATTCATTTGTCCTTAAAATGTTCCTGCATAGGTTGCACGTCTGTACTCCCTTTACGGTCGTCTCAACCCTATGGTCGTGTAGTCTGTACGTCCGTCGGCCAACGCGATCTGTGAAGGGCCCGTATATCTTCCAAGAAATAGGAGTACGTTCGTTTGTTAGGTGTCCTGATCCAGCAGAGCTCCATCCCTGCCCCTCCCAGATGGAGAACCTGCATTACTAAGTTTATGTCATGAAGAATAGATATATTAGGAGAGCGAACGTAATGTTAAAAAAACGGTCAAGAATTGGTGTAACTATCTTTTATCAGTAGGGGTCACTGGTCTCAGTGCCGTACGGAATTTAAATGTTTAAATGTAGGCGCCAAGAAATCACTTTCATTCAGTTAATAAGAAGTCTTAGTTTTATAGATAATAAAAAATTGTTTTCGATTATCAAGTAATAATTAAATAAATATTAATAATAGAGAATTCTTAATAATCTGCAATAAATTAAAAGATGAAGAATCATAGTGATAATTGCAATTAATAATAATATACAAATATATGTTTACAATACTAACATATATTAGATAAAGAAAGAAGATGACAAAACCGGTAATTACAGACCATATTCCTTTCGTAAATGCAGACACGCATTCCTAATTTTAAACAACCTTCCACTCATAGATATATAACAGTATATCTATGCTTTCCCTGTACAACATCGTCCCATTTTTTCACATTTATAAAATTAAACAATTTTTATACTTACAATTTTTATTTGTAAGATGCGATAACCGTTGATTTTAATATGTAATAATAATAATAATTCCGTACGGGTATATTCGCACTGCCACTAGTGGCGAAAATAACAACTATGATCTCTACACGTTTTTGAGGACGAAAAAACAGACGAATTGCATATGTCGTTCAATCTCCTATTTATCTATTCTTCATGGTTTATGTGATGAATATGGCACTTCGTGTACGGGATGAAAAAAGTTTTAACCTTTAAATGTTCCATTCTAATTATAATGTTTAATCTAGCTGCGCATTATTGGGAACTTATGAGAAATCATGAAAACTATTTATTGTAAATTAAAAGCCGGTTATTTAGTAATCGATGTAAATGTATTCGGATTTGGATGTTTTTAACTGAAGTTTGACGATTTTGAATAAAATCATTATTTATTTGGTTTTTTAATTATTATTAAAAAAAAAACAATATATCTACTGAGACCTTTACAATCTAAGTTACCATGGTGAATGTATCGATGGTGGCTGTAATATTAATTATTGTTATTGTTAAAATTATGATATGGATTTTGAATTATTTATTTTTGACGGAAGTATATGGTTAGGTAATAAATTGTAGTCAACATTATTTTCTACAATTTTACTCTCGAACGTATTTTATGTTACTAATATTAAAAGAGAAAGTCAATATTTTACGTTACGATATCCCTGTAAGCTTCCTTTCCGGCTTGATTATATTATGAAAGATATTAAGAAAAAAATTAATGTTTGCTTTGCAACTTACATTATCTTTCACTTTCAGTGAAGTCATCTAGTTTCTCATCCTTGCTAACCATTACTAACCATGACTACTAACATTGCGAACCTTGATAAGCGTTATGTGTTGGTCATATGATGTAACTACGAAAAAATTCAAAATAGGAAATAAATTTATAAGGCATATACGTAAATTTAATTCTGTAAGCGCTTTTTTTTAAGCAAATTTTACATATAGTAATGTCTCGATCTTGTTCTGTGTGTTTTTATTCATCCAATACAAGAAGAAATCCAGAAATTTCGTTACATTATATTTCCAAAGCTAGGTAAAGAAAAAATATTAATTGAAAGTAAGTTGGAGTGTAAATCTCTAAAAGATAGACACAAAGCGTGGAAATTGAAAATTGATAAATCTATTCGCAAACATATGAAAGAAATATTAATATTTACTAACCTAAAATGTCAAATTTGTATACATTTAAAATTTTTGGTCACAAAACTAAATATCAAAATTATTGAGCACAATTCGCAAAACATGATATATCTCTGATTTTTCAGTATGTTGTTGGGATCCATTAGGGCTATATATACCTAAGTTTGCAACTCTCAAAAAGTTGTGGAAAAATTTTTACACACGAAAAACCGCGAAATTTTTGGACTTGTTTCAGTTTCTGCTCTATATCTCCTAATCCATGCATTTTTCTTCGAAAACTACTCCAGAGCTTCGAAAGCTACTTTAAGATTTTGAGAGAACTACGAGGCTTACAGACCCCGCGCTTAATTTAAAGCTAATTAAATTGCCTACAAATTATATTCTGCCAGTTCTACGCAGTTTCGACGCAGTTTCGGTCCAAAGAAGGTCTAAATCTAAAATTTTCAATTTTTGGAAAAACTGGTCTATTTTCAAAGTAATTCCGTAATTCGGTAACCAATTGACTTACAGAGCTCCGGTTGGGCTTAGTTTGTCACAAATTTAATGCTTTTAAAAAACGTATAGAATAGCTTTTGACGAAAAATGCATGGATTAGGAGATATAGAGCAGAATCTGAAACAAGTTCAAAAATTTCGCGGTTTTTGGTGTGTAAAAATTTTTCCACAACTTTTTGAGAGTTGCAAACTTGGGTAAACATAACCCTAATGGGTCCAAATAACATACTAAAAAGTCAGAGATACATCATGTTTTGTTAATTTATTGTCGATTTTGACCGGCCTATAAAAAATCAGTACAAAATAATAAAATCAAAACATACAAAGGCTCTGTTATATTTATAAATATTGGCTCTAGATTTAGTTTGTTTAGTGGTCACGCGGCGCTACCATCTTAATCAGTTTCGCGTATACTGTATGCGTAATCAAATAGCCATTTGATTTAACTGAAATTATTACTATTACATTATTAAGGATATTTTGCGGGTTTTAATGAGATAAAAGAATACAATAATATTAGAACAATAAAAATATACTCTCTTTGACCAATTATAAATCCAATTAATTATAGAATCAACAACATTGATTGAGAAAATACTTTTTATATTGAAAACAAAAAAGAAAGATACTTACTTTAAACAAGCCTAGCATCAAAAAACAAAACCTGATGGTTACTATTGTTTTAATTATATATAAAATAAATAAAAAAGATTAGGTACTACAAATGTACACTGAGTGAGTATATAAACAGTGAGTCATTTCCAAACTATTATTAGGTTGTCAAGAACTTCACAATATTAGTAAAATGAATTCTCAGAAACTAGCTGAATTTTTTTGAGAATTTATCACCATGGCGTTTTGAGAAAATCGTCATGTAAGTTGAAGAAATTTAACATGCATCAACATAAACATGGTGAAATAAAATGCACGATTCCGACTGTTTTTACTTCGAACACTTTCAATATAGTCACGCTTGTTCTGAAATTCGACACATACTTTCCTAAATTCCTTAGAAATATTTTTCCTTTGGGAGAATGACCATCGGGTTGTTAAGTTTTTTGATAAAATATGCGTAAAAAAGTGCATTTTTTCATGTCCGCAGCAGAAGGTTATTTTTTATGGTTCAGTTGGCATCAGGAGTAGTACAGGCGCGCTATTTGAAAGTCGTTTGAAATTATATACTAGTATATGTATGATGACGATTAACCAGCCAAGTAGCCGATCGGTCCAAGGCGTTATGTCTACTTGGAAGTGGAGGGTTATGGGTTCGAATCCCGACATCGACAGTTTGTCAATTATTAAGTAAAAAAAAGGGGGTGGTTAATTGACTAAACTGTCGGCGTATGGACAAGAACGAAGTAACCGGTTATGCTTGAAAAGGTTTTCTGCAGTTTCCTTCACGAACTCCAGATGAATGTCGGCATAGTTCCTATCATAGTCGGCTGCAGCCGCATATCCTACCAATTTCTAGTCTACTCACAAATTCCTTCCACTCCACTCACATCCTCACATCCTAAGGCATCATAATGGACCTTATGGTCAAAGTGTAGCCCGTCCAGAGAAGCCTCTACAATCTATCTATCTATCTATGTCCTATATTTCGTTTTTCATTGTAAAAACCTCATACCATAATGACCACTTTTCATTTTTCATAAAAAAAGAGAGTATCGTTAATCAAATAGAAAAGTGAATTCGGTTGGGGGACCACCGTCAGAAACGAAGTTCCTGACGCCTTTTCTTTAACTCCGAATGTAATTCGAAATAAATTCTTTAAACTTTTATTATTCACGTCTAACCTAACCAGCTAAACTCATTAAATTAAAATACGCGTGCAGCACCGTACATGTGATAGAAGTGACATTTAAAAATAGCCAAAATACAACGATATATAACGATTTATAGTGTGCTAGTATAGTTTATAGTTTCTATGGAAATGACAATCAAAAATTGGCATTTCAAAATTGAAACAATATTTAAATAAAATAATAGACACACACTAATACACACACAGAATACCATATTTTGTTACGTGACGATTTGTACCTAGTCACACCACCCGTAAGCCGCGTTAAAGAACTTCATTCCAATAATTTTATTAACGTAACCAGATTAATGCATATGTAACTATCACAATTGAGCGCCTGACTACTCTGTTTCTAATTTTTGCCACCAGATGTTATAGTCCTAAGGAACAAAAACTAATAGTTATTAACTCAGTTAGTTGTTACTTTCATTTGGTTATATCTGTTTTAGTTTCTATGCCTTTCAGTATATATATGATGATATATAGACATGATTAATTAATTCGACTAACAAAATAAATTGAATAGTTTAAACCTAATTAATTCTAATTACAAATTGGAGTATATTACAATTTGTAATAAGAGAACACAAGCAAGCAGTAGGTATGTTCAATAAAAGAGATTTATTGAGAAACGTGAACAATACCAGTTCATTTTATTGACGTAACATTTTATACAAAATTAAATTTGTTATTGGGTGATCAAAAAATATTTTATTTTTTAATTAAAAACAATTTATATTTTCAACCAAAAAAAAACACAAAATACTTTTTGTTAGTACCTAAAACTATTGAAATAGCAAATTGTAAATGCGTGAATCACATTATGTTGGTGCTAAATCATGTTAAATGCTCACAATTTTCTAAGTTGAGTTATTCATAGCCGTTCAGTAATATTTAAAGAATATATCTGAACATTATATTATCGAATGATAATTAGCGAGAACTCTAGGTTTTTGAAATAAAATTTCAAATTCGCCCCCTTTACCTAGATCAGTTTTTTGTATTATAAATACGTATTTCGACTACAATGTAGTCATCATCATCGACTACAATGTAGAATAGCATCTAAAGTCGGGCGAACATATATAAGCAGCGTAAAACCAAGATAGATTGTGAAATTGTCACGAAATTAGTAACAAGTAACATATCCTGCGACAATATAAAAGTAATTTTAATAAGAGTAAAATTAACAGGAATAAATGTGAATGAAGGAAATTTTAACAAGAGTAATTTCAATATAATTTAAAATTTATTATATTTTAAATCCAGTATATTTTAATTTAGTTAAGTTTTTATTAATTTTTATTTTTGTCTATTGATCTCGACTTTCTATCTATTTCTAATTGTCAAAGAGTAAAGTACGACTAGCTAATTTATACTGATGACGACTACATTGTAGTCGAAATACGTATTTATAATACAGAAAACTGATCTAGGTAAAGGTGACGAATTTGAATTTTAATATATCTGAAGAATATATTCATGGCTGGCAATAAAAAATAAAGAATTTATCATAGAAGTGTTTAAAAATCGGTGGGCATACCTAATTTTTGGAATTACCTTAAGAAATATTTAAAAAAAAGTAATTTTATCCGTATTCGAATCTTTTTTTTTTATTACTAAATTAACGGGCAAACCACCAGTCAACAATGACGCTTTAAATGAAATGAACAGGTAAAGAAACTATTAGATACAATAACACAGCGATAACTAAAATAAATTAATAGTAAAAAAACAGTTTTAAAAACAAGCTTTTATAGCTCTAAAAAGAAGAAAATAAATTAATGTAAAAAACATTTTAAAAAATAAGCTTTAATTTAAATGCTCTAAAAACAAGAAAATAAACTTTAATATTACATTAAAACATTTATATGATATTAAAACTTGTCGCGAGATTTACTTTAGTAAAAAAAAAAATAGGTAAATACATTACACAAGTAAATCTCGCGACAAGCTTTATTATCATATAAATTTTGTAATGTAATAAATTAATGGGTTTGATTCAATTTAAAGTTAATTTTCTTCTTTTTAGAGCATTTGAATAAAAGCTGTTTTCTAAAAATGTTTTTTTTTTTACATTAATTTATTTTGTTTTTACTGCGTTTTTAATAAAACTGCACTTTTTGGTGTTTTTTTGAAACTCTAAATTACTTTTTTAACCAAACTACTATTTGGTGGCGTATTTTCAAATTCTATCATCCGGTCATCTTAATGGAAAATCATTAAAATGGAAAATAGATAGGAATTTTCGAAAAAAATGTTGTAGCTATTGGTTTGTATTGAGTAAGGAATTTCGGAAAAAAAATTTCGCTATTAAAATTGCATACGAGGTCTGCCCGAAAAGTATTCTACCTACCTTCATATCTCCGCACTGGCGGTTTTTTTGTGACTAGCTGTACTAAAACTATTATTTATTTAATTGATTTATTTGATTTTAACTATGTATAAAACAATATAAAACAAATATTTTTCCTTATACACAATTTCCTTAGCCGGTTGCTTTCGTTTTTGTCCGACAGTTTAGTTAATTAACAGCCCTCATTAATTTGACTAACTGCCATCGTTTCGTATCGAATCAGCAACCTGCCAGTTCCGAGCAGTACGCCTTTAACACATCGACCACTCGGACTGGTTCTTGGCATACATCTCATGTCTATTTTAATACCCGGTATATGTAAATATACAAGGTATATTAAGTTTAGTCCCAACTTTGTAACGCTAGAAAATATTGATCGCAGGCATGAATGTTTTGCATAGGTGTTCATAAAATGGCCTAATTCGGCCGTTTCCGCATGTCCGTCTGCCCGTCCGCCTGTGACCACGATAGCTCGAAAACGAAAAGAGATAACGAGCTGAAATGTTGTATTTGTGATCTAGAGCAAAAAAGTACGTTTAAGTTCGTGAATGGGCAAAATCGGACCTTGTCAGGGCTAAATGGGCAAAACATCTTTTAAACCATTAATGATAGAACAATAATGTAAAGACAAAAATGTTCCTTTTTCAAAAATAAACAACTTTTGTTATAAACTGCTTTACATAAATTCAGAATATACCGGGTATTTAAGTAATTAACTCAGTTAGTTGTTATTTTCACTTGTTTTATTTTAAATTAATGTTAATATAAAATGTTTTTCGAGTATTGTGGTATAAGTTTTATTACTGGAAGAACCATATAAGTCAATTTAATGAAAACATGATGCATCATGGTGTAAAAATATAACAATAAATCATCGTCAATTATTTAAATTTTTCACTAAATAACCAGAAAGTTGATTTAAAAAAAAAAAAAAGTGAAAATAATTTATAATGATGTATCATTATTATATAAAAATATTCGAACATTCGAGTATTGAACATCGAGACGGTATGCATGTATGTATGTATATATGGGAACGTGTGTCTTTTCTTTTATCATGAACTGTACTAAAGAATAATTCACCCCTAGACATGTGACACTGGCATATTCACCCCCGCATATAAGCATGCAGACTATATATATATATATATATATATATACATATATACAGCAGGAGGGTAAATTCATCCTCAAGTACTACACTTACAACATATATGGGGGGTTAAATTTGCACTAGCAAATAAATATATGTGCTCGCTCTGTTTTATACAACAAAAAAAGAAACTATATTTTTGCAGTTGTTACAAATGTCTATATTATTATCAACATAAAAATTTTTACATATTACATATTACAAGATTTTTATCAATTTTATGGTTAGATTATTTATTGCAATTATTCCGAAAATTAGAAGACACACGGTTGCAGGTAGCATACAACCAACTCTCAGCTTACAAAACTGGTTAAAAATTAAGTATGGATCCCCTGTGCCGGATTATAGCATAGGCTGAGTAGGCTGAGCCTATAGGCCCCCACAAAAGAACGGCCTCCACAAGATAAAACAATGTAGTTGTTGGCAAAAAAAATTTTTTAATACAGCTATAGAACATTTGACTTATTTAAGAACATATTTTTTAAATTAACGATTTTACTTAAATAATGTTATTTCTTACTAACAAACATATTACCAAAGCAACCCAGCTCGTACAATTTTTTTGATTTTTCAATATTCAATCGAGGTCAAGTGCATCTTCAATGAGCTGAGTCGATTCGGTTACTTAGGATTGCATATCCAAAGATCAAATCAATTGCCCGAGCTGGGTCGATTTGGTTACCTAGACTCTTAGTTGATTAATCATTTTTCTTGAATTTTTCGTGCTATTAAAGAGGCCCCCACAAAAAATATTCCTACGGCCCCCCAAGGTGTTAATCCGGCACTGTGGATCCCTAAGAGTATTCATTTTTCGTAATTTGAATATTTAGAGAATATCGAACTTTTTGCGAATACCTAAGTTAATAACGAAAGCTTTCAATCTGATTCATTTATTTATTTTATAGAACTATGGACCACATAAGTCCATGGTCAAAACCGAATCAATGAGGTACAAATCAACTATAAAATTTTACAAAATAACATCAACTTTTGTGGTCCATATAGTACTGTAACCTTGTCGTTTGAAATAGGGGGTACAAGGGGGAGTTTCAATCTTCTCAAAAAAAATTTGGAACAATTTTAGACCAGAACTGTATCTGTGGATCCAATAGCTTTTCAAAATGTATCAATATTTTTCGAATTCGGAAATTTTTAGCAATATTTAGTTTAACTGTGGAAAATTCGACCCAGTTAATGTACCCCCCTCCATATTCCAATGAATTCTGCAGAGGTTTGTGGGGACCCCAGATGACCCGCCCTCTACATTTTTCATATTTCTCATTTGTAGCCCCCACGATCTTCCATTCTTTGTGTTATATTATCGAAACTTTGAATACAGTTTTTATAACCATGAACCTTCTCTCCCAGTTCTATAGCCTTGAGGTCAAAAATTTTGTAACCAAAAATTTTATTCTGCCCCTTTTATTACTTGTTATGTGGGGATCTTGAAAATAAAAACGACTATGAAGAAGAATTTCAATTTCAAAAAATTTATTCAAAACGAAATATGAATGATGACTTTAATTTCAATTGTAAAAAGATATTCTAAATTAAATATTATATTTGTCAAGTGAATTTTACCCTGTTGGAAAGTTTCGGTTGAGCCGTCTCCGTAAACCGAATATTTTTCGAAGTACAGCTTTTCAAATGCTGATGAAAGGTAATGCTGATGTTTATGTTTACTGGGCTATTACGTTAAACATAATATTCATTAAATTTCTTAGTATTAGAATAGTTAACAAGTTCAAAAATGTGGCAATTCAGACTTGATGTAAACTAAAGAATAGTCGAGGACTCATTCGATTTGGGGTGATGTGTAAGCAAAGTTACAAACAAATAAAGATTCCAAAAGAAAGGGTTCTAAGGTTTTTGCAAATATGTATCTCAAAAACCAAGAGCGTTAGGAAAAATTAAAAAAAATATTCTTAAAAAAGAAAATATTTTGATCACGAACCCATTTGTTTATACATGTAATTTAATGCTGAAAATAGTGCCCTTCACAACTAATTATACTAATGCTATTTGACCTATTGTTAAAAAATCTAAAAATTTCAACAAAAAAATGGTATCATCTTCCAACACTGAAGGAAAAAGTTTCCGGCTAGAAAAATTGTTTTCACTGATTTTAGATAAAATGAGAACATTGTTAAATATACTAGTCCAAGTAGCCGACTGAGAGGTTGTGCGTTCGAATCCCGACATCGGTAGTTTGTCAATTATAAAAAAAAAACGGGCGGTTAAATGACTAAACTGTCGGGGATGGATAAGAACGAAGTAACCGGCTATGCTTGAGAAGGTTTTCTGCAGTTTCCTTCACGAACAGAATCGGCCGCATATCCTACCAATTCCCAGTCTACTCACAAATTCCTTCCACTCCACTCACATCCTTAGGTATCACAATGGACCTTATGGTACAATCTATCTATCTATCTATCATTGTTAAATATTGATAAGAAAAAATTAACTCGCCAACCAGGAATCCATCCTAGGCACTCTGGATATCCAGTTCACCAATCAAACCTAGACGGTGAACTGGATATCGTCCAGGGCAGTCTCTACAATCTATCTATCATTGTTAAATTTTGATAAGAAAAAATTAACTCGCCAACCAGGAATCGAACCTAGACTCTCTGGATATCCAGTTCACCAATCAAACCTATACCGCTATACCAAACACGACTCTGAGGTAAGAGCCAAATTTTTCATATCATTGGCGGTATTACTTTTGTTGTCAAACATCAACTTATTATTCAAATATTTATTATTTGTGTATACTCACAATACAATACTTGTCAAATTCCATTTCGGTCACATAAGACAAATATGACAGAACTAACGTATACTTTATAGACAAATGTCTTGAACTTTTAATAAAATATTCATAAGAAAGAATTAACTCGTCGACCAGGATTCGAACCTCGGCCCTCTGGATATATAGTCCAGTGTGGTTACCACTACACCAAAGACGACTCTGACGTAAGAGCCAACTTTAATTAAATCAGTCTTTAATTAACTAAATCAGCCTATTGTTAGTCAACTAATTTTCATAGAGTTTTCGTTGATTATCCAAGCCGGAGAGTTGTTAAATAAAAGCTACTAAAATTATTAATTGTATTGAGTGAGCTTTAACTTGTGGAATTCCATAATGATTAATAATAAAAACACAATTTTTAATTGCTTAATTCCACTTTTAATTACTTATTTAAAATAATTGTTGACGATCGTTTCATCTTTTTTAAGACATTATCAAAACAATATTTATATTTCAAAAAACAACAGTATTTATACTAAAAAAATATGTTACGTTTACGTAATAAAAATCAGATGATGTTATTTTTACTATTTGTAAAGATAGTCAAGTGAATGAAATAAAAATTTGTAAAAAACACCTTGTCTAGATTTAAAATTACTTTGGACAATACATTTAAAAAATAGATAAATTAGTTTTTTCAAATTAAAACATTAATAAAATTATTAAACCTATTAAAACGCTAATAAAATTATTTCGCTTCATGGAGACCTTATGACAATTACAAAATTTGGTAAATCTCCCTTAATATTTGAAAAATCGAAAAATTTATCAGGAGATAGGTTGTAAGTACTAAGTTTTACTGTAATTTTGTTTCTCATCATTTTTCTGTTACATTAATATTTACTGAAATACTTAAAGACAGAAAGTTAAAATTTTAAATATCTCTGTTCACATTAGAGTTTGAGGAAAATGATCAAGTAATGAATTGTAGCAAACTTGATTTTCTACAACTTTACTCGTTATACATTTTTCGATTATTCTAATATTAAGAGAGATATTTTATATTTTGTGTTTTCATCTACCATTATGCCCCGTTTCCCCTTGACGTATGCCATTTATTAATAAAATTGGCCTTGAAAATACTAAAATGATATCAGATACGACATTTCATTTTGATCAGATTTAAATCGTAACTAGAGAGTGATTTATGTATTCTAAGGAAATTCGCTAAGTTGACGCAGCTCCTGCGTAACGCCTTTTTACATTTGCTGCGATTGGAATTGGTACTAATACCCCCATCTTCCGTCGTTAAAAAGTTGTAGCAAAATAATACTACAGGCTGAGTACTGTGTGTACATGTAAAGTAAGGTAAAAAAAATAAAAAACCTCTTCGTTAGCAGATAATCACTCACAAATACGAAGTGCTATGGGCCACAAGCCCATTTTTTAGTTGATTTGTACCTTATTCTTTCTGTTCTTCGGAAAATGTTTCGAATAAAAATTGTTATTATATTTATAATGAACTCAAAAAGGCTCAAGTCAATTATAAAATTTTGTAAATTTTGAGTGCCCCTTTTGTGGCCATTTGTACATAAAAAAGCGATTGATATTCATAACCATGGAGCCTACAAAAAGAGATCGAACTCCATGTAAACAAATAATTGACAAAAATAAGATCTCAGTTGAGTTCCTTCTACACCGGAAACAGTGGAGAGAGTATAAGGTGCGAGTTTGAATTGAAAAAAATGACGCATTTATGTAGCATTATAAAAATTATTTGCAGCAAAAGTATTTTCCCAATCAAAAACTTTTTTTTATACATGAAATAATGTAATTAGTTGAAGTAACTGTTAACTAAAATTCGCAAAATAATTACATAACAATAAAAAACAAAATAATTATAAAACATCGAATAATTAAATAGTAACCTATAAAATTGGAATTGTAAAAATGCAAATAAATTAAGTAGAAATAAATTATATTAAAATTATTTATTATACTTGTTGTATTGAAAATTATTCAGAATAATTTTTCTGGATTCAATACATATTCTAATCATAAAATAGAAAAATATTACCAAAAATATTTATGAGAAAATATTTTTCCCCTTGGAAAAAGTAGTAGTTATTTTTTTTTTTAATTGCAAAAAGAAAATGATCTAGTTTCGATTTTTTTTTTCTTTAGACAAAGTTGAAAAGAATAAAATTATAAGATCAGATATAATTTATTTTATTAAGGAAAGTAAATTGTCAAATATAATTTAATTTAAATCAAAAGTCAAGTATGATTTTGTTCAAAAGCAATTACATGCAAAAATAAATTTCTAGCTTACAGTAATCTATGTATTGTAAAATAGTATATAAGTTTTGAACTAGCACTGGCCGTATGTGGATAGTGAAATATCAAACAAGAGGGGTGTCATTCTGGTTCGATCCTTGGCGGAGCATTATAATTTTTAAATTGTTTTATAAATAATCAGAACCTTCGAATGCGCCCACGGTTGTTGAGAAACTAAATTATTCGAGAAACATCCATACTATAATATATTTTCAAAAATATTTCTTCAAAACATCAACAACCGTATTGTAGAACGACCTATGCGGATATAAGAAGCCGCGGTTAGTGCTTATCAAAGTCAGTTTTAAAATTGACTTTTGTCCAATTTAGATCAGAGTTAAAAATTGACATTGTATTATGCAAGATTGATTTAAAATTGGCATTCGTTCGATTCAAAGTTAAAAATTGATAATGTATTAATCAAGATCAAGTTAAAAATTGACTTTTGTTCGATTCAATTGAGTTTAAATTTGACGTTGTCAGAAAGTACCATTGTAAAAATTAAAAACTGTTGAACAAAATGAAATTAAAATTATTTCTTTTAAAAGCAAATAAAATCAGGTTTTTATTTCATAAAAATTTTGTTTAATTTAATTTTTAAAAAACGTGCGTGTTGTTCCAATTGACAGATATTGACAGGTATTTAGTAAAACTTCTACTAATATTTTGTTTTTTTGTTTGTCGTGTGTCGGAATCTGTTATAGGTTTGACAGCGTTCCTTTTGAGGGATAAAGAGAGCCAAGATACCGCGACATACTATATTCACTTCGGTAGGGTATGGTAAACTAGCGCCGCTAGTGTCAAAAGAAGTAAATATAACTTCTACCATTACAATGCCAAATTTTGTCAATTCTCCCGTTTGAGTTCGGTCTCCTTGTGTAGTCTCCATGTTCATAACACTAAGTTCATTACTTAGTTACTTTTTTTTGCCCATGTTCAGATTACACCCGGTATACAGTTCTTCTATATCAAATAAATTCGTAGTAATGATAATTTAAAAGAGAAAAATCAAAGTTAAAACATTGTTCTCTCACTTGTGCAGAACTAAGCTAGGCTACACTCTAATGTATATCTATTTGTGAGTGTGAGTGTGTGTGTGCATGTGGGTGAGTGTGTGTTAGTATTAGTCACCATTTTACTTTGATCTATAACGAGTGAAAAACTAAAGAAGAAAAAAAAAACAAATAGCACAAACGACCCTTGTCTGCCTTCCAGGTATACACTTTCTAACATGGGAATTCTAAGTAACAACTTTTATTGGTCTCTAATATTTATAACTTGAGGGTATATAAAGGTATTTGAAACTACTTGACTATATATATATATATATATATATATATATATATATATATATATATATATATATATATATATATATATATATATATATATATATATATTCATTCTAAATTCATATATTAAATATAACAACATCAAAAGAAAATAACGAATATCCAATTTTTCTGGGCGTTTCTATATTATAGAAAAAAAAATAACCGCAATCAAGTATATATATATAGACGCTATATAATATGATCCGTCATATTAAAATTATTTCTGTCATTTTTATTTCTTTTATATAATAATGTTTAAAATTCGTGTACAATTTAGTTCCCCTTTATTGTTATAAGCTTTCATTTTAAGGTGGGGTTTGTTCGTATTTGTCAAGTGAAATTAGGTAAATAGAAAAAAAAGAGGTTTGAAAGTTGGTATGGTTGTTTGTTGAAACCTACAGTAAAACATTCTAAAAGTCGTAAAGCGTGTGGGGTGGTTGTGGGTGCTGGTGTCCTGCTTGTATAGTTGTATATTTATTCACACCTCGTTAATATCCCCAGGTATAAGCTGTACTCTGTATAGACAGTACTCTGTATAGAAAAAAACACCAACGCTGGTATGTTGGTAGTGTAAGATTTTTATCCCCTAAAAACAATATCCATTCCTGCCTCTGCCATGGGCAGGGAAGGGGGTCAGACCAAAACCCGCTTTCGCATTACGTCAGTCTGGACCTGGTTGTGCGTCTAGGCGCTCGTTGTCGTCAGCTGGTCGGACTTTTTTGCTTTTAGCAAGTCTTCTGCAAAGCTCATGATTGCCTTCCACTTTAGCTCAGGGCTGATCATGTGGGGAATTATATTTTCTGGTCTGAATGTGGCTCCAATGTTTATTTCAGCCGCGTTCCTTTCTGCCGCTCATCTGCCGCAGTGGAAGAAGGTGTGCAGGCGGCCTCGACAACTGTTACATAATACTTACACATAGGGCTATTTACAAGTCCCATGCGGTATAGGAACGCATTGAACAATTCTTGCCCTGTGGGAAGCTGCGTGAGGGAGAAATTTGTTTCTGCGTGTTCACATTCGACCCACTTTTCGAGGGCCGGGATTAGCTTTGCTGTCCATCTCTTTGTACTTCCGCTTTTCCACTTGCTTGCCCATTCTGTGAGTGTCTGTTTCCTCTCAAGCGCTCGGGAGTTGTCATCAAGACTACTCTCGATGCATCGCTCTTATAACCTCTTGCCCTCTTTCTTCATGAGGTCAATTTGCATCGTTTTGGGGATGACCAGCGTCACCGTTGATAATGTGCGCTGATACTGATACTGTGCGGTACGCGCAGACAACTTGGAGAGTGTCT